>CM066031.1:1911686126-1912012849 GCA_033557465.1 Ichthyophis bannanicus | reverse complement strand
ACATGCCCCCCACCCAATTGCTCCTTCTGGACACATATATTTACCATCATTAGCATAATCTTTTTCCCAATTGGCACACTTTGAACGGCTATCTCTATTAATGGCATCACAGGCATCAAAATACAAAACAGCAGGCTGTGTGGGATCAATTAGTGGGAGTGTAGCGTTTAGTAACTCTCCATCCGCATCATTCCATCTTATTTCTAAAGTATAATACGATGGGTTCTGATGTGGGTTGAAACAAACCTTAGATTTACCTTTTGTACAAACATTTAGTTCAGTGGTGTTATAAATACACCGACTTACTGTACCAGTACAGGTATAGTAAGAATGGTAAAGCAAAGTCTGAGTCACTTTCATTCCAGTCCGAGTGGTAGTAACACAGGCAGTACATGGGGGTAAAGCATGTACCAGTTCAAAATTCCCCAGGCAAGCAGCCAAAGCAAGATAAAAACAAAGATGCATGTTGATTGTAGTTCTTCTGGATCTCCGCTAGAAAATCTTGACCACGTCGTCTTCCTCTCGGCGCAATGCTGACCCGTTTGCTAATGAAGCAATTCAACGGGTGTCAATGTTGATTGAAGATCCTCAAAAGTCTCATTATGATGCCAACTTACCAAATGTAGTTGGTCTGATGAAAGTCTATAAAAGCATAGTTAGTCGATGAAGAAAACAAATGTCTTTGCTGTATTGGGAACAGCAATCCTCTTCGAAAGACTTGGCTACTGTAGGGCACTGTAGTTCATAAGTGTCCCCAATGAGATCTAGGCTGCTGGCTGCCTCCGTAGGGTAAGACGCAAAGGGACGTCAGGATGCGGCTCCGCTGTCCACTGGTCCTGATCTGGAACTGCTGCTGGCTTGACTCTGCTGTGATGAATCCAGGAATTGATTTCTGCTACCTTTACTGCAGTTGGGGTAGACAGGATGACGGTATATGATCCCTTCCAATGAGGTTCCAACGGTGTCTTCTTCCAATCTTTGATCCACACCGAGGTACCAGGCTTGTAGGGATGCAGTGGTTCTGTCAAATTGATAGGCAACTGGTCCTGTATCCACGTGTGGAGAGTCTGCAGAACAGAACTAAGAGCTAGGAGTTCTTGTCTGGTTATCTCTGAACCAATCTGTGGCAAATTACCTTTAACACCCTGTACTATTGGTGGGGGTTTACCATACTCAACTTCAAAAGGGGAAAATCCTGATGATTTTACAGGAGCTGAGCGTATTCTAAGTAAGGCTATTGGGAGAACCTGGGGCCACTTCAGGTGGGTCTCCTGACATAGCTTAGACATCTGAGATTTCAAAGTTCTATTCATTCGCTCAACTTTCCCTGAACTTTGGGGTCTGTATGCAGTGCTGGTAAAGTTCCACTGAAATAATCTGTAGGGCACTCTTGCTAACTGCTGGGTAATTTGAGATACAAAGGAGGGTCCATTGTTTGACCCTATTACTGCTGGGAATTCCAAATCTAGCGGATAAATCTCCTCTTAGCAAAGCTTTAGTTACTTCTCTGTAAGGCTTTTTTTCAAGTTATGGTGGGGAGGAAGCAGTTTCCACCCACCCAGAGGAACGGTACAGACCAATACTAAACAAAAGTAAGCGATATCCATTAGCTTTCCGGCATTTTCAGCTAGGTAAAATCTTATTTTGTACGGTGATTCGCATGGGGGTCACACCTCCTGATCTGAAACCATCGTGGTCGCGTGGCGTGGGTGGGCCCTGTTTGGCATTGTTCTTGGGCACAAATTCAGGACATTGGCGAGCCCTACTGAGGCTGATAGAGGGACCCATTCATAGTAATTGCAAAAAATGTCGGCTGATGAGTGCTTTCTCCATAGCTACATTTTCCATTACTGTGTGGCTTTGATGGAAAGCCCTTGACAAAAAGGCTGGCCCCAATAAGTTTCTGGGATTCACTATGTCGTTCCCTGGGGGTTGACTACGCCTCGGGAGCGGTGGCAGTTTCAATCCATCCATTCTTTTAGTACTTCCCTCTTCTTTGTTACAATAGTAGTCCAATTTCTTTGTGGTAGTTATATCATGGCGTCCATAAATTAAGGGGGTACTGGAAACCAATGCTGCCTGTTTTGGCATGGCTCTTGTGTGTGGAAATCTGGCCCGTCATGGCTGTGTGTGCCCTTTTTGGGTGTTTTTTTCTTGTGTTTTTTTTTGGGCTTTACATGCTGAAAGCATCAGCCCAAAATCTATTTCCTTGGGCAACCATCTCCTTTTCCCAACTTGGTTGTGTCCCCCCCCCCTCCGACCAAGTGTATGAACAGCACACACGCGGTCGGGGCGGGCCATACTGCGCGTCTTAGTAACATCAAATATTTCTGTCCTGGCCATATTTAATTGATTTGCCCCTCGTTCTTTATAAAGAGCTCCATGTGCGTGCAGAGGTGGGTGAAGGGCATAGTTTCGACATCTGTGTTATACATTCAACAAAAGTCCGACACGCCAATACTAGGTGCTCTGGGTGAGTGCTTATTAATCTGACTTTCTGTGCATGATGCTAACCTGATTGCAAGGGCTTAGTCGGATTCGATATGGAACTTCATCCCCGGGTTGGCACTACCGCTGCATACCCGGCACGACTAACGTCGGTCCCCCCATCAATGATCTGAGGACTACTTCCATCTACAAAATAAAGTCCGCGTCAGGATTTTCTAAGTGGAGCCGGCACATCAAGTTAGGTCAGGTCGGCACTCGGAAAAGTACAGTATCCATGGACTTCTATACAATACGTGCTCTGCCAGGAGGGGGTCCTCGATGATTGGTACATTCAGGGTATAGTCATGAGGTTCAAGACATGGCTCACTTCTAGTTGTATTTGTGGGATTTTCACATAGCATACTTTGGTATTTCAGCATATCAGAAGAATGATAAGTCCAATGATTTGCTTTGTTGTTCCATAAGGGCAAGTACCGAATGTGGTACGGTAACACGTAGATTCTGTCCTAAGTTGAGTTTCACTTCTTCACTCACTAATAAAGCTGTATCTGCAACAGCTCTCAAACATGGAGCACATCCAATGGCTACAGTGTCCAATTGATTCGATAGGTATGGCTACAGGTCGTTCCCAGTGTCCCAGTTTCTGACGTCAACATGCCTAAGGCATTTCCGTGCATCTCGTGCACGAATAGATGGAAAGGCTTGTGGACATCTGGCAAAACCGAGTGCTGGCGACGACATCAACTCTTCCTTCAGGGTTTTAAACGCTGTATCTTGCTCAAGTCCCCATTCCAGTGGTGACTATTTTTTCTTCTCCCTGTGGTGGCTTCATATAGTGGTTTGGCAATCTGGGCAAAGTTGGGTATCCATATCCGGCAGTATCCTGCTGCTCCCAGAAAGGCTCTGACTTGCTTCCTGGTAGTTGGGGTTGGGATACTGCACACAGCCTCTTTTCTCTCGCGTCCTAATTGTCGGCTTCCTTTGGTCAGACGAAAGCCCAAATATTTTACTTCTTTTTGACATAGCATGTGCTTTAAAATATGTGCTCTGGAAACTTTATATCCAGCTTCATCTAACAGTTGCAAGAGATCCGTAGTGGCTTGTATACATTCCTTGTCAGATGTGGCGGCTATCAGTAGATCATCTACATATTGGAGGAGTACTCTTTTCTCGGGGGCCACTGGATAACTTGAGAGATCCTGGTTTAGTGCAGCACTGAAAATGGTCGGTGAATTCTTATATCCTTGAGGTAATCGTGTCCAAGTGAGTTGGCCCCACCTCCCTGAGACAGGGTCCTGCCATTCAAAAGCAAACAGCAATTGGCTAATTGTGGTAATCTTATGAAAAAGAATGCATCTTTCAAATCCAGTAAAGTAAAATGATTATCTTCGGCAGGAATTAATCCTAGGAGTGTGTATTTATTTGGCACAACTGGATGTATGTTCTAAACTGATTCATTGACTCTCCTGAGATCTTGCACTGGGCAGTAATCACCCTGTCCCAGGTTTCTTCACTGGCAGGAGAGGTGTGTTCCATGGGGACTGACAAACTTTGAGTAGGCCATATTCCAGTAGCCTTAACAAGTGGCGGTGGATGCCCTCAATTGCTGCTCTTGGGAGTGGATATTGCTTGACATGTACTGGCTGCGCACGAGGCTTGAGATTCACAATTATTGGAGCTATATGTTTGGCTAGGCCTGGGGGATTGCCTTCTGCCCATACTCCAGGTGGGGCGTCAATGCTTTTCAGAGTATGTTCACAAAATAGGGTGTCCTGGGCGGACTCATTACTATAATACCTCCATTCTTCTTCTCGAGGAACAGTAAGTCAGCATTAATCCAGCAGGTTTTGAGTTTACTGTCATTTGCATTCCTCCTTTCTCAAAAATGCAATGTGTGCCTTTGAGTCAGTCCTGACTCCTGGCGACCCAGAAAGCTCCTGGGTTTTCTTGGCAGTGTCACTGGAAGTAGATTGCCAGGCCTTTCTTCTGAGGCAATGGAGGGTTAAGTGACTTGCCCAAAGGCCACAAGGAGTGCTAGTGGGAATTGAACCCTGGATGCTTGGTTATCCACTAGGCTACTCCTCCACTCCTCCTCCTCCTTTCTCAGTGAAGGATATTTGGGCCTGCAACTTGGCTAGCATGTCTCGTCCCAGTAATGGCACTGGGCACTCGGGCATATAGAGAAATTGATGCGTTATTTGTTGTCCTCCCAGATTGCATATACGGTTCTGAAGAAAAGGCTTTGTGGCTTTGGCACCAGTTGCTCCCACAATGGTGACTGCTCTCGCAGAAAATGGGGGCGATTTGTTTATCTCTACTAGAGACAGAATGTTCTGCTCCAGTATCAACAGCAGTAAAAAAGTCCATTAAATTGGTCTCCTATTTGTATGCTGACCATAGGGACGCTCCTGAGAGACCTAAAGCGCAAATTCGAGGCAGAGTAGCCCGGTCTGGTCCTATTCTGCTTCATCTACATCGTAAGGTTGCGGCACAAAGAAACAAGCCGCGGCTGCCATCCGCGGTATGGGCCTCCCCCCTTTCTCTTTGAAATTGTTCCGATTTGGCCCCATCCGCGGTTCCGGGGGTCGGCCTTGTAGGGTATTCTTTGCGTAGCACAAGAATAAGTTAGACTCTGTTGTTGTCTAGGGAGATAGCTACTAATAATACAACCCAAAGTTCGGTGAGTTATTCTGGCCAATGAGCACGAAAGAAGTCTGGTCTGCAGATATATATTAGACTTTATTTTATAGGCAACCAGGTGGAAAAATATACACCACACATATATATAATTAGAAACATGATGAAGGTAGAAATTTGTGTTATAGTACCATGATGTACACTTGGACAACGTAATAAATCACTGATAGCAATCAGACGTCACTGATTCGCTCTGCACTGAGGAAAAGTAAGAAATATATTGCTAACCCCTTTCCCATACGGAGGAGGAGAGATAAGTCAGTACCTTAGTTCCGTCTGGCTCTCAGGAACAATGCAGTCCAAGAAGACAGCTCCTAGCTAATGCGGGCTCTAGCCTCGTCAGGCGAGCCGCAGTAAGTCCGAAACCGGAGGTATCTATGAAAGTCTTATCTTAGATCTGTGGAGGACGGCCTAGCCCACACTTAGTGGCCGTCCTGCGGAAGGGTCAGGGTCGCAGTGCACAGCATCGACGAACCAGTGCAGGAGTCTGTATGAACAGGTGGGAAAAGCCCCCAACTCTCTCTCTCACTACTACTAAAGTTTCCAGCGCAGAATGCATTATTCTGTGTGAGAATCCTCCGTCATAGGTCCGATGATTGGTTGGCACCAGGCAGTCTGAGGTGTTCTCAGCGAATCAGGAGGTAGATGATGAGCAGCTTCTTGCAAACAAAGGGGAGCTATAGTAAGAAAAGTCAGGCAGAGAGGCAACAGTATGTAACTTCTGGGCATGTACAAGTGTCCAAGGCCACAGCCACGGACAATAGCTTCTGTATGCACACTTAGAAACAACTGCACTAGTGCAGTTGCTTGAAGGCCGTTTTGTAGTGCTGAACACAGCAAAAGTGAAGTGAAGAATAAGAGAATCCATCTTGTCTGTGCAGTTGGTTCAGGCCTGAGTTGCTGAGCAGGCCGGAGATTTGCATGTAGAATTGCAGGGGTACCAGCCCTACATCTCCCCCCTTGTAAGATGGAGGATGACTACAAGGGAGTACACTCCATCGTACAAAGCCTAACTAGCAGTACTACCGTGCAGGTCAGAACCAAATGACAAAGAGGATTGACTAATGCAGGAGAAGTGGATATACTTCAAGCACAATATGCATGAAAGCAATACTGCATGAGGAATAATACAGTAAAGGACACTCAAGCAATACAAGAAGTCAAAATAAAATGACATAGATACAGTCAAGTCAATTCAATCAAAATAATGCATGGTAACCTCAAACCCAAGAGTATATATATATAGTATCCAAACCAAAAATGCATATCAGTAAGGCAATATAATGTGTTAGTGTAACACCAAGGTGAATACTCAAAAGTAATGAGAATCCATGTGTAACAGTGTTAGTAAAATGAACATATGCTATCTATGAAAAAACAACAACTCAATTAAGAGTAATGGATAACTTTCAAAGAAAATGGTGACACTTATTCAAAAGTGTGACGTTCCAGCAAATCCTGCAGACGCATGGCAGGCAGCAGAGGTGCAGGATGCATAGAGCGACGAAGAGCACGAAATCTGTCTCTGTTGATACAAAGAGATAAGAAACTGGAGCACCAACAGAAAGAAAAGACCAGGCACAATGACATGTGACATAAAATCAGTTTTTGTAAAATGTCCACATCTCGTGAATCAAAGTTATAATCAGCAATGGCAAGGTTGGCATGGTCAATGGACAGTTCAACTGTGTGAGAGTCCTTATAGTCCAAAAGATAGGTCAAGGCTGCAGTGAAGTCACTCTCATGACCTCGAAACAAATCCAATATCTGGAGCTCTGTCGAAACAGGGTCAGCATCAAGATTTAAAACAAGGAAACTCCACCAACATTAACAATGGAGTTCTTGGGAACATCAATCAATCAAACATTGCAGGGTAGAGGAACTCTATTAGAATGTCATGTTATTCATGGTGACCAGGAGTTCACTCAACTAACCAGCCAAACATTGTTGACAACAGCAACTTTCGTCTCTGAAAAGTCATCGAACTTGGCCATGGTAACTTTACATTGTTCTTTCACATTTTCAGCAGACAACTCACAAAGAGCCGTAGAAGTGTCCTTCAGGAAAGGTTTACCAGGACATAACCAATGAAGTCTTTAGAGCGTAGGCACATGCCGAGATTAGGCACCACGTATATTAGTGATGCGTGCAACAGACGATTCAAAATGCTTCTGTAAAACATGTCGGGGATCTAGGTACACAAAGCTTTCTGTGTGACAGTCTGGGACTGTGTAATCAGGAAACCAGGTGCATCCTGTAGCACGACACAAGAAAGAGAGCCAGGTTCAATCAATCTGGCAACCTCGGATCCCGCTAACATCAAAATCAGGAACAGGACCTTCAAAGTCCGGGACTCCATCTGGAAAAGAAAACAAACAGGCTATCCTGCCTCAAGGTTAGTATCACTCACTTCATCAAGAGGTTCATCAGGAAGGAACTTACTGGGATGACACGGTCTAAGCTGATTAAATGTGGACCCATTTAAGGGAGCCTTCCCTCTCAGTACCTGACTTCATTCGAATTTGATAAGCAACAGGGGAGGCTTTATCCACAATAGGAAATGGACCGTTCCAGCTAGGTAGAAATTTACAGTCTTTGACCTTATTCTTACCAAAATTGTAGTAGAATACCTTATCGCCAATCTGGTATTCTTTAGAGGCTAGTCCTCAAATCATAGTAGGCCTTCCTACCCCTAGCAGCAGTGTCCAAATTTTGTTGGGCAAAAGGCAAAGGCACTTTGCAAAGTGTTGTCTTAAATGGGCAACATAGTCATGAGCAGTTGTAGCAGCAGCAAGATTCACATCATTAGTCCTGTAAAGAAGATGAAGGGGTAAAACCATGTCCCTACCTGTCATCATCTCAAAAGGGGACACACCAGTATCACGATGACGCGTGGCTCTGATAGCCATCAGGACCAAGGGCAGTTTGATGTCCAGTCCTTCCCAGAGGAAGAAACATACTTTTTCAAGATACTGATGATAGTTTTGTTTTGCTCTCTCCACTTGTCCAGAGGATTGTGGACGATAAGCAATGTGGACTTTGGCCTTCACACCTAGTACCTTCCACAGATGCTTAATGACTTGTCCCGTGAAGTGGGAACCCTGATCGGATTCCACTCGCATGGGGAGGCCCCATCTGCTGAAAACATGGTTTAACAACAAGGTGGCCTGGTCTCGGCGGTACAGTTGGGTGCTGGGATGCACTCGACCCACTTAGTAAATAAGCAGGTAACTGTCAACATATATTTGTTGCCTCGAGAGGATCGGGGCACGGGGCCGATCCAATCAATCTGGAGATCAGACCAAGGCATGGTCAGACCTCTGTTTCTCAAAGGTGCTCTATGAGAAGGAGCTGCAGGTTGAAATCTGCAACAGGTCAGACAACCTTTAGTATACAATTGTACATCTTGGTACATGTGGGGCCAGTAGGCCACTTGTCAACGTTTCATAGGTTATTGCGGTCACCTCTATGACCGGCACAAGGTTCATCATGAGCGTGCTGTAACATAACTCCAGGAAGGCCCGAGGTACCACCCATTGCACAATACCATGCTTACTCGTCCGTATCAACAGATCTTTCTGGAGTTGGAACATGTCCTTGGAGATGTAGAGGATCCTTAGTTCCTCATCGTCCTGACAATCCTCCAGAGTTAATGGGTGTTCCTGGGGGTTCTGCAGAAAAAGGTAGAAACATCCAAGAGTAGGATCTTGTTTCTGGGCTTGCACGAGGTCGAGATCTGTGCTCTCGCCACACCATTGAACCACAGGGGGCATGGTGGATAATTGAACTTGTCGACGGGTAACCGCCGTCACAATTTGAAGCCCATTGGTCTCGGGAGCCTCCAACTGCCAGAGGTCTCCAGAGGACAGCAGCACCCTCCTTGGCAAGCTGATCAGCTAGATCATTTCCAATCTTGTCAGGATTATCAACACGGGAAGTGACCTTTCACTTTCTTCCAGTAGATGGTCATGTCATTTTCATGAGCTACCTTGTCCAAGGCCAGAATCAATCCGCCATGTTTGACAGGTTTCCCTTTGGAATTCAGCATATTGTTAGATTTCCAAATGGGTAAGTGGGAAACAAAATTCTGTCGGGACGTAGTCTGAATCAGTACAGAATGGTCAGGGTGTGAACCCCTCCCTGCGACAGCGGACTGGAGAGCTGCCAGGGCTGCAGCTAGCTCTGCATACTGATTAGTCTTGGTACCCAGACGGTACTTGAAGGGTTCACAAGGGTGGTTCTGGTTCCAAACCACACTATACCTGCTACCAGTTCATGGTCAGGCTCTCGACGGTAAGCACAACCGTCCACATACACCTTGGGGTAGCCTTTACAGAGGTTCTCATCATAAGGACGATGTCGAGTAGGCTCAGGCTTACATGACTCCATTTCGGTGTGTTTATTACCCACTATAGGTTCTCTGGCAGTGCTATCGTGGAATTCAGCGAGGCCCTGTGCGGCGGCATGCTTGCGGTTTTGTGCATACCTGGACCTCCAGGGGCCAGCCCTGAAGTGCTAAGGTCCAGGAGACAATGCGACTGTTTAACACTTGTCCCGATTTAATCCGATCACTGCCTAGGAAACTTGATGGGTTGGTGATGAGTCTCAACAACCAACCTCTCACCTTGGATATAACTGCGGAAATATTGGAGGGCCCAGACTGTGGACAACAAGGATTTCTCACAGGTCAGAGTATTTCCTCTCCACTTCCGTTAAAGCTTTGCTGGCATAGGCAATAACTTTCCTATCTGTGTCATGCATCTGGTACAGAACAGCACTCATAGAGTGATCGGTGAAAACCTGTTCCACGAAGAATTCTCTGCCACTCTCTGGATAGGCAAGACAGGGAGCTCGACTCAAAAGCTGCCTTCAGCTCTTCTAGAGCTGCCTCTTGGTCGGGATTCCACTACCCAAGGTTCATCTCTTTTGAGGAGTTTGACCAGGGGTCGGGAAATCTCAGCATATTGATCCACAAATTGGCGTGAATAATTGCAAATGCCCAAGAATGAGCGCAGCTCACTCACGTTGGTCGGACGTTTGAGTTGTTGCAAGGCCGCAATTCTCTTCCTTTGAGGCCGGCAGTCCCTCAGCAGAAACTTTGTAACCCAAATAATTGAGGGATTTCCGGCACCATTGGCCCTTTGACAAGGACAGCTTTGCTCCCGCAGCTTTCAGTTGCTGGAAAACATGCTCTATTTCTTGCAAATGGTCAGTGAAACTGGTGCTCTTCACCAGAATGTCGTCTACATAGACGAGGGTGCTCTAGTCTCAGCATCAGGCAAAGCCTTATGCAGGAAAATATTGAAGTCTGCTGGGGCATTCAAATAACCAAACGGTGTCCGATTCCAAGTATATTGTCGCCTACCGAAGGTAAAAGCCAGCTTATGCTGATCTTCTGGATGGACAGGTATAGTCCAAAATCCTGAGGCCAGATCCAGGCTTGTAAAGTACCTTGCACCCTTGATGGTGGCTAAGTTCTGTTCCAGATGTGCCATAGGCCATCTGGATAGAGGTACCTTTTTATTAAGCTGGCGATAGTCCAAAGCTAAGCGCCAGCTAGAATCCTTCTTGATGACAGGCCACAGTGGGGCATTGTAAGTACTGTTGCACTGACGTATAATTCCCTTTTGTTCCAGGGAATTAATGATTTCCTGAACGGATTCATAGGAGGCCAATGGGATTTTATACTGCCTCACAAAAGACAGGTTTACTGTTTGGATCCGTAGGAATACGGGGTGACATGTAGGTCGGTGAGACACAGTCATTAAGGTGTCAGTGGCAAACAGGTCCTTGTGACAGTACAGCAGTTTATCTTTTAATTGGGCCTTTTCTGACTCATCAGTGCAGGCGTCTGCTTCAGCAAGTTTTCCCGCAACCATTTCATCAAATCCCAGAACAGGTTTATTTGAGGGTATTTCAACCTTCTCCTCAATCTCATCTTGGAGAGAGGAGACCTGGATGGCTTGGAACAGCATGGGGCTCCCCCCCCTGGTGGGTGAGGGAACTAACAGCCTCATCAAGTTTACTTGACAAAATCAGATGGTCAGACTCGAGGTCCACCTGTGAGGTCACAGCACTATGTGGCCAGACAAACTGTAAGGTGAGGAGGCCTCGGGGTGAGGATCGTACACACACAGGGGTCCCCCCCCCTTCACAGATTTTCCAGGAAACAGGGGCTTCCCCAATAATCTGTAAACTCAATTCCACACTTGGGAACGATTCTCCCACTAGGAATCCCAGGGGTTCGCCTTTCACAAGGTGAATGCGATCTGGGTTTGGATTGGTGAGCAATAAGTGTAAGGAGGGAGCTGTGGCCTCCATGCAGGGTATGGGACCCATGGCTAGGCCCAGCTCCTCAAAACGGGAATTTGGACTGAAGAAGACCAAGTTGTCTGAGACCACATGTCCTCGGGTCACCTGTATCGGCAGGGGACAATCCTGTACCCTCCCAGGTATGTGGGTGTCTTCTGCACAGACCACTTCACAGACTTGAGGATAGTCTGACCAGCCCGTTAGGGATGGGCGGGCACCAGAGAAATCCACCGGATCTCCTTCCATCCTACTCCAGAGGATGTTGGTCACAATATCGACTTAAGTTCACAGTCGAACAAGGCCATTTGAGCCTTAGGAGATGGGCAACTCAAGTCCTCTGATGATGGAGAAGGTGTGCCGATAACCTTTGACCCCAACTTGCAAGGGGATATTGCAGTAGCCCATTAATGTCTTGAGCCCTTCCCCAGGCACTTGGAACGAAAGTCTTCACTCCCATTACCCAATCAAGGGTAAGCTGTTGTTTGAGCCGATAGAAAAGAGTCTCACTGATGAGGGAGTGGTCACAGTGGGGTAATAGGTAGGCCCTTTCCTTTTGGGACATGCCCACCTGAACAGATATAAAGGGACCTTTCTCAGCCGAGGATATGTCCGTCAGTCTCCTAGGGGATCTAGGCAGGGATGGGATGGAGGAGGGGTTTGCACCTCACAACCTTCCACAGGTTCCTTCAGGAATATCTGCAGGCAGTCAGTATCAAGGACAATGTTAGCTACTGAACCCACTGCAATGGAAACCACGTCGCTGATGCCCTGATCCTCATCTCCAGCCCTTTCATACTGGAGCTGAAGGATTTGGGGATCAGCTGACCTCTGGAAATTAATCCTAGATGGAATTGTTTGTCCGTCGTTCCACCAGAAACAAGGACCACTGACTCTGGGCTGTCATGGTTTTAACCCTAGCATAAGGTATTGGATGTGTGACCCTGGTGCCCAGGATCACTTCCTGGACATGTAGTCCAGAATGGGGCGTAAAACCGCCCTTTCCAGGGAGCTCATTGCCAATCAATAATTTCTTCCCCAGGGCCACTTAGTAATGATGACAGGACATGTTTCACCTGTAAATTGGTTCGTCAATTTGGAGGTTAAGCCAGACCTGCCCCATGGACTCATATGGGCCTGATTCCCATAAAGCTGCGAGTGACAAATCACTGTGGGTGTGACGTGTAGGGTCCCTTCTGACTCCCCCAAGGAAGCAGTAAGTCTATCAAAGAGACTCGAGGTAATCAGGTGGTAGCCTCAGAGGCTGAATCTATCAGGCCCTCACAGAGAAAAGCCTGCGGAATTGTAAGCAGGAACAGTATACCTCGACCTTTTGGCTTGGAGTTTACCCAGAAAGTACTTGTGCTTCCTGATGGTTTTGTCAAAGGCTGGACCCTCGCTGTTCCAATGGGCAGGACTGTCACTCTGTGTCCGTGGGGTGGCATCTAGCTGAAACTGGCTGCACCTGTGCAATAGTGACCTGTGGTGTACCAGAAACAAAGTCGGGTAGTCATTCAGTCGCATTAGAAGGGGAAGATGTGTGGAGTCAAACCAGTTCATCCTCTGGCTTCTGAGGCTTTGCCTCCGTGGCTTAGGAGGGCGCACTACTAGCAGGAGCCTCCTGTGAGGAGCTGAATGCAATGGTAGCCTTCATCATATCTGTCAACTCGCTTATTCTCTTCTCCAGTTCCAGGTATTTGTCCAAACCGGGCTTTCTCTCTCCAGTTCCGGTTCTGTGGAGCAAAACACTGATTCCCAGAGCGCTGCTTAGACCCAGATGACTGGTTATTCTGGGGTGGCCTGGGAGGATTCTGTGGAGCAGAAGGAGGAGTTATTTTCTAACGAAAGGGTAGATTTTACAGCACTAACACACTGTTTTGGCTCTCTGGCTTTGCTGGGAGCCCTTACTGTGCTGCCAGTATTGGTTGCTCTCATGTTGGGAACAAGCTTCCCAAATCCACTCAGCATGTTCTATCACACGTGACAGGGGTTTGTGACGCTTGTCAGACATATAAGGCTTAATAGATGGAAGGAGCAACTGACAGAAAAGATTACGAAACTCCTGATGGTGTTCTATTGTTTCCCAAGAAGGGTCACTCTGGAAGAAGGTCTGCCTAAGTCTGTAAGCAAACTCTCGGGGTGTTTCATTTTCCCTATGAGTCATACTAAATGCTGCCTGCTTTGCAGCAATATCATCAGGGTATGGCCCATAATGTTTCTTTAGTGCCTGTTCAAAAATGACAATGTCCTTCTTTTCATCGTCTGCCATGGCCCGAATAAATGGTTGACAAGGTACATCAAAGGACCATGGAAGATACATAAACCATGTCCTCCCCCCTGGTAATGTTCAGTGCCCGAAAGGCATCTTTGACTGCAGCTAAATGTTCATTTATGGTGGCATGACCAGTTTTTCACAAGGAGAGACCATGCTCCGCAAGGTCTTGATAATTTGTAATTGTGCAACAGAAGCACCTTAAGTTATTTTTCCTTGCAGGCCATGGGAGCACAGAGGATATTGCGTCCCTTCAGCTCCCTCTGGTGGTCGCTGCTGGTACAGTTTGCCATCACTAGGGAGACTTCCCACCCCCCCTCCACCGCTCCCTGTATGGGGAGGGGTCGAGAGTAGGGTGTGTTTCACTATCCGCCCTGTTTCTCTCCGGTGCTCATGCGATGATGGGAGAGAAACTGACTCTGTTCTGGAAAGCTGCCGTTCTACCAATGGGCCGGGTTTCCAGTGGCAACTCCGTCATCTACCCTCTGGTACTTCGAGAAGCCTAGAGGGCTCAAATTATCCCGGTACTCTGTCTCGTTACTATGAGAGGTAGTCACACCGGCCAAATCAAAACAATCAGCTTGCTGGGATTTCGAGGTTAACTCTCTGTATGTCCTGCCCACATTCCTGACGTGCAACAGCTAGCTTTCTTTGGAGGGACTAGCACGTGCGCTGTCCCTTTACTGCAATCAAGCAGCAGTCTCTATCTCATTTATAATGAGCCATCAGAACACTCTCTCGCTGCTCATAAAGAGCAGCGAAATCCGTTAGTCTCCTGGTCTGAGCGGTTAGTTCAGAGCTACACACTGTCAGAAATTGCAATTCCGTTTGATCCAGAGCATTCCGCTTCCTGAGAGCGGAAACCTGATCCAACCAGCCCTCTGTGTGAACCATCGTAAATCAATAGCTGAGACTGTCTGTAAAAACAAACACAGGAATAACTGCTGAAGAATCACTCTAATGCAGAGATCCTGTAATGTGGGTTCCAAAGCCGGTCTCACTAGACAATGCTTCTCTTTGCCACAAACCTCAGCATAAACAGCTGCTTTGACCACAATAGGACAATTCAGAAATATTACACAAATTCTGAGAAGCATAGCACATTCAGAAATACTCATCCCTTT
Organism: Ichthyophis bannanicus; assembly: GCA_033557465.1. Lineage (NCBI taxonomy): Eukaryota > Metazoa > Chordata > Amphibia > Gymnophiona > Ichthyophiidae > Ichthyophis > Ichthyophis bannanicus. Next base: position 1,911,997,999 of record CM066031.1, on the reverse strand, counting down.
GGACCGAGACCACCATTATTATGTAGGGTATATTCGTAGCACAAGAATAAGTTAGACTCTGTTGTTGTCTAGGGGAGATAGCTACTAATATACAGCCCAAAGTTCGGTGAGTTATTCTGGCAATGAGCCACGAAAGAAGTCTGGTCTGCAGATATATATTAGACTTTATTATAGGCAACCAGGTGGAAAAATATACACACACATATATATAATTAGAAACATGAGGTAGAAATTTGTTATAGTAAAAGTAAAAGTACACAAGGAGCAGAAGCAGTGGACGACCCAGTTGCTTGGTGTTAAATCAATTATGCTTTATTGAAGATCCCCGACGCGTTTCGGCTTGCGCCTTTCTCAAGGGGAGAGTTGCTTACAAAGAATATAATAATAATATTAATTAAATTAAAAACATACATAAATTACATTGTGAAAAGGCAAACCGGGACACATTTATATAAAGAAAAAATGCTTTAAAAACTATTCCAAAATCAGAAACACCAACATATAAAAGCATATCAAAAGATCAATAGAAGCACACATATTATTGTAATAAATAATTAAGAAATAATATTGTAAAAAACTTAATATCAAAAGTATATATATATATAATTAAAAAATAATTAAAAATATATAATTAAAAAATATAAAATAAAAGGAAACATAATTTAAAACATAAATAGGAAAGCATAGAAGAAAAAAAATATAGAAGAAAAACAGACGCAGGGCAGGAAAAACATGGTCTAAGAAAGAACTACTCACTGAATCGTGCACGAAGTGCCGTTTAAAAACTGAGGGACATTGAGTGCTCAAGCCTGTCACTGTACGAGTGTAAAAAAGGGGAAAAAAGAATAAACAGTTATTCAAAAAGTAGGGCTCAAGAAACAGGATACTGAACAACTAAGGGAAATATTTAGAGTGAATATACATTCGTGTGAACCTTACTTAAAGAACATGTTAATGTGACCCAAAGAATACAATACAACAGGATTAAGTTATGTCTCAAAAAGGGCAGTTGTAAATAGCGTTGCATAACAGGATTCAGAAGCCATTATTGTGCCGTCCATGTGGAGGGAGCCAGTATATTTGAACCCTTTGTGCCGTGAGAGACAGGATACAGAAATTTGTTATAGTACAGATGTACACTTGGACAATGTAATAAATCACTGATTAGCAATCAGACGTCACTGATTCGCTCTGCACTGAGGAAAAGTAAGAAATATATTGCTAACCCCTTTCCCATACGGAGGAGGAGAGATAAGTCAGTACCTTAGTTCCGTCGGGGCCTCTGTCAGACGGCTGCCTAGGGTGAGAACTTACACAATCTTGACGATGCATATATTCATATGATTCTTGCAAGGTATTGTGGGTAATGTAGTTCTTTCACTCCCAAACACAGCTGAAGACAATAATTGAGTTGTGTAACCAGTGGTAAGGCCAATAAAATACTTCTTTTATTGATGGGGTTTAATTCACCCAGCACAAGTATGCTTGTTAGCAATATAAATGAGGATACTTGCTTGCAGTGTTTAAATGGATAACAAAGTCAGAAAGCAAACCAGAAAACAACCTTATACTTGTCAGGCAATTAGCTAATGTTTTCTTAGCAAATAATTACCAAATAAAAAGGCACAAAGAAATGAATAAACTTTGCTTGTTAGGTTAACTTCTGCTTATTTTCCACACAGATCCTGCAGTGATTCTCTCTTGCTCACACACACAATCAGGTGCAGCTTTAATTACTATCAATTGACCAGCTGGAACCCTTTAGCTGGCTGGCTGCTACTGTGTGAACCCAAATCCTGCTTTAAGAGCTGTTTGCAGTGGAAATAAAGAACAAAGTTAGGTTTCTTTGTGATGGCTGAGGTGTTTTGCTCACAGAAAGCTAGCAATAGCATTTAGATAGAGAACAGTCCATGTAATGAATAGTTTCATCTGCTGTATCTCCCCCTTCATCAATCCGCATAGGGTCACTATCATACATTGGCACAGACGAGTCTTTCCATAAGGCACTATCATGAGAATGCTTATTCCCTTGCTGGCCATTCACTATTATAGATAGGGTCTGGATCAGTGTTCATACCTGAGCCTCTCCTGCTATCATAATTCCTCTCTGTATAGCCTGGCCAGTATGTAATCCAGTTCTGATGTCCAGCCTTCCAATCTTGATCCCTGGACACTGGATCTTTCCTCACATACCTTCTGGCATAGGTCTGAAAGTCCTTTCCACGTGTAGTCTTCTCTCTTCCAGGTAGCCACTGGTGATTCCTATCTCTGCCATTCCATTCCTCTGGCTGACTCCAGTCCAATGGACTCTGCTGGCACTTGGAATACCTCCCAGTATGGGTACTGCCTTGGACTCTCCCAGACCATCCAATGGGCTTTCTTCTCTTCCTTCCAGAGAGTTTCCTTCTTTCTCTATCCGCTTGGCTTGGCTTCTGTTTCTCCAGGTGATACTGGTGCTTGAGCTTGTAGCCGTTGCTGTAACTCTTCCTGAAGCTCTTTCTGTAGCTGTTATCAGTAGAATCAGCTCTATTCTTATTCTGTCCTAATGTGTGCTCCTCCCTAACACAGCGCAGCTGTGTTGAATCAGGCCCTGCCCTTTGAGATGAGTGCTTAGGGATTACCTCATAGCTCTCTTGATTGCACACACATTTTCTCACTTCAGCCCCTCTCATGGCTGCTGGAAACCTGGTGCATTCTGGGACCGGTAGTCTTTTATGTGAAAACTCTGTTTTCTTACTTCTACCAGAACTGACAGGTTGCTTGTTCAGAGTCACATCATCTTTTCTATAGCTCCTACCTGAGCTATGATAAGCTTCCTTATCACAGCTCTCAGGAACAATGCAGTCCAAGAAGACAGCTCCTAGCTAATGCGGGCTCTAGCCTCGTCAGGCGAGCCGCAGTAAGTCCGAACCGGAGGTATCTGTGAAAGTCTTATCTTAGACCTGTGGAGGACGGCCTAGCCCACACTTAGTGGCCGTCCTGCGGAAGGGTCAGGTCGCAGTGCACAGCAGAGACGAACCAGTGCAGGAGTCTGTATGAACAGGTGGGAAAAGCCCCCAACTCTCTCTCTCACTACTACTAAAGTTTCCAGCGCAGAATGCATTATTCTGTGTGAGAATCCTCCGTCATAGGTCCGATGATTGGTTGGCACCAGGCAGTCTGAGGTGTTCTCAGCGAATCAGGAGGTAGATGATGAGCAGCTTCTTGCAAACAAAGGAGCTATAGTAAGAAGTCAGGCAGAGGCAACAGTATGTAACTTCTGGGCATGTACAAGTGTCCAAGGCCAGCCATGGACAATAGCTTCTGTATGCACACTTAGAAACGCTGCACCAGCAGTTGCTTGAAGGCCGTTTGTAGCTGAACACAGCAAAAGTGAAGTGAAGAATCCATCTTGTCTGTGCAGTTTGGTTCAGGCCTGAGTTGCTGAGCAGGCCGGAGATTTGCATGTAGAATTGCAGAGGTACCAGCCCTACAGGCCTCTTCCTCTTTCTCTCCAATGGGCATTATTTTCGTCATCCTGAGAGGCGTCTTCGAGTTGCGGGCATGTATCTCTCCAATGTCCTTCTTCTTTGCAATAAGCGCATTGGTTCACGCTTAGTAGGGGCCGGCCATCTCCTCGGCCCCACCCTCTTCCTCTGCTCCTTAGACTAGGGAAACCTCCCCTTTTCTGTTCAACTATGGACGCAGCCAAAAAATCAGCTTTCTTCTTCATCTTTCGATCACATTCTTTCTGTCTTTCATTATCACGGTTCACATACACTTTATGAGCGACTTCCAGTAACTGAGTTGCATTCATGCCCGCAAACCCTTCTAGTTTTTTGTAGCTTGCGTCTAATGTCTGGTTGTGACTGATTTACAAAAGCAGCATTCACCATGCATAAGCTTCCTGGTGCATCTGGGTCATAGGGAGTATACATTCTGTATGCTTCAACTAATCTTTCATAGAATACTGCTGGGCTTTCATCTATTCCCTGATTAACTTCGGATACTTTAGAGAGATTCATGGCTTTCTGACCCCCCCTTTTCAGACCTTGCATGAGGCCTTGGCGAAACCGGGATAAGGCTCTGGATCCTACTTCAGTATTTGGATCCCATTTGGGGTCTTCGTTAGGGAATTCTCTCTGAGCTGCTTCGCGATTGTCTATGCCTGCCTCCTCTCTCTCTACCAAGGGATTGTCTGCCATCCAGTCGATAGCAGCTCGCTTAATTCGTATCCACTCCTCCGTAGTAAATAAAGTAGACAGGAGCTGACGGCAATCTGCCCAAGTGGGCTGGTGAGTTTCCATGATCGTATGCATTAATTCTGTTAACTCTTGGGGCTTATTTGTGTAGGAAGCATAATGTATCTTCCAATTTATCAAATCTGCAGTGGAGAAGGGCACATATACTAAACTTAAGGGTCCCGCTACTATCTGATCATGCTCATCCCGTACGGGCAGTCCTGGGACTTGTCTCAAGGGGGCTATTACTTTCGGGATGGCTTTTGTCTTCTTAGTAGCGGCTTTCGGTATCTGGGTGGGGGCTTTCAGCTTTGAGACTCGCCTAGTCTGGGGAGCCTCGCTTGCAGCTGATGAACTAGCACTGACAACTGATTTTTCACTTTCAGTCTCTGTCTGGGAAGATACGTCTTCGTCTTCCTGCTCTGATTCCAATTTATCCACAGTCTCTGTCTCCGACTGATCGGCATCTTCTCTGGACTCTTCATCTGGCTGCTGATCTTCGGGCGGGTGAGGGGGTGGACTCTCCCGGTCCCGGGGGCCTGCCCCGGGACGCGGTGGTACTCTTACTGGGTGCTGGGCTCGGGACTGCCTAATTATAGCTCCCGGGGACTCAGGATCTGCGAGAACAGGTTTCTGGCTAGGTTTCTTAGCTGTCCCTGTTTTCTGGGTCTGGTCTGTTAATGCTAACATTATTCTGCACTGTTCTTCATAACAGCGCTTTGCCCAAGGGGGCGGATCTTCACAAATACCTAACCAAGAATCTATATAAGGATACTGATCGGGGTGCGCTGCTCTCACCTTCCGATGAACTGACTGAATAATTCCTAGGTTAAATGTGCCATCTCGGGGCCACATAGCGTCTATGACAGGCCACTTCCTAGTGCATAAAAAGCTGTAATCGTGAGGCAGTCAGTTTTACTCCATAATCTCCTGAATATCCTTTACTAAAATGTTTGATCATACATTCTAATGGAGTGTTCCTAGTAGACTCCGCAGCTCCCATTTCGATGTGTGCGCGCAACAACAGACAGAAGGGAAAAGGAGGGCGGACCGTGGGTAAGGGGTCCTCACGGCCCTAGAAACATATAAGGGAAACAAATAACAAGACAAGACGACGGTCGCTTCCTCCTTTTTACGACCTGGACGCGGTCGCCCGGCCAGGAAATGCGTTACTCAGGAGTCCGCCTTCGCTTGGTCCGTGCTGCCAGACCTCTCATTCACACTTCATTCACACAATCATGCTAGCAACGTATCCCAGAAACACAGCCCAATCCTGTCTTTTCTGACTAGGCTATGTTCAAATTCCAAAATCAAGAAGACGATAGTTTCACTCTGCGCATACTCATGCAGAGTTAGTCGGACCGTCTTTGAGAGGTGATCAAGCTCTCTTTCCAAATTCCAAGTTCCAAAATTCAAACAGCAGTTCTGCTCTGTCTCATCTGTCTAGACATGTCACAAAATTGTACTCACCGGATCCGGTTCCCAAGGTTCCCAAGCAAGCGCATGAGTTGGACCTCGGACTCCCCTCACTCGGGTTCGAGGTGTTGGTTCCAACCGGGCACGGCACCCGTCGAGGTCCGGCCAACTCCCTCCGATACAAGGGACCGGTGGCGCCAAGGGAGCGAGCCCACGTCGGAAGGGCGCGATCCCGGCAGGACCAAACCTGTAGAGGCGGAAAGACGTGGTATATTGCCCTATATACCTTCTATTACCACACCTTCCCGGCCAACGCACCAAGAATATGTAGCAGCAGAGCGCAGACAAACCAATGATACCAGGAGTCTGTTCAGAAGGTCCAAATCATTTATTTGTGCACAAGTCTCAAGCAGAATCAAATTCAAAATGGCTGAGCAATGGCTGTTAGTAAAACAACAACTTTTATAGCTTTCTTTCCCATTCTAGATATAGGCAAACTTTTCATTGGTCCCGGTAACCCCTCGTACACCTTCTATTGGTCCCGGTACCGATATGGCTATCCAATTAGGACTCTGGTCTGGGCTCAGCACCTGCTTACCCCCCTTCTAGTCCCAATTACAATGGTCAGTTCTTCCAACTTAGATACTTCTCTCCTCCAAGGTCACTTAGCTAGCTAGAACATGTGGGAAAGCAGGGCACTGTAACTTTCCTTTCAGCAGTGTTAATTAATTTCACAGAAGCTTCACTCTCTTAGCAATACCATTTAAACCTTATTTTTCTATATTTTCTAAGTTTCGATTCTGCTTAGCTAAGCCTGATTATGCTTAGTTAAGTTTCAATTCTATGGTAGCAGCATATTGGGGGATGTGTAATTCCTTTGGGCCTCTCCACAGGCTTCATTTACAGGTCAGGCTACTCAGGCCTGTCTGCTTATTTCAGACAGCATGGATCATAGGCCTTCGCCTACCACAGTATCACATTCAAAATGGCTGAGCAATGGTTTCTAGCAAAACAACAACTTTTATACCTTTCTTCTCCATTCTGAACATAGGCAAACTTTTCATTGGTCCCGGTAACCTCTTTTGCCCCATCTATCAAGCGTGTTGTAATCTAATTGGTAGTAGAAAACTAAGAGTATATAGAACAGTACAAACAGTGTGTTCTCCCCTTCTGCTCTCTCTGATGCATTGTGCTTTAATCCTATCATGTAGCCAGGAATATCAGGATCTCACTGCTATTGTACTTAATCCTTATCCTTTATGTTAGGCCTTTCTGTCTATTGTTTTTTCTACCTTTTTCTTTCTTCCAACTCCATACATTGATCTTTTACTTTTTGCTGCTTTTTATGCCAAACTATTTGAGCTGGTGCATCAGGCTCTATTTCTGATCCTTTTTCTAAGCTATGTGTAAGGCTCATCTCTTTGAGGCTGCTTTTGAATAGGTGATTCCCACATTGTTTATTTGTTCTGGCTAATTACACTAGTGAGGTTAGACCAGAGCCTCTACGATTTGCCCTGAGAGCTCCGGCTAACTTTACATGTTGTTACAAGGGTTTAAGGAGTTGGGGGTACCTAAAGATTCCATGCTATAGAGTGTTATTTTTGGTATTTCTTTCTCATGTTAGTGTTATTTGTCTTTTTCTAATTCTTCTCCCCTGTCATGGATATGTATTATTTAGATGGATCTCATGTATATACTTATCTGCCTGTCAAACTTTCCAGAGTCTGTGAACTCTCGCACCTACACTGTTTGCTGGCTGTTTTTTTCCCCTCAAGGGTCACATACCATCTCTTACGATTGTCTAGCTTGCTACTATCATTAAAGTTACTCTGTCCATGTTGTTAAATAGGAACCAAATTCTAAAACAGATGCAGAAGGTTAGATATAGAGTTTAAAATTTCACTTTTTCAGGCTTTCAAGTACTGTCTGAAGAAATATGCAATGTTTCTTTAATGTCTTATGTGATAAGGAAGCTTATCAGGACCTGGAAGAAAGGGGTAAAAAGAAGGAATTTACCCTAAACAAAGGACCTAATTTAAAACTCCATTTTGTCCTAAAAAGCAAGATGTGCATGTCTACAATAAGATTCAGAATGCCCCTAGTGGTGGAAAGGAGAGGGAATACAGGCCCAGGGTAAGGAACCCTTACGTCACTGCATTCCCTAATCACCCAGCTGCCACGAGGGAGCTTGATCTCTCACACCTGAGAGGAGAGAGGGTGGAGCAGGAACCTGGGGGGTTTAATTGTAGCCCAGTTTATCCAGAGAACAGATGGAGAGGGAGACGGAGACGGTTGGAGAAGGAACACAGGAAGGACGAGGACAAGCAGGACACATGGTGAGGAACTGGATGGATTCCTGAGGTCTGAGAGTGCTGCAGCTGCTGACCAGAGAGAGAGCAACAGTTTTGCCTACTCCAGAAGGAATGGTGCAGTAAGGAGCAGGAACTCTACTTGGAGGACAGGACGAGCTGGATATTGGCCAGAGCAAGTAAATTTTATGATTTTTTCATATATTTAAACAAATAAATGCACAAGGAAATCACTGGCAAAGTAGGAAAAACAAAATCCAAATAGTACATAAAGGAAATAATACACCATTAGCCATAGTTAAGCCCACAATAAATTAATGTAGTGGCAAAGTGCAATCAATAAATAAGTCCAGGAGTCAATTGACAGGGTCCAAGCCAGTTTAATGTGCACAGGCCCAGTCAGTCAAAGCTTTCAAGGAACTGAGGGGAGCTCTTCATAGAGACATAACTTTTTATACCATTTTTCTAGCTTGATACATGAAAACTTTCCATTGGTTCTAGCTCAATACATTTGATACATACAAACGTTTCATTGGCTATACATTCCCTTCAGTTATCCAATTAGAAATCCCTGCGGAGCCTAGCAACCGGCCCCCTCCCTCGGGACCGTTCTAACAATGGTCCAGTTCTCAATTCTCCTTCAAGGCTAACCTTGGCTCCTGGAATGTATATTTTGAAACATTTCTGTTCTTTCACACACAAGAGAATAATAGAAGACTTATGAATTCATGTAAACTTCTTATTAAGCAATTCAAAACAGTTTTCTCATTTTCCACAGATTTTTGGTTCTTTTCTAGCTATAATGGGGGTTGGAATCCAGGCCTAAGTTACAGGCCTTTCATAGTAGCAAGCCATGCTAGGCCATAGCCTACCACATTAAAAGGGGGAGGCAACAGGAAAATCTTTTACAAAGCGGAAAACAACATAATATACATAGCAGTGCGAGACTTATACATCAGCCGAATGGGAATCACTAACAACCACTAAATCCTCCTAGCCACAAGAAATTCCAGTAATTGATTGGGTTCAAAAAACAAATATAATTTTTCTTTATAGGTAACATGATGAGGTAGGCTATGGCCTAGCATGGCCTGCTGCTATGAAAGGCCTGTAAGTTAGGCCTGGATTCTAACTCCCATTATAGCTAGAAAAGAACCAAAAATCTGTGAAAATTGAGAAAGATGTTTTAAAATGCTTAATAAGAAGTTTTTATGAATTCATAAGTCCTCTATTATTCTCTTGTGTGTGAAAGAACAGAAATGTTTCAAAAGGTGCATTCCTGGAGCCGAAGTTAACCTTGCAGTAGAAAAGTTACCAAGTTAAGACTATGCCATTGTCCAAGCAATCCTAAAGGAGGGGGCCGGTTGCTAGGCTCCGGAGGGATTTCTAATTGGACAAATGAAGGGAATGTATAACCAATGAGAAGTGTGCATGTATCAAGTTAGAACCAATAGAAAATTCTCATGTATCAAACTGAAAAAGCGGTATAAAAAGTTATGTCTCTGTATAAACCTTCGCTCAGTTACTTTGAAGCTTTGACTGACTGGACCTGTGCACATTAAACTGGTTTGTTGTTGTTGTTAAGTGCCATCGAGTCGGAGTCGACTCATGGCGACCCTCTGGATAGCTATCCTAAATTGTGTTCGGTCTTCAGTCAGGCGGCTCATTGTTGACAGACTGGTACCCATAGCTGCTGTTATTGTATCGATCCATCTCATTGCTGGCCTTCCTCTTTTGCGTTGACCTTCTATCTTGCCAAGCATGATGTCTTTCTCTAATGATCTCTCTCTTCGCATGATGTGTCCAAAGTATGAAAGTCGAAGTCTTGTCATCTGAGCTTCTAAAGAAAGCTTAGGTTTGATCTCCTCTAGTACCGACTGGTTTGTTCTTCGGGCAGTCCATGGTATACACAGTATTCGCCGCCAGCACCATAATTCAAAGGCATAAATTTTCTTCCTGTCTGTCTTTTTCACTGTCCAGCTTTCACATCCATATGATGTTATAGAAAATACCATGGCTTGAACAAGTCGAATCTTTGTATGGAGAGAGACATCTCTGCTCTTGAGAATCTTATCTAGGTCTTTCATAGCCATTCTGCCAAGAGCAATGCGTCTTCTGATTTCTTGACTGCTCGTTGCTTCTTTATTGATAGTTGATCCAAGTAGGTTAAAGTTGTTCACGATTTCAATTTCTTCTCCTTCAAAGATGAACCTGTTGATTATGCCAGTTGTCATGATCTTTGTCTTCTTTACATTAAGGTGCAGGCCCATTTTGAGACTATGTTCTTTGATTGTGAGAAGCAAATGTTTCAGATCATCTTCACTTTCAGCCAGTAATGTGGTATCATCAGCATAGCGAAGGTTGTTGATGAGTCTTCCACCAATCTTCACACCTCTGTTATCTTCATACAATCCTGCTTCTCTGATGATTTGTTCTGCATATAAATTAAACAGGTAGGGGGAAAGTATGCAGCCTTGTCTTACACCTTTGCTTATTTTAAACCATTCTGTTTCTCCTTGTTCCGGTCGAACTGTTGCTTCTTGATCAATGTACAGATTTCGCAAGAGAACGATCAGGTGTTCTGGTATACCCATGTTTCTTAATGTGGCCCAGAGTTTCTCATGGTTTACACAGTCAAAAGCCTTGCTATAGTCGATAAAGCACAAATAGATATCCTTTTGGTATTCTTTAGTCTTTTCAAGGATCCATCTCGCATCCGCAATGATGTCTCTCGTTCCTCACCCTTTCCTGAACTCTGCTTGCATGTCAGGTAGTTCTTGTTCCAGGTATGGTTGTAGTCTCTTTTGAATAATCTTCAGTAGAATCTTGCTGGCATGTGGGATCAGAGCAATTGTGCGATAATTTCCACAGTCAGTTGGATCACCTTTCTTTAGTATTGGTATAAACACAGATCTTTTCCAGTCAGTTGGCCATGACATTGTCTTCCATATTTCTTGGCAGAGCCTTGTAAGTACGGTAACAGCTGCATCAGATTGCTGCAATACTTCTATGGGAATGCTATCAATGCCTGGTGCTTTGTTCTTTGATAAGGCTTTCAATGCTGCTTCAACTTCTTCTTTCATCACCAATGGTTCCCGATCATAAGGTACAGGTTGAAACGGCTGTTGGTCCACTTGATCTTTATCATATAAAAACTCTGTATATTCCTTCCACCTTTTCTTGATCTTCTCAGCATCATTCAACATAGAACCTTGAGCATCTTGCAACATTCCAATTCGAGGCTGGAACTTTTTCTTTAACTCTCGTAGCTTTAGGAAAGCCGATCTTGTTCTTCCTCTAATAGTTTCTGCTTCTATTTCCTTGCAAGTGTCATTGTAGTACTTTTCCTTGTCCTGTCTTGCTGCACATTGGAAATCTCTGTTGAGTTCTGCGATTGTCTTTCTTTCTCCTCTGGCTTTAGCTTCTCTGCGTTTCTGGGCAATTTTCAGAGTTTCTTCCGTCATCCATTTTGGCCGTTTTTGCTTTTTCACCTTTTGTAGAGACTTCTCGCTTTCTTCCAACACAACCTTCTTGATGTCATTCCATAACTCTTCCGGAGCTCTGTCATTTGTATCTAAAGCAGCAAATCGATTTTGCAGGCAGTCTTTAAATTCCAGTTGTATATTCTCAAGGTCATATTTTGCTGCATTCATGAGTGGTTTGCTCTTTTTCAACTTTAGCTTGAGTTTGCATACTAGTAGTTGATGATCTGTACCACAGTCAGCTCCAGGTTTTGTCTTTGTTGATGTTACAGAGCTTTTCCATCATTGACTTCCACAGATGTAGTCAATTTGATTTTTATACAATCCATTGGGTGAGGTCCATGTGTACAGTCGCCGCTTGTGTTGCTGGAAGAAGGTGTTTGAGATGAATAGATCATTGGTCTTGCAGAATTCTATCAGTCTTTCTCCAGCTTCATTTCTGTTGCCAAGTCTATATTTTCCAACTACTTTGCCTTCTTCTTTGTTGCCGACTTTTGCGTTCCAGTCACCCATGACTATCAGGATATCCTGTTTGCATGTTCTGTCAATTTCAGCTTGTACTTGTTCATAGAACTCTTCAATTTCATTCTCTTCTGCAGCTGTTGTTGGGGCATATACTTGAATTATAGTTGTGTTGATAGGCAATCCTCGTAGACGAATAGAGATTAAGCGTTCGTTGACTGCATTGTATTTCATTACAGTTCTTGCAAGTTTCTTCTTTATTATAAATGCAACACCATTTCTTCTTTGTCTTTCATTTCCAGCATAGTAGACCATGTGATCATCTGATGCAAAGTGCCCGATGCCAGTCCATTTCAGCTCACTGACACCCAACAGATCAAGTTGTACACGTTCCATTTCATTCTTGACCACCTCCAACTTTCCTTGGTTCATGCTTCATACGTTCCATGTTCCAATGTGTAAGACATCTTTACAGCTTCTGACTCTCATTTCATGCGTAGCTACATCAGCAGTCAGACTTCCCGAGGGCTGTGATCCAACCACATCATAAATGCTGGCTTTACTCTGAAAAGTCTTCAGCTCTTCCCCAGTAGCTAGTTGAGTGCCTTCCGACCTGGGGCTCTCATCTTCCAGCACCATAGCACAATTTGTTTTGTTGTAACTATCCAACCCTGTCAATTGACTCCTGGACTTATTCATTGATTGCACTTTGCCACAGCATATTCTTGGTGCGTTGGCCGGGAAGTGCGAGTGGTAAATGGTATTCAAGTGAGTAATCCACGTAATTCGCCTTGAGGTTTGGCCCGGTTGGAACCGTGTCTGTCCGACCGCGGGGGAAACCTCAGGTGCCGCCGGCCCCTTTGTGCCGGAGAGTGTTCCGCCTGCCTCGGCGGGCCATCGGGTCCAGCTGGCCAACACCTCCGACCCGGAGGAGTCCAGGTTCCAACTCAGAAGCTGGTTTGGTATCGGGGACCGGATCCGGTGAGTAGACATTTTCGTGATTTAATAGTCAGACAGAACAGCCTGGGACAGCGTCTTGCGTGCGCAAGACTAATTTGGTAAATTTGGTATAAATTAACTGGGAGATCTCGCACGAGTTTGGGCGAGACAAGGGAGCCTGATCACCTCCCATAAAGGCAGTCCTAGTAAGCTCCGCCTAAGGAAAGTGGAAGCTGAAGCCATCGACCCTTCTTGTTTGGAATAGCTAGCTAGTCAGAAAACCTGGACACTTGAAATACTGAAAAATTGATATCTTGTTGAAATACGCATGTGTGTGTGAGTGAGAGGTCTTGAAATACAGGCCGAGCGAGAGCAGACTCCTAAGTAGCGCAGTTCCTGGCCAGGCAACCGCGCCCAGGTCGCGAACAGGAGGAAGCGAGTGGTGTTTGTCTCCCCTAGTGTTCTGTGGACTGTACGGACCCCTTACCTGCAGCCATACTACCTATCCCTCTTGTACGTTGTCTTGTACGTCATTACGTGTATGTAGGGACGTAGGGTACGTGATGTACACAGGTACGTTGAGTACGTAGGAAGCGTAGGCAGGTACATTTACATTATGGGAGGGATGGAGTCCATGCAAACTCCGTTGGCATGTATGATCAAGAATTTCTGTAAAGGATTTTCGGGCAATTATGGTATAAAAATGACTCCATCCAGATTAAAAATGTTATGTGAAAGGGAGTGGCCCGCATTAATTGCTTCTTGGCCCCGAAGGGGAACTTTTCATTTTGAGACAGTTTTACAACTCCATCAGCTCCTATTAAGAAAGTATCCTGACCAGTTCCCCTATATTGATTCCTGGTTAAGTGTATGTGAACAGCAGCCCTCATGGATAAAGCGCTGCTATGAGGAGCATTGTAATATATTTGTAGCTACTACTAGGGGAACCAGAAAGGCTAAGGAAGAAAAGCCGCCTGTGTATTCTGACCCAGAGGCCTCAGATATTTTAGATAGGTTACCCCAGCACCCACAGGGAATAGTCCCCACAGCACCACGAGCTGAGGCAGACCCAGAAGAGCCCCAGGAAATACCAAGGCAGCAGCCCAAGAAGCACCCTACCCCGAGTGAAAGTCCCGAGTCAGGCCCAAGCACAACGGAGGAGCATGAGTCCTCTGACGAGACAGAAAGTGGAAGCTCTCCTGCCAGTTCAGGGTCACCTGCTAAGGAGACTGATGCCGGGGAGCCTTATGATTTAAGAAACGCACCTCACAAGAAGAAGGAGAAAGCAGGGCGTTTAATGCCGTTATGCCAAGTGCCTGGCATGCCTGTAATAAATAATCAGGGTCGGATGGCACCAGGACCAACCAGCTTAGTTTATGTGCCCTTCTCCACTACAGATTTATTAAACTGGAAAACGCATTATGCTTCCTACACAGCCAAGCCCCAGGAATTAACAGATTTAATGTCAAGTATTATGCAAACCCATCAGCCTACCTGGGCCGACTGTCGCCAGCTCCTATCTACCCTCTTCACCACTAAGGAGCGAGGCCGGATCGGGCAAGCAGCCCTCCGATGGTTAGAAGAGAACCCAGTAGAAAGGAGAGGGGGGGAAAAAAATCCCCCACAAGCAGCTGCTGCAGAATATCCCAACGAAGATCCCGAGTGGGACCCAAATGAAGAAAGTGGGGCGGCGGCCCTAACTAGATTCCGCCAGGCCCTAGTGCAGGGCCTGAAGAAAGGAGGCAAGAGGGCCATGAATATCGGGAAAGTATCGGAAGCTTATAGATTGTATACCCCATATGATCCCGCCGCCCAGGAAAATTTACGCATGGTAAATGCGGCATTTGTTAGTCAGTCCCAGAGAGATATAAAGCGAAAATTGCAGAAATTGGATGGATTTGCGGGCATGAATACAGCTCAGTTAATGGAAGTCGCTCAGAAAGTATTTGTGAATCGTGAAAATGAACGAGACAGAGAATGTGAACGAAAGATGAAGAAGAAGGCAGATCTTCTTGCTGCTGCTATAACCGAACAACGTGGAGGAGGTTTCCCTAATCAAAGGACCAGAGGATGTGGAAGAGGCCGCGGAGGTGAAAGGCCTCAATTAGGTGCAAATCAGTGCGCCTACTGCAAGGAAGAAGGACATTGGAGAAATGAGTGCCCGCATCTGGACTCCGCCCCAGCAAGGGGAGGAGGGAGTCCCTGGAGGCCCAGGGGAAGATTTCGAAGGAGAGGAGGAATGAATCGAGCACAGTTCCAGCAGGAGAGGGAAGAAGCCCTTGAGGGAGTGGCAGTAGCAATGGGCTATGACCTGGACGACATAGATGAAGACTAGGCCAGACCGGGCTCCCAGTTTACCCTGGGTCCCAAGGAGCCTATGGTCAATTTAAAGATAGGGGACCAATACATGGAATTCATGGTAGATACAGGAGCAGAACATTCAGTAGTAGCCAAGCAAGTAGCTCCTCTGTCTTCACGATCTGTCACCATTATAAGAGTCACTGGAAATAAAGCTACAAAACCATTTTTGCAGAACCGCATGTGTGAACTAGGGGGACAGAAGATAACGCACCAGTTCTTGTACATGCCTGAGTGCCCTATTCCACTACTGGGCCGAGACATGCTTGCCAATCTCCAGGCCCAAATATCCTTTGCTGAAGGGGGAGAAATGAAAATGACTGTGAACCCAAAGCCTGCTGGATTGATGGTGCTTACTGTTCCCCGAGAAGAAGAGTGGCGGTTCTACAGTGCACCTCCAATAAAGTCAACCAGTCCCTGTATACCTACCAACCTTATAACCTCACCTGAAGTATGGGCAGAAGATAATCCACCTGGCCTAGCGAAGAACATAGCCCCTGTCATTGTCACCCTCAAGCCAGGAATGGAACCAGTGCATGTGAAGCAGTACCCTCTCCCTCGACCAGTCATAGAAGGAATTTACTGCCATTTGATGAAATTGCTGAAGTATGGACTTCTCAAGGAATGCCAGTCACCATGGAATACCCCTCTTCTCCCAGTGAAGAAGCCTGGGACAGGGGATTACCGCCCAGTACAAGATCTAAGGCGAGTAAATGACGCAGTTGAAACTATACACCCAGTAGTACCAAATCCCTATACTCTCTTGGGACTGATCCCCGCTGAGGCTACTCACTTCACCGTACTGGACCTGAAAGATGCCTTTTTCTGTGTGCGCCTAGCACCCACCAGTCAACTTTTATTTGCATTCGAATGGCAAGATCCCACAACAGGAAGGCGGGGTCAGCTCACTTGGACCAGGTTACCCCAAGGATTCAAGAACTCACCAACTCTCTTCAGCGCTGCGCTGAACCAAGATCTTTCAAGTTATCCGGTGGACCCAGGGAAAAGGATTCTTCTTCAGTATGTAGATGACTTGCTCATAGCCACCAACTCAGAAAGTGAATGTTTACAAGTCACCAGTGAACTTTTGCATCTTCTCAAAGATGCCGGATACAAAGTCTCAAGAGCCAAAGCACAACTATGCCAGACAGAAGTCAAGTATCTAGGATTCCAGTTGTCTATTGGGATCCGACGCTTGGGACCAGAACGTAAGGAAGCTGTATGTAATATCCCCATTGCAACCACTAGGAGGCAAGTAAGGGCCTTCCTGGGGGCCGGGGGATATTGTCGTATATGGATCCCCAACTTTGCCCTGATCGTAAAACCACTATACCAAGTCACCAAAGGAATGGAAAAATCCCCACTAGACTGGGGACCTGAACAAGCTGTAGCATTCCGGACTTTGAAAAAGGCCCTAATGTCATCTCCAGCTTTAGGTCTTCCATATGTTCAGAAGCCTTTCCATCTTTTTGTTCATGAATCACAAGGAAACACATTGGGAGTATTGACTCAATCTCTTGGATCCTGGCAACGACTAGTAGCTTATCTGTCAAAACAATTGGATGTAGTTGCAAAAGGATGGTCCCCGTGTCTGAGAGCAGTTGCAGCAACAGCCCTCCTAGTGGGCGAGGCAGATAAACTTACCCTAGGACAAACTCTTCAAGTCACTGTGCCACATTCTGTTCTGACACTCATGGAACACAAAGGAAACTTCTGGCTAACCAATGCACGAATGTTGAAGTATCAGAGCATGCTATGTGAAAACCCTCGAATACAGTTGAAAGTCATTCAAGCTCTGAACCCTGCTACATTGTTTCCAATTGGTCCTGGGCCACCTGATCATAATTGCTTAGAAACCATGGACACTGTATTCTCAAGTCGCCCTGATTTGACTGATGTCCCTCTAGAGGACCCAGAACGGACTTTCTTTGTAGATGGAAGCAGTTTGGTCATCAATGGACATCGATGTGCTGGATATGCAGTGGTGACCCCTGATCTGGTAGTTGAGTCTTCAGCCCTGACCCCAGGAACCTCTGCCCAGAAAGCTGAATTGATAGCCCTCACCAGAGCCTTGACATTAGGAGAAGGACTCTGCATAAATGTGTACACAGATTCCAAATATGCTTTCACTACTTTGCACGCACACGGAGCCTTGTATAAAGAACGAGGGTTAATCACCTCAGGGGGTAAGAGCATTAAGTATGGACCCGAGATATTGATGTTATTAGATGCTGTGTGGGCCCCCAAACAAGTGGCAGTCATGCACTGTCGAGGTCACCAGGCAGGAGCAGGAGAAGTTGCTCAAGGAAATAGATTTGCAGATATCACAGCCCGAAAAGCAGCCACCACAGGACAAGTTAGGACCCAAGATACTGTAATGCAAGCAGCCTTATTCCCTGTGCCCCTTAGTTCTTAGGCACCCCGATACACTACTAGAGAGTTAGACTATTATTGTGAAAAGGAAGGGGGAGTTTTGACAGAACAGGGTTGGATAGTGTTGCCACCCCCAGAAGGTAGTCCCCCTCCAGGTCCTACAGTCATTCCTGAAGCATTAGGACCAGCCTTTGTCCAAGCTTTTCATCAAGCCACACACTATGGAAAAACAGCTATGGAGAAAGCCCTGAGACCCCATTTCTGTATTTCATTGTTAGGATCCCTGACCGCCTCAGTGGCACAGCAATGCCTGATATGTGCCAAAAATAATGCTAAGCAAGGTCCTGTTCCACCTCCAAGAGTCCAGTCAGTAGGGGTGACCCCCATGAGTGATCTACAGGTAGACTTTGCTGAAATGCCCCGTGTAAATGGATATCACTATATGCTAGTGTTAGTCTGCACCTTTTCAGGATGGGTAGAAGCCTATCCCACCCGAACAGAGAAAGCACGAGAAGTCACTAGGGTATTGCTCCATGAGATCATTCCCCGATTTGGAATACCATCAACTATCGGATCAGACAATGGTCCATCATTTGTATCCCAAGTGACCCAACAATTAGCTCAAGCATTGCGAATAAAGTGGAAACTGCACACTGCTTACAGACCCCAGAGCTCAGGGAAAGTAGAACGTATGAATAGAACCCTGAAAACTCAGTTGTCCAAGCTCTGTCAAGAAACACACCTGAAGTGGCTCTAAGTTCTGCCCATAGCCCTTCTTAGGATAC
Organism: Ichthyophis bannanicus; assembly: GCA_033557465.1. Classification (NCBI taxonomy): domain Eukaryota; kingdom Metazoa; phylum Chordata; class Amphibia; order Gymnophiona; family Ichthyophiidae; genus Ichthyophis; species Ichthyophis bannanicus. Next base: position 1,911,979,655 of record CM066031.1, on the reverse strand, counting down.
GATCAGCACCCACCAGATCCTTAGGAATCTCCCCTTTTGAGATTTTGTATGGGCGACCTCCGCCCATAGTGCAGGGAATAAAGGGAGACATGAGACAGATAGGATCTGAAATAACCCGACAAGAACTATTAGCTTTAAGTTCTGTTTTGCAGAAACTCCAAAAGTGGGTGCAAGACCGACTACCCATCAACCTGACCGAGCCTCTGCATCCTTTCAAGCCGGGAACGTCTGTGTGGGTGAAAGAGTGGAAAAACCCCCCACTAGTGCTGCATTGGAAGGGACCATATGTTGTTATCCTGTCAACCCCCACTGCAGTGAAAGTTGCAGAAGTCGAACCTTGGATCCACCACAGTCGAGTGAAGCTGGCAGCTGTTCCAGATCCTGGCCAATGGACGTCAGTGAATGATCCTGAGACTCCATTACGACTCACCTTGAGGAGACAGCCAGCTTTGTAAAGAATCTTCAGAATTCACCTACGTCACGCGAGAGTGACCATCGTAGCGACAACAGAAGAAAACTCAGTACAGTATATCATACTTAATTCTCCAGCTAACCGCCAGAGACTGTAATCACAATGCTCATCCACTATTGCCTTGTGGGTGTGGTGATCCTGGGACTTCTGGAAAAGACTGCTGATTTACCCCCTTGCATAGCTTGCATAAACACTACCCGAACTGGACAAAAAGTTACTCAGACTTTGCTCTATCATTCCTATTATACTTGCACTGGAACAGTCAGTCGGTGTGTTTACAAGGGCACCGAACTAAATGTCTGCACAAAGGGAAGAAGCAAGACTTGTTATACCCCTCGACAAAACCCATCCTACTATACATTTGAGATACGTTGGAATGATGAAGATGGAGCCATCCTGAATGCTACCACATCTCTTACCTACCCCACAAAACCTATCACTTTGAACTTTGATGCTTGCGATGCTCTCAACAGAAATGCTTACTACAGATGTAGGTCATGGGAACGGGCCTACTATCATGATGATAAATACATGTGTCCAGAAGGAGCCTATGGATGGGGAAAGTGTACAGGAAAGAGTACGGCAGCCACCATCTACACCACCGCATCTAAAAATGATTACTTTTGCCCAAAATGGGACTGTGTCTATTTTGATACCTGGAAGAATGCTCCGACAGGACAAGACGGCGATCATCGTAAAGGCAGCCTCACGAAGCTCAAAGTATCAGACCCCAAGAAGTGCCAAAAAGGTGCCTGTAATCCTCTACAGCTCTTCATAGCCAATCCTAGTCACTGGAAGCAAGGATACAAGTTTGGGTTGCGTATTTCAGCAAGGGGTGTAGACCCCGGGACTATTATATATCTGCAATTAAACACTAAGACCCATGTATCCTCATCCTATCATATACATCACTCCTTCTATGAAGCCATGAAATCAGAGTTTGAAATCCCTCCTGCTTCCCAGAACTTATTTCTTGAATTAGCGGGAGCAGTTGCTTCTAGTCTCCATGTTTCAGATTGTTTGTTTTGTGGAGGAACAAAAATGGGAGACCAATGGCCTTGGGAAGCACAAGAACTGAACTATTCTGTTCCATATAATCAGACTAATATATGCAATACTACAAGTGAATGGGTGTTGGCCCACTCCATTGTGGGTAATTTATGTTTTTCTCGCTATGGACCTTCGTTTAATATGGAAGTGGGGCAGCTGGTCTGTCTCAATCAGAAGTTTTACAACAGTACCACTAAGAAGACATCTTGGTGGTCAGGGGTCAACGCTACTGAACCTTCCAACCCTCTTGTCCAGTTCCCTAGACTTGCCAGCATCTGGACTAACTTAGCAGCATATAATTCCTGGCAAGCACCACCTGGACTGTACTGGATTTGTGGAACCCGAGCATATGCCAGACTTCCTCATCATTGGGGAGGTGCATGTGTATTGGGAACCATACGACCTTCCTTTTTCCTCCTGCCAACATCCCAGGGAGAATTGCTGGGATATCCTGTGTACAGAAGTCGACAGTTGAAGGAGGCCTTGAAAGTAGGCCAATGGGACAAATGGGATGGTGAAGAATGGCCACCTGAAAGAATCATCTCATACTATGGACCTGCTACATGGGAGCAGGATAGGACTTGGGGATATCGTACTCCTGTTTATATGATTAATCGAATAATACGTATGCAAGCTGTTGTTGAAATTATAACTAATGAAACTAGTAAAGCACTAACCCTCCTGGCAAAGCAAAGTACGCAAATGCGCACAGCCATTTATCAAAATCGTTTAGCTTTAGACTATTTGTTAGCAGCTGAAGGAGGGGAATGTGGGAAGTTGAATCTAAGTAATTGTTGTTTACAGATTGATAATAATGGGCATGTAGTTGAAGATCTAGCCACCCAGATGAGAGAGCAGACATTTCTACCTGTCCAGACTTGGCACAGTTTAAAGCTGGACGGGTGGTTTGGTTCATTGTTTTCCTGGATTGGTGGTCTGAAAGCTCTTATGTTTATTGTACTATTCATATTAGCCATGTGCCTATTGCTCCCTTGTCTCCTACCCCTTTGTTTACCCATGATAACATCATCCTTTGATAACACCATTGAGCAGAAGGCAGCTGCGAAAGTATTAGCTATGTGGAGATATCATCCTTTACCCCAAGATGCCGATGCTGTTACACCAGTATAATGTGTTAATTGACTAATGAAGTGATTTTATTCTCACCCTTCCTCACTTGCAGGTGAGAATAATCAAAGGGGGGAATGAGGTACGCTATGGCCTAGCATGGCCTGCTGCTGTGAAAGGCCTGTAAGTTAGGCCTGGATTCTAACTCCCATTATAGTTAGAAAAGAACCAAAAATCTGTGAAAATTGAGAAAGATGTTTTAAAATGCTTAATAAGAAGTTTTTATGAATTCATAAGTCCTCTATTATTCTCTTGTGTGTGAAAGAACAGAAATGTTTCAAAAGGTGCATTCCTGGAGCCGAAGTTAACCTTGCAGTAGAAAAATTACCAAGTTAAGACTATGCCATTGTCCAAGCAATCCTAAAGGAGGGGGCTGGTTGCTAGGCTCCGGAGGGATTTCTAATTGGACAAATGAAGGGAATGTATAACCAATGAGAAGTGTGCATGTATCAAGTTAGAACCAATAGAAAATTCTCATGTATCAAACTGAAAAAGCGGTATAAAAAGTTATGTCTCTGTATAAACCTTCGCTCAGTTTTGACTGACTGGGCCTGTGCACATTAAACTGGGTTTGGACCCTGTCAATTGACTCCTGGACTTATTCACTGATTGCACTTTGCCACAGCAATGACATTTGGCTGGAAATTTCAACAAAAAAGACCCACCAAGGGAAAGGATCCTGGGTTTCAACCTCAGAAATTCCTTCCTCCTTAACTGGGTATCCCTAGCAATATCGGGGAAAATATGAACACATGAACCCAAAAATTGTTCACTCAAATTTCTAAAATACGCTCTTAGAATTAAGGATTTATCAGTTTCAAGAGCCAGCGTGACTAGGAGAGTAGTGCGAGATGTGACCAGCTCTAAAGAATTCTCCAGGAACCCAGTGAGATCTCCAGATGCTATAGGAGCATCACCAGGTCCCTCCTGTACACCCCGTCCCACCACAAGATATTGCGCCTTGATCAACGGTGGTAGGCACTCCTCAGAGATCTTCAGAACCTCCCGAAAGTACCTACGAACCATCTCCATAGGAGAGCACAACGGAGATCTAGGAAAATCAATCAGTCTCAAGTTATTTTTCCGGTCTTCATTCTCTAGATATTCCAATTTCCTAACAGACACATTTCTATCTTTGATATTGGTACCATGTAACTCCCGGAGCTGTTCAAGATTTCCTTCCATCTGCACCAACTGCCCCGCTTGTTCACGCTGAACTCTGGAACATTCTTAAAAATTGAGTTCGCAGCAAAACCATTTCAGTACTCACAAACGATGAAATAGTTGCCAGAGATGAATTCAAAGTGAATATTGCGTCCCATAGCACCTCCAATGTAACCTTCTGGGGCTTCACCAACTCACCAGCACCTCCAAAAGATGCCAAAGGACTGCCAGTCTGGGGCATAGTGTCCCCCTCCAGAGACAAGCCCTCAGATCTCCCTCTTCCTCCAGATGGCAAAAACGGAGGTGAACAACCTGCCTTGGAGCCCTCTTCACTCCCCTTAAGCGGCGTGCTAACTTTCACGCCGCTGGGAAGCAATCCCGAGGCCGTCGAAACACTTCCGGGGCATGGCGGGGGGGCCCGTTGTTCAGGGGAGAGAACTACCCCTGACGTGCTCAGGTCTGGACTCAATGCCAGAACTGCCGAAGATGCCGCTCCAGCCACAAGGGTCTCAAAGCCGCACGTCTGAAGGGTCCTCTGTCCAGGCAAGTTGACCCGAGCTTCACTCGAGGGTAGGGAAGCTTGCTTGCGCTTCCGTCGTCCCATCTCCACTTCCAACCACACAAGTCACCACAAACAGAGCTCCTCACCAACAGCCAGATCACCCGCAGCTGCTCGCTGCCGCCATCTTGCCTGGCCAGAGCAAGTAAGAAGTGAAGTTACTACAGGCTTTGATCAAGGTATGAGCCCCAGAAGCTTAGCTAATAAGGAGCACAATCATTTTGCCAGAGACATCCTTAACTATAACAGAAGGCAGTCCCTTAAGCTAGCTGAATCTGAGCCAGAGTCTGAACCAATGCAATTGGGAGAGTCAGATTTACCTTGTGAAGAAGAGGTCTCATACATGGATTGCTCTGCATGCCAGTCTGCTATGTGTGATGGGTTGTAAGAGTGTAAACCTTTAAAGAAAAGCTTCCAGTATCCAAAATCCTAAGAACTGTGTTAGCTTGCAAGTGTTCTAAGTTCAGGAGAAGTGTGACGCAGTGTAAAGCTGAACTTTCCTGATTACCTTTTTGAGAAACAGCTGTGAAGTGTGCCAAGCACAGAGTGAAGCCATTTCATCCAAGAAAGAAAGAAATGCTTTGGTTTCACTAGTTGCTGAGAAAAATCCTGAAGAGATTTTAACTGCTTGTGAGAATCTCATTATTTGTATGAATTGCTGTGTTTAAGCATACAGGATTGCCAAGTATTTGTTCCTGGATTGGAAAAGGAAAGAAACCAGGGTTGAAGTATTTTTCTCTGTATGTTTTGAATGCACGACCAGCTTTGCCTAAAAGCAGGTGCTATAAGAAGCCTTGTTAATTAAGCTGAGGAAAGCTGTTTGTTTCGTTTCACGTTATCCTATAATGAGTTACAAAAACTCCTGGTGAAATATCTAAAAAGGTGGATCTGAACCTAGTGTGTCTTCTTTTTGTTCTTGAATAAATTCTTGTCATTGAACCTACTCTGACCCAACTACAAAAAGGTGTTTTTTTCCATCTGAAGTCAAACTGGACTACCTTTCCCATAATGCATTAAAAGGCATCCAGTTAGAGAAGCCAGAAAGTTAAAGCACCTCAATGGTTAAAAACCAGAACCACGCCCCTCCATACAGATGTAAGGAGCTAAGGGCGTGACACTTATGAAAATCATTTAGCTCTGGACTGTCTGTTGGCTCCCACAGTTTGTGTTTTATTGGGTCTCTCATGCTACACCTACATTCCTCTGACCCATCACATGATGATATTATAGAAGTCATTAAACTCTTACAGGAGCTTGCTGATGAAACGAGAAAGGAGGGGGATTGGTTTGCTTGGGTCTTTAGCTGGTTTTCTGGTTTAGGCCAAGGCATCAGGAACTTTACTCATTGTTATAATATTGTAGTATTGTTCCCCTCATGCTATGCTGTACTGGGTGCCTACCTCTCCTGTGCTCCCAGCGCAAGTCCACCATGATCCATGTTCACCGTCCTCATGAGCCACGGCGCAATCAGGCTTTGCCCATTTATGACAGTGTTGGACCCAGTGTCTCCCATGAGCCATTCCGAATCAGGAGGGTGAATGTGCTCCCATATTCTACTCCTGAAGGGGGGGGGGGGGAGTGTGAGAGCCAGAGGAGAAAGAGTTAACGCAATTATGCAAGAAAAATAATTGAAATATCCGAATGCTGGCCTTTGCACTGAGGTGCGTACGTGCAACTTTGAGAGGTATGTGAGATCATATGGAAAAGTATGTGAAAACACACATCAGTAAGTGGTGGACAGAGAGAGGGTAGAGAAGCAATCAGTTTGTTCAATGTAACCACACTGATGCAGAATAGCGCGGTATATAAGAGAATGCAAATTAAAAAATAAATAAATAAAAAATATAAACATGCCAGCTTAGCATTGTGGTAGGCGAAGGCCTATGATCCATGGTGTCTGAAATAAGCGGACAGGCCTAAATAGCTTGACCTGTAAATGAAGCCTGTGGAGAGGCCCAGAGGAATTGCACATCCCTCAAAGATGCTGCTACCATAGAACTGAAACCTAATTGAACACAGTTTAGTATAGCTAAGCAGAATCGAAACTTAGAAAATATAGAAAAACAAGTTTAATTGGTATTAATAAGAGAGCACAGCTTCTGTGAAATTAATTAACACTGCTGAAAGGAAAGTTACAGTGCCCTGCTTTCCCACATTTTCTAGCTAGCTGAGTGACCTTGGAAGAGGAAAGTATCTAAGTTGGAAGAACTGACCATTGTAATTGGGACTAGAAGGGGGGTAAGCAGGTGCTGAGCCCAGACCAGAGTCCTAATTGGATAGCCATATCAGTACCGGGACCAATAGAAGGTGTACGAGGGGTTACCGGGACCAATGAAAAGTTTGCCTATGTCTAGAATGGGAAAGAAAGCTATAAAAGTTGTTGTTTTACTAACAGCCATTGCTCAGCCATTTTGAATTTGATTCTGCTTGAGACTTGTGCACAAATAAATGATTTGGACCTTCTGAACAGACTCCTGGTATCATTGGTTTGTCTGCGCTCTGCTGCTACATATTCTTGGTGCGTTGGCCGGGAAGGTGTGGTAATAGAGGGTATATAGGGCAATATACCACGACTTTCCGCCTCTACAGGTTTGGTCCTGCCGGGATCGTGCCCTCCCGACGTGGGCTCGGCTCCCAGGCGCCGCCGGTCCAGTTGCATCGGAGGGAGTTGGGCCAGGCCTCGGCGGGTGCCGGACCCGGCTGGAACCAACACCTCGAACCCGAGTGAGGGGAGTCCGAGGTCCAACTCATGCGCTCGCTTGGGAACTGGGAACCGGATCCGGTGAGTATAGTTGTCATTTGATATGTCTAGACAGATGAGACAGAGCAGAACTGCTGTTTGAATTTTGGAACTTGGAACTTGGAATTTGGAAAGAGAGCTTGATCACCTCTCGAAGACGGTCCGACTAACTCTGCATGAGTATGCGCAGAGTGAAACCATCGTCTTCTTGATTTTGGAATTTGACATAGCCTAGTCAGAAAAGACAGGATTGGGCTGTGTTTTTGGGATACGTTGCTAGCATGATTGTGTGAATGAGAGGTCTGGCAGCACGGACCAAGCGAAGGCGGACTCCTGAGTAACGCATTTCCTGGCGGGGCGACCGCGTCCAGGTCGTAAAAAGGAGGAAGCGACCGTCGTCTTGTCTTGTTATTTGTTTCCCTTACATGTTTCTAGGGCCGTGAGGACCCCTTACCCACGGTCCGCCCTCCTTTTCCTTTCTGTTTGTTCTTGCGCGCACACATCGATATGGGAGGGGCGGGATCTACTAGGAACACTCCGTTAGAATGTATGATCAAACATTTTAGTAAAGGATATTCAGGAGATTATGGAGTAAAACTGACTGCCTCACGATTACAGCTTTTGTGTACTAGGGAGTGGCCTGTCATAGACCCTATGTGGTCCCGAGATGGCACATTTAACCTAGGAATTATTCAGTCAGTTCATCGGAAGGTGCGAGTAGCGCACCCCGATCAGTATCCTTATATAGATTCTTGGTTAGGTATTTGTGAAGATCCGCCCCCTTGGGCAAAGCGCTGTTATGAAGAACAGTGCAGAATAATGTTAGCATTAACAGACCAGACCCAGAAAACAGGGACAGCTAAGAAACCTAGCCAGAAACCTGTTCTCGCAGATCCTGAGTCCCTGGGAGCTATAATTAGGCAGTCCCGAGCCCAGCACCCAGTAAGAGTACCACCGTGCCCCGGGGCAGGCCCCCGGGACCGGGAGAGTCCACCCCCTCACCCGCCCGAAGATCAGCAGCCAGATGAAGAGTCCAGAGAATATGCCGATCAGTCGGAGACAGAGACTGAGGATAAATTGGAGTCAGAGCAGGAAGACAAAGATGTATCTTTCCAGACTGAGACAGAAAGTGAACAATCAGTTGTCAGTGCTAGTTCATCAGCTGCAAGCGAGGCTCCCCAGACTAGGCGAGTTTCGAAGCTGAAAGGCCCCACCCAGATACCAAAAGCCTCTACTAAGAAGACAAAAGCCATCCCGAAAGTAATAGCCCCCTTGAGACAAGTCCCAGGATTGCCCGTGCGGGATGAGCATGATCAGGTAGTAGCGGGACCCTTGAGTTTAGTATATGTGCCCTTCTCTACTGCAGATTTGATAAACTGGAAGATACATTATGCTTCCTACACAGAAAAGCCCCAAGAGTTAACAGAATTAATGCATACGACTATGGAAACTCACCAGCCCACTTGGGCAGATTGCCGTCAGCTCCTGTCTACTTTATTTACTACGGAGGAGCGGACACGAATTAAGCGAGCTGCCATCGATTGGATGGCAGACAATCCCTTGGTAGAGAGAACGGAGACAGGCATAGACAATCGTGAAGCAGCTCAGAGAGAATTCCCTAACGAAGACCCCAAATGGGATCCAAATACTGAAGTAGGATCCAGAGCCTTATCCCGGTTTCGCCAAGGCCTCATGCAAGGTCTGAGAAGGGGGGGGGGTCAGAAAGCCATGAATCTCTCTAAAGTATCCGAAGTTAATCAGGGAATAGATGAAAGCCCAGCAGTATTCTATGAAAGATTAGTTGAAGCATACAGAATGTATACTCCCTATGACCCAGATGCACCAGGAAACTTATGCATGGTAAACTCTGCTTTTGTAAATCAGTCACAACCAGACATTAGACGCAAGCTACAAAAACTAGAAGGGTTTGCGGGCATGAATGCAACTCAGTTACTGGAAGTCGCTCATAAAGTGTATGTGAATCGTGATAATGAAAGACAGAGAGAAGGTGATCGAAAGATGAAGAAGAAAGCTGATTTTTTGGCTGCAGCCATAGTTGAACAGAAAAGGGGAGGTTTCCCTAGTCGAAGGAGCAGAGGAAGAGGGTGGGGCCGAGGAAATTGCCGGCCCCTACTAAGCGTGAACCAATGCGCTTATTGCAAAGAAGAAGGACATTGGAGAGATACATGCCCGCAACTCGAAGACGCCTCTCAGGATGACGAAGATAATGCCCATTGGAGAGAAAGAGGAAGAGGCCGATCCCGGAACCGCGGAGGGGACAATCGAGGACAATTTCAACAAGAACGGGCGGAGGCCATACAGGCGATGGCCGCCGCGACCTACGATGTAGATGAAGCAGAATAGGACAGACCGGGCTCCGAATTCGCTTTGGGTCTCCAGGAGCCTATGGTCAGCATACAAATAGGAGACCAATTTATGGACTTTATGGTTGATACTGGAGCAGAACATTCTGTAGTAGATAAGCAAACAGCCCCATTTTCCGCAAGAGCAGTCACTATTGTGGGAGCAACTGGTGCTAAAGCCACAAAGCCTTTTCTTCAGAACCGTATATGCAATCTGGGAGGACAGCAAATAACGCATCAATTTCTCTATATGCCTGAGTGCCCAGTGCCATTCCTGGGACGAGACATGCTAGCCAAGTTGCAGGCCCAAATATCCTTCACTGAGAAAGGAGAAATGCAAATGACAGTAAACTCAAAACCTGCTGGATTAATGCTGCTTACTGTTCCCCGAGAAGAAGAATGGAGATATTACAGTAATCAGTCCGCCCAGGACACCTATTTTGAACCTACTTTGAAAAGCATTGACGCCCCTCCTGGGGTATGGGCAGAAGGCAATCCACCAGGCCTAGCCAAACATATAGCTTCGATAATTGTGAATCTCAAGCCTAGTGCACAGCCAGTACATGTCAAGCAATACCCCCTCCCAAGAGCAGCAATTGAAGGCATTCATCGCCACTTGTTAAGACTACTGGAGTATGGCCTACTCAAAGTTTGTCAGTCCCCATGGAACACACCTCTCCTGCCAGTGAAGAAACCTGGGACAGGTGATTACCGCCCAGTGCAAGATCTCAGGAGAGTCAACGAAGCAGTTGAGACCATACATCCAGTTGTGCCAAATCCCTACACACTCCTAGGATTAATTCCTGCCGAAGCTACTTATTTTACTGTCCTGGATTTGAAAGATGCATTCTTTTGCATAAGATTAGCCCCAATTAGCCAATTGCTGTTTGCCTTTGAATGGCAGGACCCTGTCTCAGGGAGGCGGGGCCAACTCACTTGGACACGATTACCTCAAGGATTTAAGAATTCACCTACCATTTTCAGTGCTGCACTAAACCAAGATCTTTCAAGTTATCCAGTGGCCCCCGAAAAAAGAGTACTCCTCCAATATGTAGATGATCTACTGATAGCCGCCACATCTGAAAATGAATGTATACAAGCCACTACGGATCTCTTGCAACTGTTAGATGAAGCTGGATATAAAGTTTCCAGAGCAAAAGCACAGCTATGTCAAAAAGAAGTAAAATATTTGGGCTTTCGTCTGACCAAAGGAAGCCGACAATTAGGACGCGAGAGAAAAGAGGCTGTGTGCAGTATCCCAACCCCAACTACCAGGAAGCAAGTCAGAGCCTTTCTGGGAGCAGCAGGATATTGTCGAATCTGGATTCCCAACTTTGCTCAAATTGCCAAACCACTATACGATGCCACCAAAGGAGAAGAAATGTCGCCACTAGAGTGAGGACCTGAACAGGATGCAGCCTTTAAGACATTGAAGGAAGAGTTGATGTCGTCACCAGCACTTGGATTACCAGATGTTCACAAGCCTTTCCATCTATTTGTGCATGAGGTGCAAGGGAATGCCTTAGGCATGTTGACTCAGAAATTAGGACATTGGGAGCGACCTGTAGCATACCTATCGAAACAATTGGACACTGTGGCCAAAGGATGGCCACCATGCTTGCGAGCAGTTGCAGCTACAGCATTGTTAGTGAGCGAAGCAGACAAACTCACCTTGGGACAGAATCTACGAGTCACTGTGCCACATGCAGTACTTGCCCTCATGGAGCAGAAGGCGAATCATTGGCTCACCAATTCCCAAATGCTGAAATACCAGAGTATGCTATGTGAAAACCCACAGATACAATTGGAAGTGAGCCATGCCTTGAACCCAGCCACATTGATACCCGTTAGTGAAGATCCCCCAGAGCATGACTGTATAGAAGTCATGGATACTGTATTCTCAAGTCGACCTGATCTGACAGATGTGCCCCTAGAAAATCCTGATCAGACCTATTTTGTGGATGGAAGCAGTCTCATCATCAATGGACGACGTTGTGCCGGATATGCAGTAGTTACCCGGGATGAAGTCATCGAATCATCAGCCCTTGCATCAGGTACATCAGCACAGGAAGCAGAATTGATAGCACTCACCAGAGCACTAGTATTGGGTGCGGGACTTTTGTTGAATGTATACACAGATTCGAAATATGCCTTCACCAATTTGCATGCACATGGAGCTCTCTACAAAGAACGAGGACTCATTATGTCAGGAGGAAAATCGATCAAATATGGCCCAGAAATATTGATGTTATTAGATGCAGTATGGGCCCCAACACGTGTAGCTGTCATGCACTGCCGAGGACACCAAGTAGGTAAAGGAGATGTTGCCCAAGGAAACAGATTCGCTGATGCCTCAGCGCGAAAAGCAGCCATGACAGGCCAAATTTCCTCACAAGCCATGCCAATGCAGGCAGCATTGTTTCCAGTACCCCTTAATGCATGGACACCACGATATACCACCAAAGAATTGGATTACTACTGTAATAAGGAAGAGGGAGTGCTGAAGGATGGGTGGATTGAGCTGCCGCCAGTGGAGGACAATCAACCCCCAGGACGAATAGTAATCCCTGAACTATTGGGACCAGCCTTTGTCAAAGCTTTCCATCAAGCCACACATTATGGAAGAAGTGCTATGGAAAAAGCACTCAAGCCACATTTTTGCATTGCCTTGTTGGGAGCCCTATCAGCCTCAGTAGCACGCCAGTGTCTAATTTGTGTCAAGAACAATGCCAAACAGGGTCCCACGCCACCACCCCGAGTTCAGTCAGGAGGTGTAACCCCCATGCACCACCTGCAAATTGACTTTACTGAGATGCCAAAAGCCAATGGATACCGCTACTTGTTAGTATTAGTTTGTACCTTCTCTGGGTGGGTAGAGGCTTTCCCCACCAGGACTGAAAAAGCCCGAGAAGTCACCAAAGTTTTGCTAAGGGAGATTATCCCCAGATTTGGAATTCCAGCAGTGATAGGGTCAGACAATGGGCCCTCATTTGTGTCTCAGATTACTCAGCAGTTAGCAAATGCCCTACAGATACAATGGAAATTACACACTGCATATAGACCTCAGAGTTCAGGGAAAGTTGAGTGAATGAATCGTACCTTGAAAGCCCAGATGTCTAAGCTTTGCCAGGAGACCCGCCTGAAGTGGCCCCAAGTGCTCCCAATAGCTTTACTTAGAATACGCTCAGCTCCTGTAAAATCATCAGGATTTTCCCCTTTTGAGGTAGTGTATGGCAAACCCCCACCAATAGTGCAGGGAATCAAAGGTAGTTTAGCCCAGATTGGTTCAGAAATAACCAGACAAGAACTTCTCGCTCTTAGTTTTGTTCTACAGACTCTTCACACGTGGATACAGGACCAATTGCCTATCAATTTGACGGAACCACTGCATCCCTACAAGCCTGGTACCTCGGTGTGGATCAAAGATTGGAAGAAGACACCGTTGGAACCTCATTGGAAGGGACCATATACCGTCATCCTGTCTACCCCAACTGCAGTAAAGGTAGCAGAAATCGATTCCTGGATTCATCACAGCAGAGTCAAGCCAGCAGCAGTTCCAGATCAGGACCAGTGGACAGCAGAGCCGCATCCTGACGTCCCTTTGCGTCTTACCCTACGGAGGCAGCCAGCAGCCTAGATCTCATTGGGGACACTTATGAACTACAGTGCCCTACAGTAGCCAAGTCTTTTGAAGAGGATTGCTGTTCCCAGTACAGCCAAGACATTTGTTTTCTTCATCGACTAACTATGCCTTTATAGACTTTCATTAGACCAACTACATTTGATAAATTAGCATCATAACCAGACTTTTGACTTTTGAGGATCTTCAATCAACATTGACACCCATTGAATTGCTTCATTAGCAAATGGGCATCGCGTTGAGGACGACGTGGTCAAGATTTTCCAGTGGAGATCCAGAAGAACTACAATCAACATGCATCTTTGTTATTATCTTACTTTGGCTGCTTGCCTGGGGAGCTTTGAACTGGTACATGCTTTACCCCCATGTACTGCCTGTATTACTACCACTCGAACTGGAATGAAAGTAACTCAGACTTTGCTTTATCATTCTTACTATATCTGCACTGGTAAAGTAACCCGGTGTGTTTATAACACCACTGAACTGAATGTTTGTACCCAAGGTAATACCAAGGTATGTTTTAACCCGCATCAGAATCCATCCTATTATACTTTGGAGATAAGATGGAATGATGCAGATGGAGCGTTACTAAATACCACACCCCCACTCACTGATCCCACACAGCCTGCTGTTTTATATTTTGATGCCTGTGATGCCATCAATAGAGATAGTCGCTCAAAGTGTGCCGATTGGGAGAAAACTTATGCTAATGATGGAAAGTATATGTGTCCAGAAGGAGTAATTGGGTGGGGGACATGTATAAGTAAAAAAGGTGTAGAAAACGTGTATAGCACAGCACCAGTTAAAGACTATTATTGCCCAAGATGGGAATGTGTGCTTTATTCTACATGGAAACTTGACACGGGGGTAACCCATAACGACCATCGGATAGCTACCCTAACTAAGCCAACTATGAAGGATCCTAAGAATTGCAAAAAAGGTACTTGTAATCCACTAGAATTATCCATAGCCAATCCCAGTGTATGGAAACCAGGGTATAAATTTGGGTTGCGCATCGCAGGTACTGGATCAGATCCCGGAACCATTGTGCATATTAGACTAAATACCCAAGCCCATCGATCATCAAAGTATCACATACATAATACTTTTTATGAAACCATGCATGTAAACAAGTTTGATATCCCTCATCCCTCTCAGAATTTATTCCTAGAATTGGCCGGAGCTGTGGTATCCAGCCTCCGTATTTCAGACTGTTATTTCTGTGGTGGAACCAAGATGGGTGATCAGTGGCCTTGGGAGGCCCAAGAATTGAATTACTCAGTAGTCTATAATCATACAGAGCTGCACAAAACTACCAGCGAATGGGTATTAGCACACCCAATAGTTGGGCGCTTGTGTTATGCTCGAACTGGACCCCAATTTACCTCTAAGGTAGGGCAGCTTGTCTGTCTTAGTCAAAAGTTCTATAATGATACCACAAAACGGACATCTTGGTGGTCAGGAGTTAATGAATTAGAGCCCACCAATCCCTTAGCACGATTCCCCGAGCTTGCCCCTCTATGGACTAACCTTGACCGACATCATAACTGGCAAGCCCCACCTGGCCTATATTGGATTTGCGGAACCCGAGCATATGCTCGACTCCCTATTTACTGGGAAGGAGCGTGTGTCTTAGGAACTATTCGACCCTCTTTCTTTCTGTTGCCCACAGAACATGGTGAACAACTAGGCTATCCAGTTTATTCAAAAAGACAGAGAAGAGCAGCCTTACAGATAGGCAAGTGGGAGAAATGGGATGGTGAAGATTGGCCACCAGAGCGAATTATTGCCTATTATGGACCTGCCACTTGGGAGCAAGATGGCATGTGGGGATATCATACCCCAATTTATATGTTGAATAGAATCATATGCTTGCAAGCGGTAGTTGAACTTATCACTAATGAAACTAGCCAAGCACTTACACTTTTAGCTAGACAAAGCACACAAATGCGCACTGCAATTTATCAAAATCGCTTAGCTCTAGATTATTTGTTAGCTGCTGAAGGAGGAGTCTGTGGTAAGCTGAACCTCACCAATTGTTGCTTAAAGATAGATGATAAGGGTCAGGTTGTTGAAGAAATTGCTGAACACATGCGGAAGCAAACTTATGTGCCAGTACAGACCTGGCATAGTCTTCAGATACCCAATTGGTTTGCATCTATCTTTTCTGGATTAGGAGGATTCACTACTTTTGCTATGATAATATTAATCTTTGTAGCCTTGTTCTTTATGTTACCATGTATAATCCCATGTTGTATGCGATCTATTAACAGTGTTATTGAAAACACCGTGGAGCGGAAGACCGCAACTAAGATTTTAGCCTTATGGCACCCTAATCCTACTACACTTGGTCGGAACCCGACCATAGTATAATTGAGTGATTTACTCACACCTTATTAGTAATAGGGTGAGATTAATCAAAGGGGGGAATGTGGTAGGCGAAGGCCTATGATCCATGGTGTCTGAAATAAGCGGACAGGCCTAAATAGCTTGACCTGTAAATGAAGCCTTTGGAGAGGCCCAGAGGAATTGCACATCCCCCAAAGATGCTGCCACCATAGAACTGAAACCTAATTGAACACAGTTTAGTATAGCTAAGCAGAATCGAAACTTAGAAAATATAGAAAAACAAGTTTAATTGGTATTGATAAGAGAGCACAGCTTCTGTGAAATTAATTAACACTGCTGAAAGGAAAGTTACAGTGCCCTGCTTTCCCACATGTTCTAGCTAGCTGAGTGACCTTGGAAGAGGAAAGTATCTAAGTTGGAAGAACTGACCATTGTAATTGGGACTAGAAGGGGGGTAAGCAGGTGCTAAGCCCAGACCAGAGTCCTAATTGGATAGCCATATCAGTACCGGGACCAATAGAAGGTGTACGAGGGGTTACCGGGACCAATGAAAAGTTTGCCTATGTCTAGAATGGAGAAGAAGTCTATAAAAGTTGTTGTTTTGCTAGAAACCATTGCTCAGCCATTTTGAATTTGATTCTGCTTGAGACTTGTGCATAAATAAATGATTTGGACCTTCTGAACAGACTCCTGGTATCACTGGTTTGTCTGCGCTCTGCTGCTACAGCATGAAGAAGGACATATGGTCCCCAGTATAGTCGTCAGAACACGGGGAGTTGAAGAGATATATTTCTTGGGAACAGAGGGTTGGGAGAGAACCAAGCAATAAAACCAGGTAAAGGGGGGTAGAAGTCAGATAACAATATAAATCTGTCAAGGCCCAGACTGATAATTGCAGACATGGGCCCAAGAAAGGTCAACGGTATGTAATGTTAGAAATGGTTCGTTTTTTTTACAAAATATACGCAGAACACAGAATAGAAGTGGTATTCTATAGGATGTTCTTTGCTAGCTCTAATACATTCGGTCACATATTCCATTTTCTTATGCTGTACAGAATAAAACATTTTTCTCCTGGCCTTGCAAATCCTAGGTTCCCCCATACACCCCTCCCTTAGATTCCAGGCTATTGCACAGGACTTAGAAGCTCAAGGACAAGAAAAACCCCTGTGAAACTGATACAAAATTTGCTAGGTGCAGAGAAAGGGAAGAAAGAAACTTCCAAAACATGAAAATTAAGAACATGGGCACTAAGGGAGGGGGGATTTCTGAGAACTCTTGAGACCGGTAATGTTGTAGGCGAAGGCCTATGATCCATGGTGCCTGAAATAAGCAGGCAGGCCTAAACAGCTTGACCTGTAAATGAAGCCTGTGGAGAGGCCCAAAGGAATTACACATCCCCCAAAATGCTGCTACCATAGAATTGAAACTTAACTAAGCATAATTAAACATAGCTAAGCAGAATCGAAACCCAGAGAATATAGAAAAACAAGTTTAATTGGTATTGATAAGAGAGTGAAGCTTCTGTGAAATTAATTAACTCTGCTGAAAGAAAGGTTACAGTGCCCTTCTTTCCCACATATTCCAGCTGGTTAGCGACCTTGGAAGAGAGAAGTATCAAAGTTGGTGAACTGACCATTGTAATTGGGATTGTAAGGGGGGTAAGCAGGTGCTGAGCCCAGTCGAAGGACCTCATTAGATAGCCATATCAGTTACCGGGACCAATAGAAGGTGTACGAGGGGTTACCGGGACCAATGAAAAGTTTGCCTATGTCTAGAATGGGAAAGAAAGCTATAAACGTTGTTGTTATACTAACAGCCGGGGCTCAGCCATTTTGAATTTGATTCTGCTTGAGTCTTGTGCACAAATAAATGATTTGGACCTTCTGAACAGACTCCTGGTATCATTGGTTTGTCTGCGCTCTGCTGCTACAGTAATATAACCATAAAAGGAATAAGGTAAAAAAAGGAAGAGGGGCAAAAGGGGCAGGAGTTAGGAGAAGTAAACGGAGGCAGAGATTCACATGAGCTGAATAAAGATCACTAATAGGTAGGAGATTAGAAGTACCTGCAGCAATAGAGTAATAGGGGAGGAATTTGTAGGGGAAATGAATGTAATAAATATGGAACTGTTTATATGACAAATTGTGCTCACAGATAGCAAATCGTGGCCACCAATCTTGCAAGATTAAATAATAAATAAATAAATAAAAAACGTTGGTTTCACTAAAGGTATCTGTTACTGTGCTAAAAATTATTATTGTTTATTACAATAATGTGACAGGACCAGATACACGATGAATCCATCTGCTTCGCAGTGGAGGCTGTGGGGAAGTATGGATTTCCTGGGTTCCCTATGGCCCCAATATTCCTGTTGTCGTGTTTGAGAGTTTTGTGTACATGCTGTTTTTGTCTTGTGTATGTCTGTTCTTGTGTCCAGTAAAGCTTGTCATACTAGCTGAGTCAGGAAGTAAGACCGAATCATACAGGCAGGACCAGACATTCTGACTTGTAATTGTTTAGAAATCTGCATCTAAGATAAGACAGAATGACCCTGCTTGTTTGCAGTTGCAGCGGCAGAGCGCAAACAATCCAATAATACCAGGAGTCTGTTCAAAAGGTCCAAATCATTTATTGTGCACAAGACTCAAGCAGAATCACATTCAAAATGGCTGAGCAATGGTTTCTAGCAAAACAACAACTTTTATATCTTTCTTCTCCATTCTGAGCATAGGCAAACTTTTCATTGGTCCCGGTAACCTCTTTTGCCCCTTCTATTGGTCCCGGTGCCTTTACGTAGCTATCCAATGAGGACCTTGGTCTGGGCTCAGCACCTGTTTCCCCCCCTTACAGTCCTCATTACAATGGTCAGTTCTTAGGCTCTTGATACATCTCTTCCCCAAGGTCACTAGCTAGCTGGAATATGTGTGAAAGCAGGGCACTGTAACCTTTCTTTCAACAGAGTTAATTAATTTCATAGAAGCTTCTCACATTCTTATCAGTACCAATTAAAGCTGTTTTTCTATCTTTCCTAAGTTTCGATTCTGCTTAGCTATGCTTGGTTATGCTTAGTTAAGTTTCGATTCTATGGAGGCAGCATTCAGGGGGGGTTTTATTCCTCTGGGCCTAACCACAAGCTTCATTTACAGGTCAAGCTGCTTAGGCCTGTCTGTTTAGTTCAAGCAGCATGGATCATAGGCCTTCGCCTACCACACAGTGAGAGGTGTCAAGATCTGTAATTCCACTGGACTGTTTTCCTTTGTTCTTAGTTTTCTGTTTCTGTAAATAGGGAATAATAAAAAGATCCTTTTGGAAGAAAAATCTGTGAGATATTTATTACCATGTACGAGCATGTTGTCCTGTATAAAGAGAGATTTTGTTCTGCATAAGGTGAGATTTTGTGGGAAGTGTGTGGGTCCTCTGATGTTTCTTTTATTGGGAAGTGATATGTCTTTCCTGAGTGGTTTCCCTTCTGGATGGAGGAAGGTGTCAGCTTGGGAACTGTCTGGCCAACAGTCCAGCTCACCCTTGTACAGAAGGTCCAGAAAGGAAGTACTCAGCTTCAATTGCTGGCCTAAGAATCCACATCTATCAACAAATCAACTAGGTAAAAAGTAATTGTTTTCCTTCATCTTCTGCTCTACGCAGAGCCTAGATCAGGACAAGCAACAACAAAGCTGAGTCACAACAGATCCTCATGCATACAATCTCCAAGATTTCACTGCAACAACGTTCTAGCTGCTCCTGCTGTTGAAAGGTATGACTTTTAAGCTCTAAAGTATTAACAATTACCCTAATACATCTTCAGGACCCATCTGCTGTTAAAATTCTGAAGGTCATTCTCCAGGTCCATCAGGTTGTCAGAACAAAGTCTCTCCAATAGCAGCAGAAATGTATCCTATAGATTCATTAATAGCCATAGGCTATCTCTATCTTCTACAACCCAAGCCCTGTCCCCATCAGGCTATCCAATACCAGTCATCCACAACTTCTACCGACCTGCCTCTAAAGCAAAAAGCTTCTTCCCATTCCCTAACAGGTCTGATCGTAAACAACGTCTAATACAGATTAACCTCAGCAAATTGAGCCATACCAAGGTTAAGCCTAACATTATTGCATCCAATTTAAAATGCTCTCTTATCAACCCACGCTCTATTAGGAATAAGATTCCCTTGATAACCGATTACATATCTGCCAACAATCTGGACATCTTATTCATAACTGAATCTTAGCTAATGACAAACAACATGGTTTTGATCAATCAACTAAAGCCAATAGGGTATGCCCTAAAATCACACTCAACTACCCACACACATACACCCACCACATACTCCCACCACATACACCCCAAAATACTCTCAAGAGATGAAAAAAAAGGAAATAAATTCCTCCACACACACACATATGAAAGGTAGAAAACTCTGACTACCTGTAAAAAGGTAGAAAAATTCTGATCAACACTACGATACAGAAACGTATTAATGTATATAAAATGTATATAGTTCCGACAATTAATGCACAGTTATTTGTCTAAAGTTACAATGTTATAAATCTCTGTTCCGTGTAATATAATAACTATTATCTGTATAAAGTTAAAAATTCTCTGTTCCATGTAATGTATACATTAGTATACAAATTTGTTTACTTGTTCCATGTAAACCGCCCCTGATCTCTGGAAGGGGCGGTATAGAAGAAATAGATAAATAAATAAAATAAAAATAAATAAATAAATAAAAACATATTCAATCACCAAAGAACAAATAAAAGAGAAGGAGGAGGAGTAACCATTTTGGCAAAAAAAGAATGCATCTAACAAAAGCCTCAAGTGAATTTTCTAAAAACATGGACGTCCTACTAGTGGAAAACACGAGCATGTATTTATGCCTAATTTATAAACCACCAACATCAAAAGGTGAGGAGCTGACTAACATCACTGACTACCTGTGCAGCAAAAACTCTACTAACAGGTTCACGATGGTTCAGGTTCACCTTCCGCCGCAACACATATATCTCAAGGGTTTATGGAAGCTCTAGGCTTTAAACAAATAATTCAAGAACCCACTCACATTAAAGGAAATATGCTGGACCTCATATTTATCCAGCAAGATTGGTCAAGCAGATTTTCAGTCCCAAAAGTTCAGATCCGACAAATTCCTTGATCTGATCACCACTCTATACAATTCAGTATCCCATCCCTTCCTAGCAGATCCAACACTAATCCAATCTTCTATCAGCGCAGAAAATTTCACCAATTTGACAAGGACCAATTCTTGAAAGAAGTCCTTCCTCAGCTTCAAATGGACACTAAGAATACTGACCTGTTCATTAGGAGATGGAACTCGACAATTTCTCAAGCAGCCACAATTGCTAAACAGTCCCAGGACCAGTAAGCCTCATTCAAGGAAAAGCACGGTATTGTACACTAAAGAAGTTAGATCATTTAAAAAGCAACTAAGACAAGTTGAAAGGAAATGGAGAAAATCAAAAAGAGAATCCGACAAAGCATCCTTTTTCAGCAAACTGGAAGAATACAAGCTATTAATGAACAACAATAAGCAAGATTATCAAGCCAA
Organism: Ichthyophis bannanicus; assembly: GCA_033557465.1. Classification (NCBI taxonomy): domain Eukaryota; kingdom Metazoa; phylum Chordata; class Amphibia; order Gymnophiona; family Ichthyophiidae; genus Ichthyophis; species Ichthyophis bannanicus. The sequence continues at coordinate 1,911,958,617 of CM066031.1, read as the reverse complement.
GGGAACTGTTTGAGATAGTTAGATCCCTAACAACGAATCCAAAAGAGGACAACACCACGGTCGCACCAGATGCAGAGGCCATGGCCAAATTCTACAAGGAAAAGGTGAGAACAGTACCATCAACAGATTACCATTGCAAAACAAGCAATACAATTATAAAACAAGCCTTGAAAAGGTTTTCTTTCATCTCCGAAAGACAACTCAAAGACATGATCAAATCTCTAAGTACATCGACTTATGCTCTCGACCCTTGCCCAGCTGCATGGATACGTCTGACTAGCGACAGTCTTACTCCCCATATTCTAAACCTAATAAACTCCTCATTAGATCAAGGCTATATTCCAGAAGAGTTAAAAAAGGCTTCTATCCGTCCCCTCTTCAAGGGCAAGAATCTGGTTAAATCAGAACCAAGCTCTTACAGGCCTATTTCAAGTCTGCCATTTATGGCAAAAATCTTAGAAAAGGCAGCTCTACTCCAGCTACAAAGTCACGTAGACCAATTTGCCCAGCTCGATCCACATCAGCACAGTTTGAGAATCGGTCATGGAGTTGAAACACTTCTCATGGCATTATCAGACAAGCTACTAAAAGGAATCGAAAAATCTAATACTGGTTTCATCTTCATTTTTCTGGACTTAACTGCAGCTTATGACTCAATATCACATGAATATCTCATTCTTAGATTACAAGAAATCAGCCTCAAAGACAAAGTTTTTTTGCTATGGCTCAAATCCTACCTTTCAAACCGAACCATCCAAATAAAAATGGGTAATAACTCGTCATGCCCATTTTACCAAAGGAAAGGCATACTCCAAGGTTCTGCGTTATCAGCGCTCATTTTCAGCCTTTATATCCAACCCATCTGCAGTATAATTAAGAGTCATGGCATTGATTACAACCTTTATGCTGATGACATTATGCTTTTCACCCAAATTAAGACCAAAGAGCTGAACTTAAATAATATAAAGGAATGTTTCAATAACATTAGCACATGGCTATTAGAACATAATCTTCAAATAAATTTGAATAAAACAGAAATCCTTTTCATCACAAAGGACAACTCCTTCACTCCACCAGAAACTATGAGGATAAAAGATGCAAGCATCCAAATCAAAAAAGAAGTGAGATATTTGGGAATTATGCTAGCTCATCAGCTTAATTTCACCAAGCATGTGAGCAACTTAACAAAAGCCATCTGTGCCAAACTAAAAATGCTTCAACATCTAAGACCTTTACTCTCCGCAAGTGATTACAGAACAAAAGTCCAGGCCATAATCTTCCCACACTTCGACTTCTGTAATGCCATTTTAATGGGCCTCCCAAAGCAAAGCATCCGACGCATCCAACTAGCTCAAAATACAGCGGCTAGAGTAATATCGCAGGCTTCTATCAAAGACCACATTAGCCCAATATTAAAGCAGTTACACTGGCTACCAATAGAGAGCAGAATAAAATTCAAAGCCCTCCACACTATATTCAAAACCCTTCAATCAGAACCTGCCACCTGCCTGAAAGATTATATTGGAATCAGTCCGGAAAACAGACCACGGAGAAGTAACAATAGAAATTCTCTTGAGGCAGACGCCGATTTCAGAAGCTGCAATTCAACTACATCCAAGAGAGCCTTCTCCCTTTACACCCCACTATTATGGAACTCTCTTCCCTCATTCATTAGAGACACTAAGGACCCTAAATCCTTCCGTAAGCTGCTAAAAGCATTCCTGTTCAAGGAGCACTATAGTGAACCAGTCACTTAGTTAAAATACCCCTTGTAAAGTTACAGTTCGCCCACTTTACAAGATGACCTCTAATGTATTGTAATTAATTTATATAACTGCTTATTCCTATGTACATAGTCATCATTTAAATCAGTGCTCTTTCCTTATCCCCCTTTCACTCCTGTTTAAAGGTTACATGTAATTTTGTTTAATGCAATGTTCAATCTTTTCAGTTCTCTGTAAACCGCTTTGATTCACAAAAAGTGGTAAATAAGCACAAATAAATCAATAAATAACATTAGGTTATTCTGCAAAAAAACTAAAAACACACCTTTTTTACTGCATACTATGGCCCACAACCAAACATTGACACACAAACAGACAACAACATATCACACCCTCACAACAGCACAAACAGAAATGCAAGCATAGCATAACCCAGGCTCCCAAAGCTTGGTTAGAGATAATATTCAGTCAAACTCTTTTTCACTGTATATAGTTTGCATTGTTATCCGCACTATGGACGGTTATTCCATATCGTAATGTAAATAGTTTATGAAGTTCCATGTAAAAGATTCTTAAACGTTCTATGCAATGTGAATAAGTACTCGCTCCAATTGTACTTTTCACACCATTGTTCTCTGTAAACCACGCTTGATCCATGGGAAAACGCGGTATAAAAGTGATTGATAAATAAATAAAATAAATAAGTGGAAACAGACAGACAGAACTCACCGCAAATTCACTCACAGGAGCTAAACTTCACCTCTCTAGCAGAGCACTAGGAGGGCACTGCTCTTCCCAGAGCACAGAGAGGCAAACAGGGAGCTAGGCACAGGTGGGAGACAGGAAGAGGGGCTGAACAATACCTCAGCAGGGGGGAGGGGTTAGTCACTCAGGTTAAGTGCAGAGACAGGAAAATGGAGTTACTTACCTGTAACAGGAGTTCTCCGAGGACAGCAGGATGAGTCAGCCACACCTGGTGCCTCCCAAGCTGTAATGCGATGCGGTGGAAAGGGGGAGGCAAAGATCAGGTTCTGAAGACACGATATCAGGGCTGGATGTTTTAAAGATGTGCCCTGGATACCTGGTGGTGGCGTCAGCGCGCCATGTGCCAACCTGCAATGTGCACGCACACTGAACAATGTGCAGTGTGTAGTGCTAATGGGTGTGCGCCCATTAGAAGTGAGCTTGTAGCAATACTAAGCGTGTGGACGTGCAGTCCCACTTGGTTGTGAGGGTCTATGGTCTCAATGGGCAGCTGCCGAGAAGGTCTAACGGCAGAGATGCAGCAGCAGAGGGCGCCCCCAAATGTTGACTTACCCACTGTGAGCGGGGATAACCATGGTATCAATGCTGGAAGCGCGGCAAGAGTGGCACGAGACTGGCGCCTTGATGCAGCTACAGCAGTGAGGAGGTCGCTGTGGGCCAGGCTAGGACCAGCAGCAATCTCTACAGTACTACCAGAGTTAAGTACTGTCAGAGTGATACAATTAGAGTATTGACACCGCCCCGAGCATGAGACATGACTAAGTTCATGACTTGGTTAGGAGTGTCCGGGCTGGAGGTAGCAGCCTAGACCCAAAGACTGGTAGGTGACGCATTTGTCCATGTGGGATGCTGCTTTTGCAGGTGTCCCTGCGTCCTTGACAGGCTGTCGATGGATCTTTTGACACAGCTATAGTCCTGTGCTTGCCCTTGGCATGGTTTGAGCCTCTGCGTGTGCCCAAGGCCATTCCATCCTATGGTGGAGCATGTGGAATTTCTAGCAGTGGGGGACATCATGACCGGTTGTCCAGGTTTATTGAAGGATGAGTTGGGTCCCCTTACTGATCCTGGGCAAGAGCTCCAGAGGCTTGTGTAAGTACGACCGCCCTGTCTGGTTCCAGAGGCTTGTGTAAGCCTTGCAGGAGAGAGACCAAAGGGCAGATTCAACAATGATGGATTGGTGGCAGGAGCCACAGCTGGGACTTGAACCTGTGACCTTCTGCTCCTGAACACACTGTCTGTGTGCACTGCACCACCGTGTTGCCACGGTAGTTGTTGCTTGTCAAATCCAGGCATAGGTTTGACGACATACTTAGAGTCCAATTTGCCTGGGCAGGAGTGGCTGGATGCTGGTGTCTGCCACATCTTTGTGAGGTTGTCCCGGAGGAGCTGATGGACGGGTAGAGCGGAGATGGCGGAAGACAAGACTGGTGCGCCACAATCCTGGCATTCAGCATGGCCCCTTGATAAACTCGCTTCGAAACATCGTCAAGGAGCTTATTGTCCTTATCCGGAGGTGCATTAACTCCAGCCGCCATCACAACTACCTAACTCAGCCAGTCTCAGTCCTCCCCGTCTCAGGAGCAAGACGGCACCGGGGTCCTAGGGCCATAAGTTAGGGAAAAAACAAAACGCGCTGGTGCAGATGGCCTGGCTCTGACTGTTTGAAACAGTTGCCCTTCCTGCTCTCCGCAAGGTGGGCAGGGCGCTTTGTGGTCAGCCCACCGATGGGAGAGGAGTTCTGATGGCCAAGGGTTGTGAGTTCCTACCTGCAGGTTAGTAAAGGAGGGTCATGTGACATGTCCAAGTCCCCAAGGGTATAGTGGGAATTGGACCTTGGTCTCTTAACTACTAGGCTACTCCTCCACTCTTGCAGTCGAGTCGGGGGCCCGCCTGGATGGATGGGTTTTGAGTCCTTCTTGTAGAGAAGAGGGAACCTGTTCCCCTTCTGTGAAGGAGTGAGACTACGGCTGCCTTGCTATGTGTGTGCGTGGCCCTAGAGTGCAGAGTCATAGCTGTACTCTGGCCATGTGCTTGCATCCCCAATGGAGTGGAGGAGTGGCCTAGTGGTTGGGGCAAGGTACTTCAGGCCGGAAGATCAGGGGTTCAAATCCCACTAAAGGACAGCAACCTTGGGCTAGAAGGACTGGGGTTTCTAGTCCCACAGGTGCTCCTTGTGGTCTTGGGCAAGCCACTTAACCCTCCATAGCCCATGTTCCCTGTAAATAGTTATCTCCAAGTTATAATGCCCTGTTCAATGTAATTTCAATTTGTTCAATGTAAACCACACTGATGCAGAATAGTGCAGTATATAAGAGAATTAAAATAAATAAATAAATCAGACCTGTAGTCAGGTATTGGATATGTGATCTTTTATGCAATGGTGATCCCATGACCGGCTTCGACCTCACCACCTTGCACTCATGCCCACAGAAAACTTGGTCTAGTGTCGCAGGGCTCTGTCACCTTGCAGTAAGGGCCATAGTGACCTGGGTTCGGTGCCGTAGGACTCTTGCGTTCAGGGCCACAGATTTCGCTGGTGGGGCCTGTGTAGTGCAGGATTCCCTTCTGCAAGGGAAGCAGGTGGTGGCAAGCAGCCCGGAGGACTTGAGCCATAGCCTGGAGCTCTAGGAGGTTAACTTGCTGGATGTTCTTCGCTGGCACCCAACTGTCCTGAGTGCTGAGATCACCACAATGGGCCCCCCCACCAATGTGGAGGCACCCGTTGCGAGGGTCCCCTACGGTGTAGGGGTCTGGAAGGGCGTCCCAGCCCGTTGATGCGGGAGGGTGTCGGTGTAAGCCGAGTGCTGTTGCTGTTGTTGTAGGCTAGGGGACTGGTGACAATCACCCTGTCTAGCAGGGACCCTATGGTCTGGGACCACTGAGAGCAGAGCGCCCACTGGACTACCCGCATAGGAAGACGTCCGGGGTAATGTGCACCATTGATGCCATATGTCCCAGTAGAAAGAGCATTTGCTGGGCAGATGCTGGGCGGCAGTGCACTCTGCAAGCTCCTGGAGCGCACTCTGCAAGCGCCCCTGGAGGGCAGGACTCTGTTCCATATAAGAAAGCCTTGGCCTTGATGGTGCCCAGCTGCCCTTTACAAACTCCATGTTTTGAGTTGGCTGGAGATGAGACCTTGGGTAGTTGACTAAGAACCCAAAGTGTCCTGTCACTTGTTGTGCTTTGGCGGCTGTGCTGGCCATTACCAGTGATCCAGATAGGGGAAGACGAAGACCCCCTGCCACTGTCTGTGATTACATTAGGCCGAGGACAAGCGGTGATCCATTCTTGAGTAGGAGTGGTAGTGAACTCAAGAGGGGGCCTGCAAGCTCTCTGGCACTGCGCCCTTGCCACTTCCTCGGATAGCAGGATTTCCAGTAAGTGTATTTGCTGCTGCTGCTCCTCAGGATCGTTCTAAGGGTGATACCTCAGACAGCCTTACTAGTAACCCCACTGGGGAATCAAACTCATGACTCCTGGTTCAGCAGTCAATGTATAACCATTGTGCTACACCTCTCCTCACAAGATGTGGGTTGGGGAGCAGGTCTGCCTAGATGAGTTTTCGAATTGAAACCGAGGATTGAGTGGAATGGGGGTTTCGTTGCAAAGGACAATTAACTAATTAGCACTCTGGGCAGGAGGTACCCATGTACAAACCGATCTGGTGGAGGGCAGAACCAGCTGGCGGTACTGCTCAGATCTCCCGTGGAAATGTGCTTTTCGGGATGCCCGAATGAACATCAGGAACAGCCTCTGGACTCACTGCTAACAGAGGACAAAGGTTGCTAAAGGTCAACGACCAGCGCAAGTTGCAAGTGAGCAACATGCACCAAGGAAGAGATCGACCAGTACAACGCCAAAAGAGATGATATCTTAACCCACTTTAAGACGACTTTGGGATGAAGGCAGAAGGGGAGAGCGAACTCGTTCATTAATGCGATTTCCGATCTGGCCTCTCCTACGCAATGGATCTCTCTGACCGGAAAATTACAGGAAGAAGGCAGGAGATCCCACCTAGCTGGCCTTTCACCTCAGTTTCTGAATGGGCGAGCAATTTCTGTTCTCGCAGCTTCTTATCGCCGCTAACATATAGGTAGCCAAGCATATGGTGACTGGGTTGGCAGGAGCCACAGCTGGGACTTGAACCTGTGACCTTATGCTGCTGAACACACTGTCTGTGTGTACTGCAGCACACTGTGATCACTGGAGTAACACCCTGGTCACAATACCAGGGTGGGAGAGAGAAGCATAGGACTTACGTGCAAAGAGCCGCAAGAGGCTGGTAACAATCCGGTAAGCATACGGAACTCAGCGGTCAGTGACTGCTGGGCTTCGCCTCCTCAGCATGGGGTATCTGGAGAGAGACTGGGCAGAGCACTACCAGTGCCCTGTCGAGCACCCAAACCCCAGAGGTGGGACAAGGAACTGTTACAGTAGGGTGGAGTGTAGCTGCATCAGCTCAGCCAGACCGTCCCACCTGCTCCGGGTTTTGCACCATAGCACGTGGATGCAAAGTTCTGACTTCTTACTGGGATCAGACTTACACTTCCATGCATGGGGGGAACTCAGCGTAGAGCACATCAAATTAACACTTTGGGAGGAGGGCTGGTGCCAGAGCTGACCCGTGAAACACGAGCATGATCGCGAGAGTCCAGCGTGAAACTCTCAAGACTGGAAAGCTGAACTCCGAAGCGGAGGTCACCTGTCTATTGGGAAGGCGCGGGGCCGTGCGAGGAGGGGCCGCACCATACAGCGCACTGCATCTCCTCCCCAGCACATTTTGCCCTAAATCTCTGCTTGCCCATGGAGTAACAAGGGCTGGAGGCCAGGCAGGGACAGCAATGAGCTCAACCTTTTGCTTGGCTACTGGGAGGGATTGGCGCTGATGAGGGATCGATGCCGGGAGGAGAGTCTCAGCCTCTCGGAGTTGCTCCCCCCTCATCCCTTGTTGCTATTCTGGCGCAGGGACGTTGACTGCTGCAGCGATATCCATTGGCGTGGTTCCAGCCAATGGCGCAAAGGGGCTGTTCCAGCCAATGGCGCTGTGGGGCTAGGCTGTTCCAGCCAATGGCGCCATGGGTCTGGGCTGTTCCAGGCAATGGCGCTGTGGGGCTGGTTCCCACGTCGGCACAGAGGCATTGTCAGCACGGACACCGGGGTGCTGGCTGTTAGCGGCGCCATCCGTATGCGTGGCTACAGCCAAGGCGCCGTGGGGGCTGGCGATACGATCCTGAAGACGAGGCTCGGAGGAGCAAGGTTGACCGGGGACAGAGACAACATGGCTTCGCAGGCAGATCAAACCGGCCAATGGAGTTGAGCCTCAGCAGAGGGGGCGGTGACTTGCAGGGCCACATGGTCAAAGCAAGATGGCTGCCTCCATGGTCCCCACGTGAGACGGAGCCGGGTAGGGGAAGGGCACGCCGAGCTGCAGCTGGCCGGGAACGGAGGCCCGTAGGCATGTCCTGGGCTGCCGAGCCTCTTCGAAAGGGCTAGTCCTGAGCGCAGGGCCTCTGTGTAGCGGCTTCCCAAGTCCGGGGCTCAAAGCCTCGATCCGCGGCATCCGCCTGCTCGATGAAGGCTGCGGCCAAGGAGGCCAGAACCGTCAGGAGTCCTGAATCGCGTAAGCTGCATCGGCAACTGGGAGCCTGTGGCTGAGGATGGAGGCCCCGAGGCACATCCGGAGCAACGACAGTTGCTGTAGAGGTATCTGGAATTCACAATTGAGCAGCTGCTGATCTGATCTCTTGTTCGCAGCTCACGAGGGACAGTTCTTTGTGATGCTCCTAGAGAGAAAGAGAATGCTGGAACAGATCCAGAAACAAGCATTACTGCAGTTTGTATACATACCTAAAGCAAGGTGAGACTTATTCTTCTTCTTGTTTTAATAGTTTCTAAAGTGCAAATTTCAGATGGAGAGTAGAGAACCGTCTTGCTGGCAAGGCGGAAGAACTGAAATTGGCTAGCTAGGGGCGGGCCGGGGGGCAGGGCCAGTTGCCCCATGCTCAGAAGGGTGAAAAGCCCTTCTGAGCTATGGAGAGTACTTCCGTCTTGGCGCCGTCGGATGACATCACCAGGTGTGGCTGACTCATCCTGCTTGTCCTTGGAGAAAAATGTTTAAGCTCAGCAGAATATGGAGACAGAGCAAGGATAGATATCGAATTCAAAGTAAAGGTAAACCTGGCCAACACAGACAGGGTAAGTTATACAGCTGAGAAAGCAGAACAAAAGTGCAAAATCAGAGGCAGAGAAGTAAGAGAGCACACTAATAATGACAAATAAATAAGTGGAGACAGACAGAACTCACCAAAAATTCACTCACAGGAGCTAAAATTCACCTCTCTAGCAGATCACTACTAGGGCACTGCTCTTCCCAGAGCACAGAGGTTCCCTTCCAGCCCTCTCTTTGCCCCTCTGTCAGCTCCCTTCCAGCCCTCTCTTCTCTTTCCCCTCTATTGTCGTGGGACGAATATCTAGTGGGGTCCCAGTCCAGTCCAGATGATACCTGGTAAGGAGAGAACAAGAGAAAGCAAGGCAAGAGAGACAAACAAAATTTCCAGGCAGATACCTTTTTATTCACTACTATAGCAGGGCTAGCTCACAGTAAGCTATCAAGGAGTCCAGCACTCACACAGGTTTCAAGCTGGATTTTTATGCAGTCTTAGCATAGCAGTTTGTCACGTGGGTTAGAGCAGAATAGCAATATGGAAGAGTTCTCTGGGCCCCTTGATTTTCTTCCTACAGAATTATCTAGGCAGCATATCTGGAGAGTACCTAACTGCTAAGAGTCTCTGATTGGTCAGTTGAGGGGTGGCTACCTTATCTCTCCCTGCAGTCTAGGGCATTTTGTGGCTAAGCTGTATGAGGCCCTACTGCTTTGTGTGTCTGCATGAGAAGACAACTCTAGCAAAAGCATCTCTCTACCTCCCCCCTCCCATTACTTTGTCATCTTGGTTGTAAAGATAGTTTATCTGTTTTAGCCTGTCGGTGTTCTTGTGCTGAAGCTCCTGTCTAAAGTTTAATGTCTGTTTATTTCAGCATACCATTTATTTTATTCTGGCATGCTATCTCCTTTTTCCCATCTCATCTGTCAACTCCCTTCCAGCCCTCTTTCCCCTCTTTCAGCTCCCTTCCAGCCCTCTTTCCCCTTCTGTCAGCCCCCTTCCAGTCCTCTGTTTCCCCTCTGTCAGCTCCCTTCTAGCCCTCTCTTTCCCCTTCTGTCAGCTCCCTTCCAGCCCTCTCTTTCCCGTTCGGTCAACTCCCTTCCAGCCCTCTCTTTGCCCATCTGTCAGCTCCCTTCGAGCCCTCTCTTTACCCCTCTGTCAGCTCCCTTCCAGCCCTCTCTTTAACCTTCTGTCAACTCCCTTCCAGCCCTCTCTTTGCCCCTCTGTCAACTCCCTTCCAGCCCTCTCTTTGCCCTTCGGTCAACTTCTCTCCACCCCCTTTCCACAGTAAAGACCAGTGCAAGAACATGGGAATTGTTCTCAATGCAAACTGGAATTTTACTTTACTGCTGACGAGGGCCCCTCTAAATTTTCTCCATTTTTCCTTAACCTCTGCATGTATTCAAATTGTATTTTGAATTGTGGCTTACTATGCATACATTTATAATAAGAAATGTATTATTATTATGTATTATTTAAAGGGCCATATAAATTATAAAAGGCTCAATATTCAAAGATATTTACATGGTTTACAGCCGTATAGACCATGTAAATGCTGCTACACACCCCAGTGTTACCCGTGTGGCACTGGGGCATAATGTGGATTTTCCAGCGGCGGCAGCAGTCGATCACTGGGCAGTGGTGATATTTAGCCACTGCCGGTTTAGCAACACGCAGGTAAAGATGGCAGCTAACCCAGCAGTGTCTCCATATCGCCATTGCCCGCTTAGCTTCTGTGGGCTCGTGGGCTGTGCGGCCAACCCGGATATTGCATTCCGGTGGCTGGATATGGCCTTGGCGTTCCGTGTCCGGGATGACTCTTCAGTGCTGGTGGCTAGCCGTTGTAATCGTGCTGACCAACAGCGCTGAATATTGGGCCCAAAATGTTTTAGAAGTATAAAAATAAAGAACAATTAAAATCTTCCTGTACCATTGTTTCTTGTGCAAGCAGTATCAGTAAATGTAATGTATATTCTTAAATCTCGATGTGTTTTTGGTCTCCAGAAGGATTATATCATTGGACATTGTGCAGTAGTCTAGTGGCTCAGAGCTGCGCTGAGGGACCGATGTATAAAGTGCGAGAGACTAATACACAGCTCACTGCTGCTTCTGTGCAGAGTTTTCTGTGCTGATGGGCGTCCTACCCTCATAAGAGTTTAGCACACAAGAAAACTCTGCGTAAATAAATGTTTTGATATTAGCTTGCTGTTCATTTAAATGCAGTGATGAAGGTATTAGCGATTACTTCAAATGCAAAGAAGTGCGCACAGAACCCAAGGGCTTACAATGTGGTTTTCTAATGCTGGCAGTTTAGCTCGTGGACTGAGGAGGAATGAAAAGCTAGCTCGTTTTTATGTGGTTAGTGTTGGGGAAGGTTTTGTACCAGTTTCTTTGCTTGCACTAGCCCCCAACTTGTATTTTTTTACTTTTATTGTTTTGCTGCCTCTAGTGGCTGAAGGTTAGAAGACGAGCTGGAGAAAAAATAAAGAGAAAGTGGAGACAAAAGAGAGCAGGACAGTGAGACAGGAGAGATGAGGGCTGGGCAGCCTGGCTGGAGACATCCTCAGAAGATCCCACAGGCAGCGCATATTTCAGCCAAGGACAGCACTGCTGGGCCTACTGGAGATGGATGTGGTGTACTGGAAGTAGGCGTGTACATTTCAGGCTCATTTGCATGGCTAAAATTTCAGCGTTCACACAAAAGGTTGCGTACACGTACACATACGTATTGATTTGTGCATATTAGGTGTGCAATTGCAATGAATATAAAAGCCCCCTTCAGAGGATTTTAGCAGGAACGTACCTAGCCCTGTGCAAGCTGCAAAGGTTTGGCGAACGCATTTTGGCTACCTGCTATTGTCCTGCTGCCGCCACTTTTTTTCTTCTCTCAGCATGGCAGGGCAACAGCAGACAGCCAAAATGCGCCCTCCAAGCCTTTTCTCAGCACTTTAAGCAGGTCTGGTCCCGCCCTCCTCCGACACGAGGTAAGAGCAGGGAGAGACAGATCGGGCGCGCGCCTCCCCTCCTCCCCATACCTCCTTCCAGTGCTGCCTGCTCTTTCCCTGTTGTCCTGTCCATTTGTTTTGGCGTTCTTTTTATTTCCAAACTGTGTTTTTATTTTTTATTTTAATTTTACTTTTATTGTACACTACTCTGATGCTCCGTCGCCAAGGGCGGTATATCAAGAACCAATAAAGATAAAGATGATTCCCTTGGGTCTTTATTCTCATTTTTATGGTTGTATTTGTTGTTGTTTATATATTTGTGTATATTCAGAGTGGAGGAGTAGCCTAGTGGTTGGGACAAGGTACTTCAGTCCAGAAGGTTGGTGGTTCAAATACCACTAGAGGACAGCAACCTTGGGCCGGAAGAACTGGGGTTTCTAGTCTCACAGGTGCTCCTTGTGGTCTTGGGCAAGCCACTTAACCCTCCATAGCACATGTTCCCTGTAAAATAGCTATCTCCAAGTTATAATACCCTATTCAATGTAATTTCAGTTTGTTCAATGTAAACCACACTGATGCAGAATAGCACGGTATATAAGCAAATGTAATAAATAAAATATTTGTATATGTTTATATTAAGGTCACAGTCCCCAGAAGGCCAGATGGCCAAAACATGTGTTGGGCAGACCTTGACACCAATAAATCTCAGTTCTTCCAGTGGTGATTGCCCTCCTGTCTTTTTCTGTGCTGCTTTTGACTAGCAGGAGGGGTACTTTTCCTGTGTCTCTGAGTGTACAGAAATTGCCAGCTGAGTGATAGTTTGTATCTTATTCCATGATGTTAAAGTCCTTTTCAATAATGATTTTAATCTTCTGTAGTATTCTTTACTGATTTTTTCTCTCAGTAATTTCTGCTTGAGTATGGTTCCTTCCTCTACTCCAACAAACTTATAAACACCTTCCTGTTCAAAGCCCTTGATGTCACAGCCTTCAGCTAGGAAGATGTTTTTCATTTTGTTCAATTTTCCTCTAAATAAAATTGCCTTAGCACATTTATCAAGGCCAAAGGTCATCCTAAAGTCATCTGACAAAACCTGGAAGAAAGAGGAAAATTGCCACAAGAAAAACTGCAAAATGCAGCAGATGCAAATTTAAGATATTTAATTTCACAGATCAAAATAGAGAAATGTGATTGATAACATCTTGAAGCAACAAAGGGCTTCTATGGAAAAAGATATACAGGGAGGAAGAGGTGACCTGGGTGAGAGTACAGCAACAAAAAGAGCAGTTGAGGGGGAGATGGAACTTGCTGATCTGGAACTACAGGAGAGTGAGGTAAGTACAGGATAGGTCAACCATTCAATTTAAGAGGAGGAACAAAGGGAGGAGAAAGACCCAGAGGTGGAAGAATTCAAGATTCTAGTCCAAAGGAAAAAGATGAATATGTTGGGTTTCAGGCAATGAAAAGATTACCCAAGTTAAATTTAACACCTAAAGTAAAAGTATGACTATTAAGATGAACAAGGTCATATCTAGTATAAAAGGGACCATTTATTGACATCACCAAGTCATGAACCTCTGTGCATCATTTGATACCTTTTCAATACATGTAAAAGGTTTCTTTCTGTTGTGTATTAGTTGGTGACTTTTCAGAGTTCATTACTGATTGAAACTTTTATTACACTCAGTGCCTGTAAAAGCTTTCTCTCCGCTGTGTATCATTTGATGCTTTCATAGATTTGATAACTGATTGAAACTTTTATTACACTCAGTTCATGTAAATGGTTTCTTTCCATTGTGTATCAGTTGGTTACTTTTCAGAGTTGATGACCGATTAAATCTTTTATTACACTCGGCGCCTGTAAAAGATTTCTTTCCGCTGTGTATCAGTTGATGGCTTTTCAGTTGTGATGACCAATTAAAACTTTTATTACACTCAGTGTATGTAAAAAAGTTTGTATTTATTTTAAAAGATTTATATACCGCCTTATCCTGAAATCAAAGCGGATTATACAATAAACGATTCAATTATACAGCAAACAAATCAAGTGGTTGGGTGCACAGCAAACAAATTAAGTGGTTGGGTGTGTGGGTGTGGGCATGCTTTGAAATATCGAGGTGTGTGTGTGTGAGTGGTGTGAGGAGTTTGATTGCGTGGTGAGTTGTATATAGTATGAGCTATGTATAGGAACTATTTACATTTTTTATGCTTATATTTACATTTACATTTTACATTGTTTGGGCAGTTCATGTAGTGTCATTGAAGTGTTCTGTGAAGAGCGTTGCTTTTTAGCATCTTCTGGACATCGTTGGCGTCTTTTGTTGATGTTGTGTTGGGGTGGTTGGTTGTTGGTGGTCTTCATTGAATTGTTTGATGAATAGGGTAGTTTTGAGTAGCTTCCGGAATTCTTTTATATCTGTTGTTGCTTTCAGTTTTTATGGGAGGACATTCCAGGTAGTAGTGGCAGCAAGAGAGAAAGCTCACATGGATGTGGATTTGTTGGTTCTTGCGAATAGAATGGGTGTTTGTATGTTGTTCTTGGTGCTCTTTGTGTCTGGTCATTTGCTTGTTTTGGTTCTGATGAGTTCCTTTAGTATTTCTGCTGACATGTTGTTTTTAATTTTGAAGATGGTGAGTGTTGTTTTATATTTTGTCCTTAATGAGATTGGAAGCCAGTGCAGGTCATATAGTATTGGAGTTATGTAGTCTTGTATTGATGCGCTTGTAATAATGCGGGCAGCAGTGTTCTGGACCTATATGTAGGGGACGGGTGGTTTGTTTAGGTAGACCTTGGAATAGTATATTACAGTTGTCCAGCAGGGGTGTAATGATGGCCTGGTATACTGTGCGGAAATGTTCTTTATTGAGGAGCGGTTTTAATCTCCGGAGCATTGCGAGTTTGAAGGCGGCTGTTTTTGTTATCTTGTTGATATGCGGTTGGAGGGTGAGTTGTTTGTCTAGAATCACTCCAAGGTATCTGACTTTGTCTTTTATTGTGATTGGTGTATTGGATATGTTAGAAGTAGGAGGAATGAATGTGAAGTCTCTCGTCATGATGGTTGCTTCAATTTTTTTTATGTTGATGTTTAAGTTATTATTGGTTAGCCAGGTTGTAATTTCTTGGATGCAATTTGATATGGTAGTATAGTCTGGGGAGTCCAGTTGAATAGGGGTGTATGCCATGATGTCGTCAGCATATATGGCATATTGTATCTTGTATTTGTTTGAATATTTTGCATATAGGCTGAATGTAAATGTTGAAGAGAAGAGCTGATAGTGATGAACCTTGGGGAGCTCCTTGAGTAGTCTTGAAGGGTTTTGAGGTGAGGTTACCAGATTTTACTTTCTGCTGTCTGTCATAGAGGTATGATTGAAACCATTTAATGGTGGAATCTTGTAGTCCAGTCTCCATTAAGCGTTTCCATAGGATGTGATGGGAAACTGTGTCAAATGCTGCTGATATATCGATAAATATTAATAAGAAGCCCTGTTTTATTTTGTCTATTCCTTTGATTATGTCATTGAATAGTGAAGAAAACCCCGTGATCTGGCCTCAATACCACGGCTCTTTCGGTCTCTGGTCCCTCAAGCGGTGAGAAACAGGCAGAGAGTAACACAGAATACAATCACACACAAAGTGCTATTTTGTTTGAGCTCAGAGGGAAAACCACAGACGGTCTATGGACATGCATAGTTCCACGCCTGCAGAATTCAGATTCTTCCTCCTGAAAAGCTCCTTTTATTAAAGAAAAAGGGGAAGTAACAGTCATTTATTATAACTGTGAAATAACACAAGGTGTCACCAAAGTTCTTTATACAGAGTAAGATCTGATTACAGTGTATTAGATGAAATTTACTTGATTATGACAAAATTATTTATAATTGCAAAGATACAAAAATTATGTTGTGTCAGCACTGTACAATGAACTATGGTTGCACAGTTCATAGCCTATGTTTACCCTTTATGCTTGCGTTAACAATGTTCCAGACTATTTTAAAGACGGTTACACAGAACTCATGATCATGACATCCTATTCTATTTAAGAGGAAGTAAGTGAAAAGCCAAACTTCTAAACACATTCTGTATCAAGAAATTCATCCATCTTCAAATACATATTGGAGATTCTGGTATCCCTTTTACTTGTCCATTTCTACAAATAGTTGTATGAGGAGTGTCTCACCATGTTTTGGACGGAATCCATGCTGGTGGGGATCTAGTGGGGCAAATTTGTCAATATGATCTTGGAGCTGTCTCTGTACAATTTTTCTGTTATTTTAGCCAGGAATGGGAGGCTGGATATTGAGTGGTAGTTTGAAGAGTCTGTACTGTTGGAGGTGGTTTTAGGGATGGATCGGATAGTAGATTGTTCGAGTGCTTTTGGCATGTAGCCCTGAGAGAGGGAGGTACTCACTACCTTTTGGATGTATGTGTTAAAATCTTCTTTAGTGGATTTGATCCAAGACACTGAGCAGGGGTCCAGTAGAGAAGTGGTGGTATTTAGAGCAATGATAATTTGTTCTATTTTTTTAGTTGATGGAATGCTGAAGTTCTTCCATTGATTGGTAGTTGTGGAGCCATCTGTAGTTGATGTGTCTATAGGATAGATGTTCTTATGAGATGTGGTGGTACTGTTCTTGGCTATTAGATACACCCACAATCCTTTGCTGATTATCTTGTTTTCGTCTTTTGTGGTTGGGTCATTTGTTAGGGTACGAACGATGCTGAAGAGTTCTTTGGATTTATTGCAGGCTTTTAGTACAAGGTTTGTGTGGTATTCTTGTTTATGTTTATTTATTAGGTTATTGTAGCCTTTTTGCATCTTTTGGTATAGTTTCAATATAGTTTCTGATTTGTTATGTCTCCAGCGACGTTCCAGTTGTCATAATTCTTTTTGTATTCTCTTATTGTGTTAGAGTACCATGGTGTAGATCTTGGCCTGTTTTTGTTGTGGTTTGAATTCATTCGAGGTGTGGGTTGGGATGCCGCAAAGATGGTGGTATTCCATGCTATGATGGCATTGTCCAGGTCAGTGAAGTCTTGGGGTAGGTGTTGTACGGTGTATTTTACGAAGTGCTCTTTGTTAAATGCTTTGAAGTATCTGGTTGGTTGTTCTGTTTTCCATGCTTTCTGTTGGGTATTCTGTTGGAGTACAAATGATATGGCATGGTGATCTGACCATGGTATTGGTGTAGTTTTAGGTGTTGCCATAAAGCCATGTTCTAGGGTATTGGTTGGTACAAATATGCATTCTGGTGTAGAGCCAGAGTGATGGGATGGGCTTGATAAGACTTCTTTGAGTTGTATGGATTCCATTTCTTTGTGAAAGATGATGTCAGATGTTTTTGTGGCAGATGTGAGGTTTAGGTCTCCTTGTACTATGAGCATTTTGTGTGGTGAGTTAGCTGCATATATCATCTCCAGGATGCTTGATGTGTCCTCTGTAAGGGCATTGGGGGGTTGGTATATCAGGCAGATGGATAGGTGTTTCTTTTAGTGTTGATGAATTTGCATTGCTCTGAACTTTTGGAGGTTGATGTTTTGAGCCTCAAGTCTGTTCGGGCAATGAAAAGTACTCCACCTCCTCATTTGTGGGTTCTGGGTGTGATGACAAAGCTGCAGCAGAACCTGGGAAAATAGCTAGAAATGAAACTTTTTCCTATGAGCAAGGGAATAGCTCAGCCAAGCATACGTATCAAACTGCAGGCAGAGAAAAAAACCACACAGGTAGAACTACTGAGTTCTGACCACACCCAGGCTCCATGGCAACACAGGGAGGAGATAGGAAGTACCTGTGGGAGGAGCTAGAAGGGGGAAGACGCTTACACACATTTAAGCTCCCAGAAACAGAGAGGAAGGGGCACGAGAACAGAGCCAGCCACAGCAGCAGTGATGGAGCCAGTCACGAGCCGTCCAAGAGAGAGGGCCTGAGGAAGCTGGCCATGGGCAAGGTGAAAAGAGAGCTCACAAACCAAACTGAAGAGAACGGAATCTTCAGGGGTGAAAGGCAGACAGTGTCTAGGGACAGACACAGGAGAGATTCTCAGAGCAGCTGTTATACAGGAGACTGCACTACAGAGAGGAGCGCCTGCTGTGAGGAAATTACAGCACGGCTTGAAGGTAGGAGGGATAGTCCTGGGGGAGCCGTGGAGTATAGCCCAGATACAGGAGCAGCCCTACAAGACTCAAGGAGAAATTCTACCTTTTGAAAGGCCCGTAAGAAAGATTGTTCACAGGAGCAAGGTGAGACAGATAGAACTTTTGAGTAATTTATTCAGAGATAAAAAGCCTTGCAGCCATTCTAGAAACCCAGAGGAGAGAAAGAAATCTCACTGGGAAAAGTTGTTTAAACTTTTAAAGGAAGTTAAGCCTGCATTCTCAGAGCAAGTTCTAAACCCAGAGACATGTGAGTCTGATTGTGAAGAGATGGAAACGGAAACCTGTGAGGTGGAACAGGACTTTGTTGATTCTTTGATGGATTGCTCTTTATGCATAACGTCAGAGTGAAAAGGGGCCAACGGTTTTAAGGTAGAAAAACCAGGCGCCAACGTAATTAAATGTCCTGATACTTTGGGGGCTGGAAACCTGGGTGAGAAAGAGAATTGCTAATGTTAAAGCTATGAGAAGTGTTCAAGTGTGAAGTGAATATGTTAAAGAAGCAGCTATTCTATTGGTAGTACAGACAAGCAAGAAAAAGCCTTGTTCTAAACCATGAACAGTTGAAGGGAACCAATGTCTTTGCTAGACGGTAATAGGAACCAGTAAGCAATAGTTCCAACTGTGTCATTTGAAGAAAGAAATACCTTCTGTTGTATATAAGCTGATTGAAGCAAGTTTATTCTTTATCACTGACGGAACACTGTTTTGTGATGCCTTTTTTTTGGTGGAAGAAAATATTCCCTACATTGTATTGTCCTGTTCAAACTTCTAAAGAAAGTCTGTTTGCAAAGATTAGAATACAAAAAGAATAAATTTCCTGTGTTTGCCTCTAAAACCACTCGGCTTATCTTATTTGCACACAACTACAATACCAGAAGCCTTAGCTCTGGAGCATAAGCATAAAAGGGGACATTAGATGCCCCACTGCCACCCATAGGCAACCGCCTAGACAGGACGCAGCGTCACATGGGGCAGTTGTATGCTGTGAATGCTGGTGGTGCTATTTGGTTCAGTATTATTTGGTCTGTTTTCTTGAGCCATGATTCAGTAATGCATAGGATGTCAATATTGTTTTCATGGATGTAATCTTTAATAGTGTTTGTTTCGTTGCATATGCATTTATTTATATATGTATATAAGCGTTTGTTAAATAAATAAAATATGGAGCATGCATTTATCAGGCCTATGTTTATTTGGGTGGTATGTGGGGTGTGTCTATGATGTATGGCTGTTTGTGACCGTTGCTCTGTTTGAATGTCTCTGGTAGGTTTGTTGCTGTTCGGTTTGTGGTAAGCCGATGTGTATATAAGTTGGTGTATGGTAGGGAAGTATGATATATATATTGGGGGAACTTGTAAGGCTGTGAAGTAGGTAGTGTAGTAATATTTATTTATTTATTTACATTTCTTATATACCGCACTATTTGCCATCAGCACGGTTTACATGGAACAGAAACATCCGACAACATAAATATGTCTGGTCATTACATTAAACAGGAAATGCAACTTGGAAAAAGGGTACACTATATTTACATTCTCTTATATACCGCGCTATTCTGCATCAGTGCGGTTTACATTGAACAAACTGAAATTACATTGAACAGGGCATTATAACTTGGAGATAACTATCTTACAGGGAACATGGGCAATGGAGGATTAAGTGGCTTGCCCAAGACCACAAGGAGCACCTGTGGGACTAGAAACCCCAGTCCTTCCGGCCCAAGGTTGCTGTCCTCTAGTGGGATTTGAACCCCTGACCTTCCGGCCTGAAGTACCTTGCCCCAACCACTAGGCTACTCCTCCACTCCATATACATACTATATACATATAAGGTGTACTGAGAAAGGAAAATGTTTGGTGTTTACATTGTAGGGGACGCCTGTTGCGAGGGCTTGCCTAGATGACTACTATTATTGTTGAGGTGCTCATTATTCGAGTGGGACTGAGGATCGGAGCTGTCAGTGAGATATTTAGTGAAGAGGAAATGTTTAAGGGCCTTTCTAAATTGGCTCAAGTTGGGGATTGCTGTGATATGTGCTGGTAAGGTATATGCATTCGTTTGGTAAGAGCATAGGGTAAGAATTAGTATAATGGCATACATTTGTTGGATGAATGTTCTTTTGTACATTTGCTGTCTGTCCAGGAGTTTTTTGCTTTGTTGTGTGGGTAGGTGTTGAAGGGGTTGATGCTGCATGTTGGTGTGCCCGTTTTGAGGTGAGTTACTCATTGCTGTTTGGTGAAAGGTTTCTTTTCGCTGTGTATCAATTGATGACTTTTCAGATATGACAACTGATTAAAAATTTTATTACACTCGGTGCATGTAAAAGGTTTCTTTCTGCTGTGTATCAATTGATGCCTTTTCAGATATGATGACTGATTAAAACTTTTATTACACTCAGTGCATGCAAAAGGTTTCTTTCCACTGTGTATCAATTGATGACTTTTCAGATTTGATGACCGATTAAAACTTTTATTACACTCGGTGCACGTAAAAGGTTTCTTTCTGCTGTGTATCAATTGATGCCTTTTCAGATATGACGACTGATAAAAACTTTTATTACACTCGGTGCATGTAAAAGGTTTCTTTCCGCTGTGTATCAACAGATGACTTTTCAGATTTGATGACTGACTAAAACTTTTACTACACTCGGTGCATGTAAAAGGTTTCTTTCCGCTGTGTATCATATGATGTCTTTTCAGTTGTGATGACCAATTAAATCTTTTATTACACTCGGTGCATGTAAAAGGTTTCTTTCCGCTGTGTATCAACAGATGACTTTTCAGATGTGATGATCGCTTAAAACCTTTACTACACTCGGTGCATGTAAAAGGTTTCTTTCTACTGTGTATCAACTGATGACTTTTCAGATGTGATGACTGATTAAAACTTTTACTACACTCAGTGCATGTAAAAGGTTTCTTTCCGCTGTGTATCAACAGATGACTTTTCAGATTTGATGACTGACTAAAACTTTTACTACACTCGGTGCATGTAAAAGGTTTCTTTCCGCTGTGTATCATATGATGTCTTTTCAGTTGTGATGACCAATTAAAACTTTTATTACACTCGGTGCATGTAAAAGGTTTCTTTCCACTGTGGATTATTTGGTGGGTTTTCAGTTTTGACAACCTACTGAACTTTTTACCATACTCAGTAGATGTAAAGGGTTTTTCTCCGAAGTGAATCATTTGATGGATTTTCAAATACGACGTGCTCTTGAAGGTTTTATAACACTCAGCACATGTAAAAGGCTTCTTTCTGCTGTGGATCAGTTGATGGGTTTTCAGTTGTGACATATAAATGAAGTTGCTGTCATGCTCAGAAGTAGTGAAAAGTTTCTTTCCAGTGTCTCTCCTTTGATGAATTGTCATTTCTGATGATAAATATCTCTTTTCTATGTTTATTTTCTGGTTCGGTTTTACGAACTCTTTAAAGTTACAAGATTTCACACATTTACTACTTTTTCCAGTACTTTGCTGTGTAATTGGTGATTCCTTATGACAGAACCTTTTCTTAAAGTCAATATGTGGAAATGGTTTAACTTCAGCATGAATTCTCTCATGTAATTTCAGATTTACCTTCTGTTTGAAACATTTTCCACGCCGAGAGCATGAAAAGCGTCTCTTCCTAGTGTGGGTTTTCTGATGCAATAATAACTCATATTTCCTATTAAAGCTTTTTCCGCAGGCATCACACAGAAAGGATTTCTTCCCTTTCCTCTCTCCTTGGTGGAGTTTGGAAGTCATTTGGCCACTGTGACTATTCTGGAAGGTTCTCTCTGCTCTCAGGTGTCTCTGGGGCTCAGGGATGTCTGTGATCTCCCTGTGACTTCTCTCACACTCAGTGACTCCATCTGGTGTGTCTCCTACAGGGTTTCTCTGCCCCTCCTCTGATTCCAGCTGCTGATACCTTGTGTTGCACGTTTCGGTTTTCCAGGAAATATTTTCAGGGACATTTCTTGAATTTCTTGGGATTTGTCCCTTTTCTACAGGATGTTCTCTTTGGTTTTCCTCTCTCTTCTCTTCCTGGATGGTCTCTGTAACTGATGGATATAAACAAACTATATTAACCATTTATTAGTGAATATGGAAAGCTAGCAATGATGAGAACAGAATTTTCTGGGCTCACACAATGACCACATGATATCTGCTTAACAAGTGGGTTCTATAGATGGTTCTCAGCACATTTTCCAGGTGATCTGTATGTTGCCTATTGATTTGTAACCTTGTTGCAGGTAAACAGTAATATATACAACTTTATTCACACACATTTCATACATATTCACCTTGGCTATGATGTTCGCTTAGAACAACTCACGATAATATTCATTTGTTCTTATTTTGCAGGGGTTAGGATCGAGGGTCCATTTACTAAAGTGCACTACGCGGCGAGTGCGAGCTTTGGAGTGTGAAAAGTGCCAGCTGAAGCCTGCAGTAACTGATAGTGCTGGTGATCACATGCTAGTGCAGCAGGGCCGGCTCAAGGGGTTGTAAGACCCTCACCAGCTTTCACTTTTGTGCCCCCAAGGGATGATCTTGCAATATATGCTGTACAAACCGGGGTAAATGTTCAGCCAGCAGGGTCACTGTCTTAGGTTAAATGCCAAAATCACAATAAAAAATTACCCCAAAGTGAAGCCAAAATATATATAAATCTTAATTATTAATTGTTAAATTATTTAAACTAGAGAATGGGTCTCAGACTTTGTTGAAATGGGTAGAACCCAGGAGGTAAACCTCTGCTGTGGTTCAATAGCCCCTTCTTTGCATCAATGACCCTGTTGTTCTCCTCTTTTTTTTTAAACGATTTTTTTATATGTAAAAACAGACTTGTGATGTTGATATCTCTTCTTAGCAGAACGATGAGTGATATTACAAACAGAGTGGATTTCGTTTGATTCGTTTAGTGCTTAACCACTCTGATGTCTTATATTCAGTCCAATCCACTCATCATACTACTAGTTTATCCAAACTTATCTTGATCCCTGTACTCCCGACGCCAACTCGGCGCGCTCTTGCGTTTCACTGCTTAGGCAGGTTCTTCAGGGGATATCACTTGAATATTATGCTTAATTCTGATATCATCATGCTGCTTCCGAAATCGTCATGCGCTGTGTTGCCAAAATTTCTAAAATTAAACACATATAATTTCAATTCAATGCTTCATTTTTACAACTATGGAAAGATTACTTATCTGAAAATGTAATGCTTCAACAAAATATCCATACCGCTGAGGTTCTTATGATCACCATTCTTTTCAAAAGTTCTTGTTCCAAAAGACGCCAGCGCATGCGCATTCAATTCAATACTCTTACTCTATTTATATGTCCATAGCGCTTGCGTCATGAATGAAAAAGTTTAATCAAAACCCATTGACTTCTAATGGTAACAGTCTGCCATTCTTTATCCAAAATTAATATCTTGTCGTAATGGTTCCATTGGCACTGGACTAAATGTTTATAAAAAGATAGTATTACATTTCCTTATCGATAATAGATTAACTCCCGTGACCGCTTCTACCGGAACATTAATGTTTTTAAATAGTTTATTGATCAGACACAAACTGACCAGTCTATTTTCTCATTCAGGCCATCAGGATGTACCGTATTGAGAGAATATATCCAACGTTGCTCTATTCGTAGCAACTGTTGCTCTCTAGTAAGAGTAGCTGAACCCGCCAAAATATGATCGATGCAGAAAACCTGGAGCTGGTCAAAACTATGGGCATGATCCATACAATGTGCCACTATCGGTGCTTCTCTTCTTTGACAATGGAGCCTACTACGATGTTCATTTACTCGCACTTTAAAGGGACGGATGGTCTTCCCAACATATAATAGAAGACACGGACAGCGTAGCACATATACTACAAAACTAGAGCTGCAGGTAGTAAAATGTCTTAGCTTGTAACAAACAGTATTATGAACAAATTCTGACAGCTCAACTGTGATCTTACAAATATTGCATTCTCCACAGTTGGCATGATCGCCTCCCTTAGTGGACGCCATTGAAACTAATGGCCGCAGTACTGTGGGACTCAGCAATTCCTTAAGATTCTTGTGCCGCTGCCACACGCAGCGCACAGTCCTGTCTTGCAAACCCGGGATGCCTTGTAATATGTTAGAATGGTGTTTCAAAATTTTTTGAAGACCCCCACTAAATTTCGAATATTTTGTAATCAAATTCACCTGCATATTGTCCACAGTAGAATTCATTCTCCGGGATGATAATAAATAATCTCTATGATTATATCGGGCTCGGGTGTATGCCTTTTTAACAATATGGGTGGGATAGCCTCTTCGCTCAAAATTAGTGATCAGCCTTTTAGATTGTTGTTTAAAATCTGAGTCTTCCGAACAGTTACGGCGATACCGTAAAAATTGTGATAACGGCAAACTATTTTTCTGTGGAACCGGATGTGCGCTACCATAGTGCAACAATGCATTTCTGTCAACCGGTTTTCGAAAAATTGATGTTTTCCATTGACCATCACCCTTTTTAACCAATACATCCAGATAAGTTATAACTGATCTATCATAAGAGAAAGTGAACTGGATATTGGAGTCTTGTTGATTCAGCCAGCTGAAAAAAGCATTTAAAAGATTCTCTTGACCCGTCCAAATCATGAAAATATCATCGATGTATCTGCCCCAAAAGGAGATGTATTGATCAAATGGAGAAGATTGTATCCAAAGTCGTTCGAACTCAGCCATATACAAGTTTGCCAGGGAGGGGGCGCAGGTAGCGCCCATCGCCACCCCCGAGGCTTGATGATATAAAATGTCTTCAAAAAGAAAAAAATTTTGAAAAAGCACCAGATCCAACAATTCTGACAAAAACTTTAGGTGAGAATTTGACAGATCACCTCTTGTTTGTAAAGCCGCATATGCACAAGAATGGGCCGCCCGTTGCGGAATGTTCGTATAAAGAGAAGTGACATCTAGGGTCACTAAAAACATATCTGCAGCCACTGTCAATGCGGAATGCTGTTGTAAAAGCTGTAAAAAGTGAGTTGTATCACGAATATAAGATGGAATATTAACAAGCAACGGCCTCAAAAAGGAGTCCAAATATGTGGACAGTGGTTCCAAGAGAGTACCTCTTGTCGACACGATGGGGCGTCCCGGGGGGTTATCAAGTCGTTTATGTATTTTAGGTACTATATAAAATTTGGCCTGCACTGGACTTCGCAAATTTAAATAGTTCCATTCCTTCCGGGACACTATCTTCTCTTGTAGAGCCCTCTGAGTCTACCCATAAATAAAGGCTTTCTTAACCAGGGCTCCACACATCAAACAGTAAGTGAGGTTTTGAGGGTTTCTTTGTTTGGTGTTTTTTGTTACATTGCTAGCTCTCTGACTGGGAGCTCTTAAAAGGGTTTTGTGTATATTTTTTTAAAGCAAGGTTAAATTCATTTTTGCTGTTTTAGGGGAATCTGTACTTGAGCACAGTAGTATTGCTGAACTCTGTAACCCCCTCCAGGTTCAGGAACTGCTAACACCTAATCAGGGGTTAGTGGGCCTGTTTCCTGAGTGCAATTGAAGCCTGCATAAAAAGGCTGCTTGGCCCTGCCCTTTTGAGGCTTTCTTAACCAGGGCTCCACACATCAAACAGTAAGTGAGGTTTTGAGGGTTTCTTTGTTTGGTGTTTTTTGTTACATTACTAGCTCTCTGACTGGGAGCTCTTAAAAGGGTTTTGTGTATATTTTTTTAAAGCAAGGTTAAATTCATTTTTGCTGTTTTAGGGGAATCTGTACTTGAGCACAGTAGTATTGCTGAACTCTGTAACCCCCTCCAGGTTCAGGAACTGCTAACACCTAATCAGGGGTTAGTGGGCCTGTTTCCTGAGTGCAATTGAAGCCTGCATAAAAAGGCTGCTTGGCCCTGCCCTTTTGAGGCTTTCTTAACCAGGGCTCCACACATCAAACAGTAAGTGAGGTTTTGAGGGTTTCTTTGTTTGGTGTTTTTTGTTACATTGCTAGCTCTCTGACTGGGAGCTCTTAAAAGGGTTTTGTGTATATTTTTTTAAAGCAAGGTTAAATTCATTTTTGCTGTTTTAGGGGAATCTGTACTTGAGCACAGTAGTATTGCTGAACTCTGTAACCCCCTCCAGGTTCAGGAACTGCTAACACCTAATCAGGGGTTAGTTCCCTCCCTACCCACCCCGACTCCCACCCACCCCTAGTGAGCAGTCTTGCTTTATAGGGCACCTCCCCCTTTATCAAATCACAGTGAATTGGACCAGCAAATTTTGAATATAATTAAAGAGATTTAACTGCTTTTTCTCTGAAAGGACAGCTGCGAAACCAGCTGGTACTTCGTAGATCTCTCTCTTTTGCTTTAACAGATACCTAAGCTCCACAAACAGAACAATGGCTGGGAAAAATCGTATTGCTAAAGCTGTTGCCCCCGTTACAGCTTCTGCCTCGGTCCAGACAGAGGCCCTATTGCCAGTTGAAGAACCAGTTCCATGTGCAGGGTGCCTGCATGCTGAAGCTCTGAGGAAACAAGTGGAGGAACTCAGAGAGGAGGTGGCGAGGCTGAGGAGAATTCAAGACAGTGAGAAGTACATTGATGAGATGCTGCTTGCAGCAACCAGGCTCTCCAGCACAGGAGAAGATGGGTGTCAACAGAATGTCGATGGTTGGACAAAAGTCACCAGAGCCTGCAAAATCACCAATCCAACTTCTCCAGCCCTTGAATTGAAGAACCATTATGCAGCCCTGGAAGTGGAGGAGGTGAAAGCATCCCTGGAAAGGGAAGAACCAGAGTTCAAGTACCCCATAGTTGCAGAATCAGTGACCAGAAGGAAACGAAGGGTAGTGGTGGTTGGAGACTCTCTTCTGAGGGGTACTGAGGCGTCCATCTGCCGACCAGACTTGATGTCCAGAGAGGTATGCTGTCTGCCTGGTGACAAGATCCAAAATGTTACGGAGAATTTGCCGAGACTCATCAAGCCCACTGACTATTACCCAATGTTGCTAATCCATGTTGGAACAAATGATACTGCCAGGTATACCTCGGAACGTATCAAAAGTGACTTCATGGCTCTGGGACAGAGGGTGAAGCAGGTAGGTGCACAGGTGGTGTTCTCTTCAATCCTCCCTGTTGAGGGTAAAGGCCAAGGCAGAGAGGCTCGCATCCTGGAGATTAATGCATGGCTGCGTGGATGGTGTCTTCGAGAGCGTTTTGGTTTCCTAGACCATGGGATGCTATTCCAAGGGTTGCAGAGCAGAGATGGCATCCATCTGTCCAAGAAAGGTCAACACATCTTTGGTAGTAGACTGGCTAATCTACTGAAGAGGGCTTTAAACTAGATTCGTTGGGGATGGGTGAAGAAAGCCCCCAGGTAAGTGATACATTAAATACCTTTATGGAAATGGGTAACAGGGGTAACATATGGAAAGCAGTGTGTATTAATGCCCGTAGCATGGGAAATAAGATCTCTGAAGTTGAAGCTTTGGTGGGAGTGGCTGACTTAGATTTAGTGGCAGTTACAGAAACATGGTTCACAGAAAACCATGACTGGGATGTAACTATACCTGGCTATACTTTATTCAGAAAGGACAGGGTAGGAAGAAGGGGAGGAGGAGTAGCACTATATGTAAAAACTACTATTAAAGCTTTGGAATTACAGAGCTTAAAAGGGAGAGAGGAGGCATTGTGGGTTAAACTAGAAAGAGGGAAAGAGAAATCTATTTGCATTGGTGTGATATACAGACCTCCCTCACAAGAGGAAGAGGTGGACAGAGAGTTAATTGAAAACATACGCAGCATTGCTAGGAAAGGGGAAGTGCTACTGCTAGGAGATTTCAATATGCCAGATGTTGATTGGCACATTCCTGCTGCAGTATCATCTAGGAGTAAGGAGATCCTGGATTCTCTACAGGGAGAACTATTCAGGCAATTGGTAACAGACCCCACACGTGAAGGGGCCATACTGGACTTGGTGCTTACCAATGGTGAAAGTGTTTCTGATGTTGTAGTGGGAGATCATTTTGCATCCAGTGATCACCAGATGGTGTGGTTCAGTATTAGGACTAGGGCTGTTAGAATCCATTCCAAGGTGAAGATCTTAGACTTTAGGAAGACTAACTTTGCGAAGATGGGCCAATACCTCAGGGAGTCGTTAGTGGGATGGGAACAGCTGGGGGATGTAGAACAACAGTGGGCAAAACTGAAAGGGGGTATTTTAAAGGCAACCAACCTTTTTGTTAAAATGGTAAATAAAGGCAAAAGGAACAGGAGACCGCTATGGTTTTCGAAGGAAGTAGCTGAAAAAGTGAAGAAAAAGAGGGAGGCCTTCATGAAATACAAGAGATCACAGAGAAAGGAAGACAGGCATCTGTATTTGGAAAAACTTAGAGAAGCTAGCAAAGTAGTCAAGAAGGCAAAGATTCAAAAGGAGGAGGAAATAGCCAATGCAATAAAATGGGGAGATAAGACATTTTTCAGATATATTAGTGAGAAGAGGAAGGGCAAAAGTGGTATTGTCAGACTCAAGGGTACAGGGGGGGAATATGTAGAAGCTGATAAGGATAAAGCGGAATTGCTTAACAAATATTTTTGTTCTGTGTTCACAGATGAAGAACCAGGAGCAGGACCTCAGAAAACACCCACAAATAAGAACAGAAGCGAGGGACATCTTGAACAATTTTCAGAAGACTGTGTTCGTGAGAAACTAGCTCAACTTAAAGTAGACAAAGCGATGGGACCGGATGGGATACACCCTAGAATACTGAGGGAACTTGGGGACGTTCTAGCAACTCCACTGACTGACCTTTTCAATGCCTCGTTGGAGTCGGGAGTGGTGCCAAAGGACTGGAGAGAGGCTCATGTGGTGCCTTTACACAAAAGCGGAAGTAAGGATGTGGTTGAAAACTACAGGCCGGTTAGTTTAACTTCGGTGGTGAGTAAATTAATGGAAACGCTGTTGAAAGAGAAAATAGTGAGGTTTCTGGAGTCCAGCGGATTACAGGATCCGAGGCAGCATGGATTCACCAGAGGCAGGTCTTGTCAGACAAATCTGATTGATTTCTTTGACTGGGTGACCAGGGAGTTGGACCGAGGGAGAGCTCTAGATGTGGTGTATTTAGATTTCAGTAAAGCCTTTGACACTGTTCCTCACAGGCGACTTATAAACAAACTGAGCACCCTAGGGATGGACCCTAAAGTTACTGCTTGGGTTAGAAATTGGTTGGGTGGGAGGCGACAAAGAGTACAAGTAAATGGAGCTCACTCTGAGGAGAAGGATGTTACCAGTGGTGTGCCCCAGGGATCTGTCCTTGGTCCGATTCTTTTTAACATCTTTGTTAGTGATATAGCGGAAGGGCTGTCTGGTAAGGTTTGCCTCTTTGCGGATGATACCAAAATCTGCAATAAAGTAGACACCCAGGAAGGTGTAGATAACATGAGGAGGGATCTAGCTAAGCTTGAAGAATGGTCTAGAATTTGGCAGCTGGGATTTAATGTTAAAAAATGTAAGGTCATGCATTTGGGCTGCAGCAATCCAAGGGAGCAATACAGCATAGGAGGTGAAGTA
Source organism: Ichthyophis bannanicus (assembly GCA_033557465.1). Classification (NCBI taxonomy): domain Eukaryota; kingdom Metazoa; phylum Chordata; class Amphibia; order Gymnophiona; family Ichthyophiidae; genus Ichthyophis; species Ichthyophis bannanicus. Next base: position 1,911,929,325 of record CM066031.1, on the reverse strand, counting down.
CTTTTGTCCACTAAAGAAGAGCGGGACCTAGGCGTAGTTGTGTCCGATGATCTTAAAGTAGCTAAACAGGTAGAAAAGGCGACGGCAAAAGCTAGAAGGATGCTTGGGTGCATACGGAGAGGAATGGCTAGCAGAAAAAAGGAGGTGATAATGCCTCTGTATAAGTCTTTGGTGCGACCTCATTTGGAGTATGGTGTGCAATTCTGGAGACCGCACCTTCAAAAGGATGTGAACAGGATGGTGCAGAGGGTTGCTACTAAGATGATTAGTAGTCTTCATTATAAAGCATATGAGGACAGACTTAAGGATCTTAATATGTACACCTTAGAGGAAAGGCGGGATAGAGGTGATATGATTGAGATGTTTAAATACCTCCGTGGCATAAATGTTCAGGGAGAGAGCCTCTTTCAATTGAAAGCAAGTTCTGCGACGAGGGGACATGGGATGAGGGTGAAGGGAGATAGATTCAGGAGTGATATGCGGAAATATTTCTTTACGGAAAGAGTAGTGGATCCGTGGAATAGTCTCCCAGTGGAGGTGGTAGAGATGAGGACAGTAACTGAATTCAAAAAAGCATGGGACCAACACAGAGGATCTCTAAAGGTAAAAAGTGGACTGTTGTAGTTGTTGTTATGGAAGGACAGACTAGATGGGCCTTGTGGTCTTTTTCTGTCATCATGTTTCTATGTTTCTATGTTAAATTTTCTCCTTCAATCTTGGAGTAGGATCATTTTCCAAAATATGGTATGTGGTGTGTACAGAAAGATGTCGATGGGCTTCTGAGAGATATTGATCACGGTCCAAAACAACGATTGCGCCCCCCTTATCTGCCCAGCAAATAACTAAATTAGGACTCTCCATAAGCGATTGTAAAGCCTGCCGTTCTTCATGAGACAAAGTATGATATACACTCCTATGATTATGCTCTAGTTGACTCACATCTTTTAAAACCAACTCCCGATATAATAGCAACGCTGGATGCATGGGACCTGGAGGATTCCAGGTAGATGTAAGTGGTAAAGTTACACAAGGTGGTGCCAGCTCTGGCTCCTGTCTACTACCAAAATCATGAGAAGAAAAATAACTTTTTAAATTTAACTTTCGGATTAATCGCTCAAAATCTACCCGAAATTGAAAACCATCATGATACGTCCGTGGAACAAAGGAAAAACCTTTTTCCAACACTTGCAATTGTGCCTTTGTTAACTGATGTGAAGAAAGGTTAACCACTAATGATTGCTCTGCAGTTTGAGCTTTATCTATTAAGTTGCTTTGTTCCGTGAAGTCGATCGTACCTGCGTCCGTGTCTTCTCCTTGGTTTCTTTCGGTTTTCTTTTTTTGGAACCATTGTCCCCTTCTTCTAAAAAACTACTTCCCTTTGAACTTTTACTGGTATCAGAAGAATAAGAATCATCCGAGGAATCTCCAAATGTCACCCGTCGACGTTGTGGACGGGTTTTACGTTGCTGGTTCATCCACGGGTATACATAACCCGTGGTGTAATCCCGGTTATCACGTGCTAGTTTACTCAACTTTACTTTTTTAGTTTCCTCTGTCACTTTCTCTATCTGTTAAATGCCAGCACCGCCATTTAATCTGTATTTCCATGCCACCATCCATATAGGTAGCAGCGTTGAATCTACAGAGTGCCAGCGGGGTCACTGTACTATCTGTTTAGGATAGGCCTGCCATTCGTCAGAAGAAAAACAAGGAGCGGGGAGAAAAATGGGTTAATTAGGACTTACCTGCTAATTGGTTTTCCTTGAGCACTTCCAGTCCAGTCCCGAATTGTGGGTTGTCACCGCTAACCAGCAGCTTGGAGACTGATCATGAGTATTTTAATGACATCACCTCATATAACCAGTTGGCTCCACCTACCAGCCTCAGTATTCTATTGACAAAGCAGAACTCCCAGGAGCAACAACTAAGGACCAGCCAAAATCACTGCAACATCTCCCACCTCAAAGACAGACAGGATAACCCCACATAAGCTAAGGAATCTCACCCTGCCGATTAAACAAACAAATCGACTTGCAAATGGAGGTCTTGGACGTCGCCTCACCTTTACCCAATCCGCCAAAGAGGACAAACAATTTGTCTGATGTCCTAAAGGGCTCCGTCCATTTCAAATATCAAAAATCAGCGCACATCCAAAAGTTGGAGCTGTGGGTCCTGTACAGCTGCCACCTTGCCCAAAAATACAGGCAGCGTGACAGGTTGATTCAAGTGAAAAACTGAGATGACCTTAGGCAGAATGAAGGCACTGGCCGCAGTACCACTTTTACCTTGGAGATGGAAAGAAAAGGCTTCCGGCATGACAGTGCATGCAATTCAGAGATCTGCCTGGCTGAACACATGACCACCAAAAAGACAGTCTTCAGTGTCAAATCCTTCACCGTGGATGCCTGCAATAGCTCAAAAGGTGCCTCCATCAGAGCAGAAAACTCAAGATTCAAATCCCAAGGAGAGGTCAGCTATCTCACTGGTAGCCAGACCTGCTTCACCACATGCAAAAAACAAACTACATCCGGATGAGTCACCAGGGATGCCCCCTGGACTCTACCCTGGCAACAGGTCAACGCCACCACCTGCAACTGGAGTGAACTACAAGCTGGGCGCTTTTATAGCCCAGCCTGAAGAAATGCCAAGACATCTAGGACCGAAGCTGTAAAAGACTGAAAGGCGTGGTCTGCACACCAATCCTCAAAGATTCTCCACCCCCACACTTACGACAAGGAGGTGGAGCATTTCCCTAGTTTTTGGCAGAGTAGAAATGACTGACACCGAATAGGTGCATTTCCTCAACTTAGCCATCTCAAGAGCCAGGCCATAAGTGAAAATCGATCCACTTGCAGCATTAATACTGGGCCTTGCATGAAAAGATCGGTTCAGGCCAGAAGGTGTCACAGATAATCCAACGCCAGTCAAAACAAGTCCGCATACCATGGACGTCACGGCCAATTGGGTGTGACCAGAATGACCAGTCCTTGATGCATTTCAATCCTTTTCACCACTCGACCGATGAGTACCCATTGTGGGAACACATACAGCAGCCCCTCTGTGGGCCAGTGCTGCACTGACATGCGCTCACATCTCCTACTGTATAAACGAGCTGCTTTTGCTGACTAAGGTCACCATCAGGTCCATGATTGGCGCTCCCCAATGCTGAACCAGCAGAGCAAAAACTTCTTCACTGAGCGTCCATTCGCCGGGGTTGAGGTGATGCTGACTGAGAAAATCGGCTGCCACATTGTCCTTGCCGGCCACGTAAGCCGCAGAGAGGGCCAGTAGATTGTCTTCTGCCCACTCCAACAGTGACGTGATCTCGCACTCCAGCTGAACATTGCCTGTGCCCCCTTGGCGATTGATGTATGCTACAATGGTGGCATTGTCCGTAAACACACACACTGCCTTGCCTTGCTGGAAGGCTTGAAACCTCTGTAGCACTAAAAAGACTGCTCTCATCTCCAGCTGATTGATGGGCCAAGCGCTCAACCTTCAACTCTGTGCTATCTGGGTTTCGCAGTGAGCCCCCCAACCAGTCAGGCTGACATCGGTCATAAGAGGAACCCACTGCAGCAGCTCTAGAGACATCCCTGCCAACAGCTCGACATTTTGGAGTCACCACCGGAGAGTCACCCTGATCCCTTTGGGAAAAGGGACTGCGTAAGTAAGTGGCACTGATCTGACCATCTGCAGAACAGTGCCCTTTGCAACGATCTCATGTATGCTTGAGCCCAGGGAATGAGATTGATCGCTACCGCCGCCATCGACCCCAGCACCTGCAGATCATGCCACACTGTAGGAACCTGCATCTGGAGAAACAGTCGCACCTGACCCTGTAGAGTGCGCATCCGGTCTTCCGTCAACACCACCAGTCTCCTGTCCATCCTGAACCGAGCCCCCAAGTACACCACATTCTGCGACAGCTGCAGCCGACTCTTCGGAAAATTGATGACCCATCCTAAACTCTGTAGACAGGCAATGACCCTCTGTGTGTCTTGCATGCTCTCCTCCTTGGATTTTGCTCGGACAAGCCAACCAAGATGTCTTCCTGCCTTGATGCTGCGGCCACCATCATCATGACTTTAGTGAAAGTGTGAGGGATGGTCGCAAGACCGAAGGGAAGTGCCCTGAACTGAAAATGTTCCATGGGTACCGCAAAATGGAGAAACCGTTGATGCTCCGGTCGAATCAGAATGTGCAGATAGGCCTCTGTGAGGTTGATCACCATCAGAAACTCTTCTTCCCGGAAGGCTGTGATGACCCAGTGCAGTGTTTCCATTTGAAACTGGGGTACCTTGGGACAGTGATTCACATGCATCAGATCTAAAATGGGTCTAAATGCTCCCTCTTTTTTGGGATGATAAAGTAGATGGAGTACCGATCTGACCCACATTGGTCTGGAGGCACTTCCACAATAGTCTGCAAGTTTCAAAGCTGTGACAAGGTGTCCCACACGGCCTTGAACTTGAGAGGCGCCTTGTGGTGTCCAAAGTATGCAAGTCAAAGTCATCTGAGCTTCTAAGGAAAGCTTAGGTTTAATCTCCTCTAGTACTGACTGGTTTGTTCTTCGGACAGTCCATAATATACACAGTATTCATTGCCAGCACCATAATTCAAAGGCATCAATTTTCTTTCTGTCTGTCTTTTTCACTGTCCAACTTTTGCATCCACATGATGTTACTGAAAATACCATGACCTGGACAAGTCTAATCTTTGTATGGAGAGAGACATCTCTGCTCTTGAGAATCTAGGTCCTTCATAGCCATTCTGCCAAGAGCAATGCATTGTCGGATTTCTTGACTACTTGTCCTTTCTTTATTGATTGTTGATCCAAGTAGGTTAAAGTTGTGCACTATTTCAATTTCTTCTCCATCAATGATGAACTTACTGAGTAGCTCTTAAGCGTTCCAATTCAGCTCTCAACATCTCCAGTTCTTCCAGGGCCCTAGGGTTCTGATTGCTCTGGTGTCGGGCCTCTAACAGGTGCACTTGGTCACATAGAGTCCGTTTCACAACCCTCTTCTGCTTTTGCATCCATGACACGATACTAAGCAGATGTCCCCTAACAGCTGCTTTAAATCCATCCCAGACCACCCCTAGAGGGACCCCTACTGCTTTATTAAAATGGAGGTACTCTCCTATCACTTCCTGCACCTTTGTTGTCCACTCCTTTTCCTCTAATATGGAATTATTTAAGTACCAAAATGTCATTCCCCCTTCCTCTGCTTCACACACACTGGGGCATGGTCTGTCCATGTGATTGATCCCACCTCTGCCTCCATCACCCTTTTGTTCCAAGTTCCTACTCACCCAAATCATATTGAATCGGCTATAGGCGTCATGTGGCATGAAAAGTTGTAGTGTCTCGCCGCTTGGTGCCGGACTCTCCACACATCTACCAGTCCCAACCGGATTTTCATGTGAACCATTTTACTGCATTCCCAGACCCCCCATGGCCCCCCCCCCACGTTATTATCTATCTGTGGCCTCAGCGTTAAATTATAATCTCCTCTCAAAATACAGGGCACTGTCCCAAACACTCCCAGCTTATCCAAAAGCTTCTCAAAGAACTCCATTCTTGATCCATATATGCACACCACCTCTGTCTCCATTCCTTCCATAATCACTCTTAACCCCCAAATATCAACCTCCTTTTTCTCCTACCACCGGTTTTACTTCAAACTGTTTCTTATCACTCAGGAGAATCTCCCCCTACCCCCTTTTTTGAATTACTCTCAGATTTATTTGGTTGCAAATTGGAAAATCTTCTAGAGCAAAGCATCATCTTCTGCCCTATTCTGAAGGGAGTTTCTTGGACACGCAAAATATCTGCCCTTAGTCATCCTTCCTCTTTCTCTAGTAGGTTGTGCTTGTTCCTGGAGTTCAATCTCTTGGCATTTATGATAGCTACGATGATTCTTTTGTCTCCTGTTCCCTTTCTTCCTCCCCTCCTACTCTCCCCCTCCCCCTTCCACACTGTCCTCTCCCCCCAATCTTCCAGCTTCCCCCTCCCTACCCCTTCCCCCACCTCCCAGCCTCCACTGCTAGAGATTGCATAACCAGAGCAGTGACACCCCCCCTTCCCAACCCCACTACCCACCCCGTTCCTTCCTGTTCTCCCACCCTCCTCTCCCCTCTCACGCACCATACATTCTATCCCCCTTACATTCTCTCACTCGCTCTCTTCACTCCCAAACATCCTTCTCTAGTAAGGCAGCTCACATTGGCATTGGCATTGCTGCAGTTTATGAGTACAGTAATTGCACTCACCTCTTTTCTCCTTCGTAAAGTACCTTTGGCCAGATCAGCAAGGTGGCTATCTGATATCCTTGCCAGTCAAACTGATTTATAACCTGCATTTTCACAGGAATCCGTTCTTTGATAGTAGTCATGTGCACAAATGACTATATCTCTTCAAACATTACTCTTGGGTGGTCCCAGTGCCTGGTGAGCTCTATCGAGTTCTATCGATGGCGACACCTCTTCTTCCCCACCACGCCACAAAATCTCCTTGCAGATAGCCTCGGCTACCTTCTTACAGTCAAGGAATTCAGGCTTCTCCGGGACCCCCTTATGTGCAAATCATTTTGTTGCAAACAGTTTTCTATGTCCTCAATCTTAAGCATTATCGTTTCTTTCCACTTCTCGTTCTATGTACCTGGGTCACCAGAGCTGCCTGTCATCTGCCAGCTTGTCCAGGCGCTCCTCATGTTCTCCCACCCTGCGGTCCAGTTCCACTAGCTCCTCTTTGACTTGCCAACCAGGGCCCCCCAATTCCATTCTTAAGGTGGTGATCTCTTTCTTCAGCTCCTTTAATTCATCCCTTAACACCTGCGATACCATCACCGCACTGCTCTCCATGCTGTCGTATGTTTTTTGGACCAACTGCAGCTTTTTAAAATCGTGCTCCCACTGGATGTGGAGTGACATCCACATGCAGAAGCTCTATGTTTGGCGGGGCCTCTTGTAAAACACTAGGGAATTCTCCGGGTCCTGACTTGAACATGCTTAATCCCTGTGCTCTGTGGAATGGAATCACCTACCTGTGAGGGCTTATATTCTCCATATATGAGAACACAGGATACAGGTTAAGTAAATTAGGATTACTCAACTGGACTCTGTAACATTTCCTATTACTCAGTATAGTATTTATTATTACTCACCCGGATATGAGTCAGTATCTGCTCTTTCTCCTGACTCCTGCAGATCCTGAACAGTCACCTCTTCCTCTTGTTTAATCCTTGCTAATATATCAGGATTGATCCCCTCATAGCCTGTTTTCAGGAATAAACATGAAAATGAGTTATAATCTCCCTTATATTCACTAAAAAATATACATCAGTATCTATCAGGGAGCAGAACGTGATGGGGGAGGGGGGGAGGATCTACTTCTGCGGTTCATCATAAATCAGAGGGATCTAAGGGGTCATTATATCGCACTTTGAGTATTTTGGTAATGGAACAAGTCATACATTTGTATAATAAATAATTTGAATCACTTAAGAAAGGGGGGCTGTGATTGTTTAAAATAGACCAGATAGATTTTCAAGAATTATGCAAATTATGAGGTCTCTGAGTATTAAGGTTGATTTAGGGGGCTCCAGTGACCATCTTGCAGAATGATTGTTTAGCCCTTCAGCATATTCTCCCCTCAGAATCGGATCCAAGATTTTACATGTACTAGGATGCTGTAGGGGATGGAAGTAGTTATTTAAATCTGTGGGAGTAGAGGGGGGAAGGTGAGGGAACTATATTATTTCTTTTAGCTATCCAGATCACTTAGCCCATCTGTTACCCAAAAAATAGAATATCATTTATTTACAAAAGAGAAATTAGACTTACCTGCTATTTGTAGTTCCTTGAGGAACTGCAGTTCAGTCCTTCACCTCTGGGTAGTGTACCTTCTCCTGCAGCATGGAGACTGGGCATGTCAAAACTGTGACATCACTGGATGTACCCTGCTGGTCTCTCCCATCAGCCCCAGTGAACTATTGACAAAGCAGACTCAAAGGAGCAACAAATAAGTAGCTATGGTGTTAAATTCAACTTTTAAGTTCAACTTTTAAACTGCAAACTGCATTCCCCTTAATTAAGAAGGAAACTTCCTCCTTCACTTTCTCTTACCTCCATGAACAGAATAAGAAAGACAGAAAGAAAAGTAAGGTCAGAGGAGAAGAATCACAGCGATCCCGAAAACAGAAAGGCATTTACACACCTTGTGACTGGTACTCCCCCTGACCGAAAACAACATCTGCCCTAACCATCCCCGGGCGGGAATCAGGACTGAACTGGAGTTCCTCAAGGAACTACAATTAGCAGGTAAGTCTAATTTCTCTTTCCTTATCGTTCCTCTAGTTCAGTCCTTCACCTCTGGGATGTAAGAGAGCAGTAATCATTGGGAGGGACCTGTCCACCCGGATTGCAACACCGCCGGCTGGAAACAGGCATCGTTCGCTGCCTGAACATCCAGGCGATAGTGTTTACTGAAGGTATGGAGAGACGATCAAGTAGCCGCTCTGCAAATCTCTACTGGTGGAACCAAACTGTGCACCGCCCAAGATGTCGCTTGTGCTCTAGTAGAGTGAGCCCGTAACCCCACAGGCATCTGCCAACCCTGCAAAATATATGAGGATGCTATTGTTTCCCGGATCCATCTGTCAATTGAAGCTTTACGGAAACAGGCATTCAGACTTACAGGCAAACAGAGCGAACAGGCATTCAGACTTAAGAAAAGTTTCTGAAACCTTTAAATATTGACAAAGAATTCTCTTTACGTCCGTAAACTACGATCCACGGTGTTATCCTCCACCGATCCTAATACTGGCAATGAAACCGATTGATTTATGTGAAAGGGAGAAACTATCTTAGGCAGAAAATACGGTACAGGACACAGCACTACCTTTTCTCTAGAAAAAGACAAAAACGGCTTGGTATAGGATAAGGCCTGCAATTCCGAAACCCAACGTGCCGAACAAATGGCCACTAAAAACACTGTCTTTAAGGTTAAATCCTTGATTGAAGCTTGGTGCCCGAATCAACCAATCGTCGAGATAAGGGTGATCTAAAATACCTTTCTTTTGCAACGCCGCCTCCACCACCACCACCACCATAACCTTGGTGAAGGTGTGCGGAGCCGTCGCCAAACCGAAGAGCAATGCTTGAAACTGGTAATGTCCCCAAGGAAGAGCGAACCTTAGAAACTTCTAATGACCTGATCTGATAGGGATGTGTAACTACGCCTCGGTAAGATCTAGGGAAGTCAAGAACTCTCCCTGCCGAACCGCCACTATTACCGAACGTAATGTTTCCATTCAAAAGTGAGACACTAGAAGACAACGATTCACCCCTTTTAGATCTAGAATAGGGCGGAGCGATCCATCCTTTGGGACCATGAAATAAATAGAGTAACGACCAACGCCGTAACCCTCCTGTGGAACCGGCACCACAGCTCGTAACTGTAATAGACGATCCACAGTTTGTCGTACTGCCTGCGTTCTCTGCCGCCCTTTGCAAGGCAAAGGCACAAATGAATTTAGTATTGGACGAGCAAATTCGAGAGCGTAACCTTTGCGTATTAACTCTAACACCCACTGATCGGATGTTATTTGTACCCAGGAATGAAGAAATTCCCACAGTCGACCCCCAATCAGTTGAATTCCTACCTGGGCCCGCTTCGCTTCCTTATGGCTTAAAAATGGACGTGGCTGAGGAAGCTGCGAAACCTCTACCTGCTCCTCAAAACCCACGGAACCCTTGGGCTCTTGAAGCAAATCTTCCTCTTTGGAAACCTCCCAATCGAGAGGTACGAAATCTGCTGAAATCTCTAAACTGTCCTCTCGAGGCCGGGAGAGGCCTTCCCTGCTTAGGTTTGTCTTCTGGCAGTCTACCGCCTTTGGATTCTTCCAAATCCTTAACCAACTTTTCCAGATCTTCACCAAACAACAACTTTGCTTTGAAGGGAAGCTTACTGAGATGCGACTTAGAAGAACCATCTGCTGTCCAATTTCTTAACCAGAGATAATGGCGTGTGGCTACTAAGGAAGCCATACTATTTGCCAATGCCCTAATTAAATCATAGTGGACATCTGCTTAATATGCCGAACCTGATTCCAGCTGTGTTACATCTATTAAGTGCTCCTGCACCTGCAGATCAGGCTGCTGCAAACGTTGGGACCCACGGAGGCAAGCTCTCGCCACCCAAGCCCCGCAAATGGAAGTCTGCAAGGAAAGAACATTAACTTCAAAGGCTTGCTTCAACAAACTGTCCACTTTCCTGTCCTGCACATCTTTCAGGGCCGCGCTTCCTTCCACCGGAATAGTCGCCTTTTTCGTGACTGCTGAAACAGCTGCGTCTATTTGCGGAGAATGAAACCTCTCCTTTTCCTTGTCTGCTAAGGGGTAGAGTTTATTCATAGCCTTAACACCTCTAAGCCCCGCTTCTGGTAAATCCCATTCATCCTGAATCATCCGGTCAACTACTCGGTGAACTGAAAACACCGCCTGCGTTTGCCGCACTGCCTGACTGAGAGGATCCTCCAGCCCTTCTTCCTCTGACGGCGGGATTGAAGCCAGGTTAAGCGCCTGAAGGGACTCCGTAATGAGTGCCGTAAGCTCTTCTTTTTGAAATACTCAAATGATTCTCGCCTGATCCTTCGGCTCCGGAATCTCTCCTTCTTCAAGTTCTTCCATTCCAGATTCAGGTTTCAACTCTACCTGTTCCGCATCGAGCCACTCCACATCAAAGTGTTGATCCTTGAGAGGACGTGCCCTCTTAAGAAGTCTCCCTAGATTGCTGCCAATCATTTCTGGTCCATCTTACTGTACCGTAGCCGTTAGCGACATCGGATCTGCCACCATCGTCTGCTGCCGCAAACAATACGCTTGATGCATTATCAGTATAAAATCTGTAGAAAAAGCTCCCCGAGTCGCCCCAGATGCTGTCGATGCTACAGCACTAGCTGGCCCCGCTTGGCCTTCCAGAAGGGGCACGGATGGAATCTCCAACAGCGCCTCACCTTCAGCCCTAGCTGACGGAGCCTGAGTCCCCTCAACCGCTCTATCCTGAATTTCCTGCTCCATAGTGGTTGAAGCCGCCGCGCAGCCCCGGCAGACCCCGGCTTCTGAGACCGCGCATCTGCGAGTGTCACACACCAAGCACTGGGGACGTGAAGGCATTAGCTATTGGCTCCAATATATATCTTTCAGTCAATAAAAAATTTAACTGAAAATAAACAGATCCGAACCCCTGTTATTATTCGGTTGTTTGTTTTTTTTAGACTCCTAGAAGGCTCGAGAGTTAAAATAAATACCAAAGTAATCCCAAAACAAACGAAATTAAAAGAAATTAGAGCCAATGCCTTAATCACCACCAGAGAATTTGCCTTCTCTTCCCGCCTGCGTGACTGGCTTAGCTGCCGCTGCCTTGCGGCTTAAAAGCACGGGACGAGATGGCGTGCATCCAGCCGGGCCTACCTCGGCGCCGAGACGCCCGGAACAGGCCCCGAATACCTTCTGCTAGTCCGCGCGGCTGCTGACCACTGACCTGCTCTGTCGCACTGAAGCGCCCCGAAAAAGCAACTTCCTCTGCCGTGCCAGTCCACTCCGCAGCCCTGAAAGCCGCGACGTCACTCACCGATGTGAGCCATGAGTGTGGCGCGGGCTTTACTTGGCCTCGACTGAACACTGCGGCCCTGTAGAGCTGAGGAGGCAGAACAGTCACCACGCTGCAGAGCTTCCCTCCGTTCCACCCAGGAGGGGAGAGCAGCTGAAGGGACCGGATCCTTTATGAGAAGGGAGAGAGGAAGAAAAGACACCTTAGGCTGGATCGAGTCCCACCAATTGTTTTTTTTAAAGGGCCAATTCCAAATTAAATAAATGACAGGGAAGAAAGAAAATCTAAACTCTAAAATCTAGAAGCTAGCCTAAAATATGCTCCTTATCTGTTCCTCATGAGCCCAGCACCTAGGCTCACTACGTCCTCCTGCTGCATGGAGACTGGACACACTGGGGCTGATGGGAGAGACCAGCAGGGTACATCCAGTGATGACACAGTTTTGACATGCCCAATCTCCATGCTGCAGGAGGAGGTACACTACCCAGAGGTGAAGGACTGAACTGGAGAAACGATAAGGAATCTATGTTATAACTAAGATACAACTCCATATTATAGAATGCTCAAAATATAACACAAAATAATAAAACATAAAACACACTATTAATGCTCTTAAAGCTCTGAAGGGGAGAACTGAAGCACCAAGACTCCAGCTGTACATAAAGGAGTCAAAATGCCCAGTGCCAGCAGGCAAATGGTTTACATGACACCAGTCCTTACATGGTCTGCTGCAGTCTAGAGGGTTAAAGGAGACGGGCAGCAATTGCCTCAGCCTGCCACAGCGCTATTCTTTTCTCTAGTCACTCATGGTCCATTAACTTGGGCCCTGGCGATTATATGACTGAATGAAAGCCCGACACGCTCTGAAGGAAGGATTGTAGCTCTTAAGGCATTGGGTTGACAGTGTCCCAGCTCTCTTGTCATGGAAGGGGTCTGCTGCATTTTTAGGCTCTTTAAATGCTGCCACCCTAGTTGCACCAACTGTCTCAGATGAGGTAGATGATTCGGCAAAATGTGCAAGCCATGAACTGATGTTGGACATAGGTCGTCACTTATCATATGAAGAACAGAATTCAGATGTTTGTGCTCCAGCCTCAGGAAACACCTAATATTCAGCTGGAACATACACAAGAAGCAGGGTGAAGAAGCACCGATTAGTAAAGTCAGCTCATGATGTCTGCACAGTCTCCGCAGCGAGTTGATCCAGGTGCTACCCTGCCAGCCACAATATCAATGCGATGACAGAAGATGAGAGTTCTAATTTTATCCCCAAAATTTTGGGCTGCTGGAAGCTGGCAGAGGAATGCATTGAGTCTCACGGGGAGAATTTTACTTCCCTGTGGTTGAGGTGGAAGATTGAAGAGTTCGTCTTCTGCGTATTAAGACGGGGCTGCCACTAATATGCAGACCCTTAAGCACAGCCCGTTTCCAGCTCGGAGGGGGAGATTCTGTGCCAGTTTCTGAAATCCTGTACCAATTATGTGCCCTGTTTGCATAAACTGGAATCATGTATATTTAAGAGAATACATTTATTCTACATGATAAAAATAATGTAGTTTTACAACCTTCCTTTGTGCTTCAGTAATTTATTTTTGTTCTTTTTCAGATGGAGAGGTGAGAGGGAGGATTGTGGATGGGGAAAGGAGAGAGGAATGACCTGGTTCAGCCCCAGCCAATTCCATGAGAACAGATGGTTTAAAAGGCTTCTTTTCACGGTATCACAGGAGACCAGGGAGCTTGGCCTTAACGCTTCTGTACGGAGAGTATTAGGAATCCTCCTGCTGGCTGCCAGGATGGAGGATGGTCGAGGTACTGACATATCTAAGGCTCATTCCCAAGATCTGTGCAGGATCAGCAGTATAAACTCTGAAAAGAGCAGGAGCCAGGACTGATTCTTTGGGGACACCGTTTTCAGGGATCCTGATGTGGTGCGTCCCCCTCTAACTAACAGCTGGTGATGATTTCTTGCATTACTCTTATCACAGGCTGATCCTGGAGACAGTTCTGCATCTTTAAGAGCAGTCTACGATGTCCTAAGCTGGGGAGAGGTCGATAAACACAGCACCACACTTTTCACTGCTCTCAAATCTGCTCCAATGTAGTACTGAAGCCAGGTCATAACCCTTTATGCTGATGTGCTCCCATTTTTCAGCCCTGATCCAGAAAATGGAAGAAGATCTACCTTTGATTTAAAGGGGGAGGGGGGACTTGTAGGACACACAAGATGTTCTTATTGCCCTCAGTCCTGGATCTCATCCTGCACCTTCAGACAGATCCCGATCATACCTGCAAGTTCCTGGAGTAGAGGATGTACAAAAAACCCACCTCATATTCCCGTGTCTGCTAGAAATGCAGATAATTTGGTCCTTACCTAGGGAGATCAGGGTCTCATAGTTCTCCTTCATCACCTCTCTGTACAGCTCCTTCTGCCCTTCATCTAAATACCTCCACTCCTCCTGGGAGAAAGAGACAGCAATGTCCTCAAACGTCACTCGCATCTGAAAAACAAACCAGAAACACACTCAGGTGCTCAGCATGCATTAGATTTCAGCTGGTTTTATTCTTCTGTCATTTTATCACGGATGAGATAGATGCCCCCATATTCCTCCCTGTCAACTCCCAGACTTGTCCAAACTTCCCTCAAACCAGTGCAGGATTCCTCCACCCACATTCCTGCTGGCAAGGATGATGCTTCAATATTGTGTTTCCATTGCAAGGGTAGGCAGAATCTGTAGGACTCCTGGGGGATCTGCCTGTCCCTTGTGACTGAAAACGTGATATTGATGCACCAACTCTGCCAGCAGGAATGTGGGTGTAGGACCCTCACGCCGCTCAGAGATAATGTTGGATTTGTCCCCCTATGTGTGGCCCTAGAGTTCATTTATCTTTGATCTCTCGCATTTGCAATCTATGAAAAGATCAGAACCCAATGGACATAACAGGAGGAGAAAGTTGTGATTGCAGCTGGGAGGGAGCAGGCTACCCCCGGGGATCCCATCCTCTGCAGGGAAAGGACAGCCATGATCAGGGCCTACAGAAAAAAAAGGCTAGATAAGGAGGGGTGGGGGGGGGGGGGATGAAGTGAGTCAGCAAAATGTTACAAGGGCAATAGTCATGATCGTATAAAGCTAGAAATGTGTCCTGTGCGATTAATGAATCTGGTGCCTCCCCCTCCACCCAAGTGCACTAATCCACTCTTTCCGAGCTTTCTGGAAGCTTCCATAATGGCGCCCTGTGCGGCCACATCACTCGCACAGCCCTTGGTACGGCCCTGGCAATAGTATACAGAAAAAAGGAAGGGGGTGGGGGGAATGTAGGGCAGAGGAAGGGGGGTGGGGGGAATGTAGGGCAGAGGAAGGACTGCTAGGGGAAGGGAGAAAGGGAGAGTCAAAGGGAGAGGGAAGAGTACAAGGGTTGGAGGATAAAGAGATGAATGAATGCGGACAAAAGGACACAATCCATATATGCCAAAAGGTAAATCCCCCCAATAAACACACAAGCAGCGCCCCTAAACATGCACACATACAAACTGACACTCCACCTCCGCACGACAGACGCACACCATAGGCACCTCAACTCTGCACCACACACGGAGGCTCCCCAGCTCTGCAGCACTTATACATGTACTGCAGCCCTGGACCCCACCCACACAAAGGCCCCCACTGCACATCCTATGCACAGAAAGGCAAAGCACCATTGCAGCACACAGACACACTCAGCATTTGCTATCTCTATATTTCTCTCTAACGACACCTCATACAGCTCTGCTACCACAGCAACACACTTATCATCTCTCTCCCAACTCTTCCCCCTCCTCAGACACGTTGCAAATGGAGGAATGTCAGATGAGAATGAAGACAATGCGGGAGAGAAAGTGCGAGAGCGAGTCCCAGACACTGGCTCCGAAGATTTTGGTCTTCCTAAATCCAAACAAATTTATTAAGGCCTGTTAAAAAACAAGGACCCAATGGTACCACAGTAGAAAAACAGAGAAAATACAGTTTCAGGGGCGGGCCCTGGACTGATCTAACAGAACTCAAGGAAAGGACATTAACTGGTGAGTAAAATGTCACCTTCCATATCACCATCCAAAACTGAAGTAGAGAAGTGACCTAATGGTTAGAGAACTGGCCTGGGAACCAAGAGACCAGGGTTTGATTCCCTTGTGGCCTTGAGCAAGTCATTTAACCCTCACTGCCTCAGAAAAGTGATGTCCATGTTGCCACCCAATGAATGTCTGCTGGGGCTACTGAACTCTTCTCTGCCCATGAGAATGCTTGTGCTGAGGAAGAAGAGGCACACAAACCTTACGGAACTGTCTGGTTCTTGAACAGATATGCTAAGGCCATGGCCTCCTTAATCCAGCGCCACATAATCCTTGTGTAGGCCAGCAAAACAGCACAAAAAGATGGTTGGACTTACAAAAGGAATTCGTAACATCCAAGTACTGGAGAACCATCCTCTGGAGATCCTTCTCCTTTCCCTGACACTGCTCCTTTGAGATGGAGGGCATGTACGCCACCTAGCTCATGTGGAAGGGAGACATCACTTTAGGCAAGAAGGTAGCCACAGTCTCCTCTGAAAAGACAGATAAGTATCTCGGCAAGACAGAGCCTGCAGTTTAGAAATTCACCTTGCAGAACAAATTGTGACCAAGAAGATCATCTGAAGCATCAAGTCTTTTAAAGTAGTGTGCTTCAATGGCTCAGAGTGCCGATACCAATACACTGAGTACCAGACACAGATCACAGGAAGGAATCACGGACCCAGAGGGGAGGACACAGACACTGAACCACCTGGAGAAAGCACGAGATGTCCAGGAGCAACCACTTGATCGTAGAAATAGGCCAAAGCTTCCACCTAACTTCAGGGAAAGGGAGGTCCTTCTCCAGGCCATTCTGTAAACAGGCCAACAGAGATGGCACCTCAGGAGCCAACTGCCAAGCATCGCACCATTGCTGAAAAAGAAGGGAACAGAGTTCTCCAGAGTCCGCAATAGGCCCCAAGAAGGAAGCAACTGAAAAGGATGCGGCATTTCAGTTCGCTGAACCATGCTCTCCTTGGCCAATCTGGCACACTCAGAACAATCCTGCCTGGGTGGTGGTTCATATGCAGAAGCACTGCCCCACCAGGGGCCATGGAGGAAACATGTACAGCAGGTACTGACTTGACCAAGGCTGAGTCAGGGCGATTATGCCCTCGGACCCATCTCTGTATGGTGAATGAAGAAGCAGCAAACTTTGATATTGGAGTGGGTCGCCATCAGATCCATTTCTGGCCAGCCCCAGTGGCACAGAATCAACTGAAACGCCTCTTAACTCAACTCCCACTCTCCACAGTTCAGAGAGTGCTGGCTGTGGAAGTCCGCTTCTACATTGTCCATCCCGGCAATGTGCTGAGCTGATAAGGCTTGAAGGTTCTTCTCCACTCAGGCAAACTGGAGAGCTAATCTGGCACTTCTCATGCTGCCTGGAGGATTGACATAAGCCATCGCCGTGGCACTGGCTGAAAACACTTGAACCACCAAGCCCTCGATCAGGGGCTGGAAATGCAGAAGAGCCATTCTGACAGCCCTCGCCTTGAGGCGGCTGATGGAACACATCGCTTCCCTGTGATTACAACGTATGTTCTTGTCAAAGGGGTCCCCAGCTCGAGAGACTGGAATCCATTGTTAGGAGGAGCTAGGAGAAATCGTTCATCAGTACACTATTCCTCAGATGTTAGGGTTGCTGCCACCACTGCAGGCTGGACGTCACCATCAATGGGAACAGAAGCCTGCATTTAAATTCCTGAGAACTCGAGAACCACCAAGTCAACAAAGACCGCTGTGGCGGTCAACAGCACCATATTTATGCTCGCCGCCTTCAATCTGAGGAGCTGAATATAATCCCAAATTCTGGGAGCCTGTTAAGCAAAGAACAGTGCCAGGCAGTCCAACAGCCCTTTGACTTTCTCTTCAGGTGGGAAACTGCCCACTCGAGTGATGAAACGTGTTCTCAGAAAATGCGGGGACTGGGAAGGCCAAAGCTGGCTCATTCCACAGCTCCCAGCCAAGAATTTCTAAGAAGAGCAGCACTCGGGATGTCACTCGAGATGCTTCTAAAAGGGAACAGGCCCAGATGAGCCAGTCATCCAGATAACGATGGACACAGATCCCTTGGTGATGCCACCACCACCACCACCACGACCTTGGAGAACATCTTTGGGGCAGTGGATAGTACGAAAGGGAGGCAGCAAAAATAGTTAGAGTGAAGCGTGGCAAAAGGCAGATACTTTGTTGATCCGCCTGGATTGGAATATGAAAATACACCTCAATCAGATCTAGAAAAGCCAAGAACTTCCCTTGGCACCATGTCTGAATCACAGAGTGCAAGGTTTCCATCCAGAAGCACAAGAACATAAGATATGCCATACTGGGTCAAACCAAGGTCCATCAAGCCCAGTATCCTGTTTCCAACAGTGGCCAATCTAGGTCATACATAACTAGCAGTTTCACCAAAAGACACAGGTTCCACAGTGCTTGTACTGGGTCAAGCACTGATATCCTGGGTCCCTTCTTAATAATGGTTTATGGACCTTTCCTCCAGGAACTTGTCCAACCCTTTTTTAAACCCAGCTACACTAACAGCCTTTACTACATCCTCCGGTAACAAATTCCAGAGTTTGATTACACGCTGAATGAAAAAAATATTTTATTTTTTAAATCTTAAATAGTTTACCCTGTAGCTTCATTGCATGTCCCCTAGTCTTTTTATATTCTGATAACATAAACAATCGATCTACGTTTACTTGTTCCACTCCGTTCATTAATTTATAGACTTCTATCGTATCCTTCCATCCCCTTTACCATTTTGGTGGCTCTTCTCTGAACTTTTTCTAATAACGCTATATCCTTTTTAAGATACAGCGACCAGAATTGCACACAATATTCAAGGTGCAATCTCACCCTGGAACGATATAGAGGCATTATAATATCTTTTGTTTTATTTTCCATTCCTTTCTTTATGATACCTAGCATTCTATTTTCTCTCTTGGCCGCCGCTGCACACTGGGCCGAGGGTTTTAACATGTTATCCACAATGATGCCTAAATCTTTATCCTGGGTGGTGGTTCCTAATGTGGAACCTTGCATCGTGTAACCATAGTTTGGGTTGTTCCTCCCTAGGTGCATAACTTTGCTCTTGTTCACATTAAATTTCATCTGCCATTTTGATGCCCAGTCTTCCAATTTATCAAGATCCTCTTGCAATTTTCCACAATCTTCTTGGGTTTTAACAACTTTAAATAGTTTTGTGTCATCTGCAAATTTGATAACCTCACTTGTTATTCCCTTTTCCAGGTCATTTATGAATATTGTGGTGATGTGGGTGTAGCACAGCCCTGGGAAAGAGGAAAAAAAGAAAGTTTTTTTCATAAATGGGGGATGGGCTCACCTAAGCATAGGTTTCAAAGTGAAAGCAATACTGAAACACACACTTGCAAAGCTAGCATGAAACCACGCCCACTCTCCAGGACAACTGCAGGGAGAGAGAGGGTGGGGCCAGAGAAGGAAGCAGGCTACCAGGCATTTAAACTGCGTCACTCAGCAAGTGAGAGAGGAAGCCGAGAGAGAAGCCAGGAAGTTGAGAGAAGCCGGGAAGTCCAGAGGAGCCAGGAGAGGAAACAGCACTGCAGGGCTGAAAGACCTGGGGATTCCAAAAGGACTAGCCAGAACTGCCAAGGCAAGTGGCAGGGCCAGAGGAGAGAAAGGAACTGGGGAGAGTTCCAGAACTACAGTTCTGACTCGGAGACCAGCAGTTCAAACTCTGAGCAAGTGTCCAAACATTTCAGGAAGCCTAATAAAGGAAGGACGTCTGCAAGCAAGGTAAACCAAACATTACCTCTGTATGATTCAGTAAGGGGAAGAAGGGCAAGTGTTTCTGACATAGTTCCAAAGGGAAGAAGGCATCTCCAGTGGGAGAAACCTTTTAAGCTTTTAAAGAAGGTGAAGCTAGAGATCCCTGAAAGTGTCCCAGCCCCTGAGTCTTACAGCACAGAGGAGGAAATGGAAGTTGAATTGTACCCAGAGAATTCAGAGTCCTCTGATGAATCCATGGAATGTGCTTTTTGTATGAGCAATGTTTAGAAGCTTTATTGATTGCTGTGAAGGAAAATATAAGAGGTGTTTCTGCCAGGTAAATGCCATTGAGAAAGGCAGATGAAAAGGAGGAAAACCTCACGTTTTAAACAGCAGTTCTACTAATGCTGGAAATGTGTTAAACTGCTGTTTAGTTTCCAGGCTAAGAAGCAGCCTGTAATCACAAGCTGGTTTGTAGCAGCTGAGAGAAACTGAGAAGAGTTGCTGGACTGTGCATGTAACAGTGAGTTTAAACTGTTTTGCTTTAGTGACAAAGAATTTAATTAAAAAGGCAAAGAGTGAAGAAACTGCTTTTGCTAAAGCAGTTAGGTGTCTCTTTTGGAAAGCTTTTTGTTTGGAGAAAATATCCTTTTTCTGTTTGATGGTTTGGGATTCTTTACCAAGGCTTGTTGCTAACTTGATGATGCAAAGAAAATAAAAATTTATAACAAATTTTCCTGTGTCGGCCTAATCCACTTGGACTGCTTTCATAAGCCCCACAACTACACTATAAGGGCCTCAGCTAATACGCTGAAGCATGGACACAAGTATGATGGCCCATCGCCCCCACTAGGCAGCCGCCTAGTAGGGCAAGGCGGCGTCACAATATGTCAAAAAGCAGTGGACCCAGCACAGATCCCTGGGGGTACACCACTATTCACCTTTCTCCATTGGGAAAATTGGCCATCTAGCCCTACCCTCTGCTTTCTATCTTTTTAACCAGTTCCTGATCCACAATAGTACACTGACTCCTATCCCATGACTCTTTAGTTTTGCCAAAAGTCTCTGATGAGGGACCTTGTCAAAGGCTTCCTGAAAGTCCAGATACACTATATCAACCAACTCACCTTTGTCCACCTGTTTATTAACACTTTCAAAAAAACACAACAGATTAGTAAGACAAGATCTTCCTTGTCTAAAGCCATTTATTTACATTCTCTTATATACTGCGCTATTCTGCATCAGTGCGGTTTACATTGAACAAACTGAAACTACATTGAACAGGGCATTATAACTTGGAGATAACTATTTCACAGGGAACATGGGCTATGGAGGGTTAAATGGCTTGCCCAAGACCACAAGGAGCACCTGTGGGACTAGAAACCCCAGTCCTTCCAGCCCAAGGTTGCTGTCCTCTAGTGGGATTTGAACCCCCGACCTTCCAGCCTGAAGTACCTTGCCCCAACCACTAAGCCACTCCTCCGCTCCATGTTGGCTGTCTCCCATTAGGCCATGACTATCTACATGCTGAGTAATTTTGTTCTTTATGATGGTTTCTACCATTTTTCCCGGTACTGACGTTAGGCTCACCAGTTTGTAGTTTCCCGGATCACCCCTGGAACCCTTTTTAAAAATTAGCGTTACAGGGCGATCCTCCAATCTTCAGGTATTACAGATGATTTTAATGAAAGTTCACAGATTACTATTAGCAGGTCTGCAATCTCATATTTCAGTTCTTTCAACACCCTTGGATGTATACCATTCGGCCCAGGTGATTTGCTACTCTTCAGTTTATCTAATAGTTGTAATACATCTTCCCAAAGTATCGATATTTCCTTCAATTCTTCCACACCTTTAAATACCACTTCAGTCACGGGTAAAATCCCTACATCTTCCTCAGTAAAGACCGAAGCAAAGAATTCATTCAGTCTCTCTGTTATCGTTTTGTCGCCTTTTAGTGCCCCTTTAACCCCTCTATCATCTAATGAACCAACTGATTCTCTCACAGGTTTTTTGCTACGAATGTACTTGAAAAAGTCTTTATTTTGTGTTTTTGCTTCCGCAGTAAGCTTCTTCTCAAATTCTCCCTTTGCTTGCCTTATCAATGCCTTGCATTTGACTTGCCAGTCAGTGCTTGTGCTCTTTCCAGGTTTCGTCATTTGGCTCTTTTTTCCATTTCCTGAAAGATGCTTTTTTGGCAACAGCAGCCTCTCTAACCTCACCTTTAAACCATGCTGGCAAGGTTTTGGACTTCCTTCCACTTTTCTTAAAGCATGGAATCTAGTCCCACTACATCTAGTCCCACTACATATCCAACTTCGGTTTTTTTTTTTTTTTTCCCCTTGCTCCCAACAATCGTGCTAATTCATGTACATAGTTCGAGCATGTGATCTAGTTAATAGATTACATTTTCCATGTAAATAGTTCTCCCTTGTTTTCCAAGTTGATAATCCTGTTATATGTAACTCCGAACATCCTGTTGTTCTGGTTTTTGTTTTGTTCTCTGTAAACCGCGCTGATGTCGAAGAGTGCGGTATAAAAGAAATTAAAATAAATAAATAAATAAATAAATAAATAATACAGCTGGTCTGGGCTTCCAAGATAGTATTTTTCAACAACACCCAAGCTTGATGTAAGTCTTTAAACTTTGCAACTGCTCCTTTTATGTTTTTCTTAACTATTTTTCTCATTTTATCATAGTCTCCCTTTCGAAAGTTAAAAGGTAGTACTGTGGATTTCCTTACTATCCCTCCTCCACTAATTAAATCAAATGCGATCATGCTATGATCACTATTGCCAAGTGGCCCCAACACCCTTATCTATTGCACTAGATCTGGTGTTCCACTAAGGACTAGGTCCAATATGGCTTCCCCTCTGGTCGGTTCATGAACCAGCTGCTCCAAGAAGCAGTCATTTATTTCATCTAGGAACTTTATCTCCCTAGCATGTCTTGCTGTGACACTGACCCTGTCGATACCGGGGTAATTGAAATCACCCATTATTATTAATGCGCTGTAACTTTTGTTAGCTTCCTTGATTTCTTTGAGCATTTCATCATCCATTTGTTCATTCTGGCCAGGCTGTCCATTTGTTCATTCTGGCCAGGCTGTCGATAGTACACCCCCACTGCCATCGCCTTCCCCTTTTTACATGGAAGTTCAATCCATAGAGATTTTACAGCAAATTTTGTTTCCTGCAAAACTTTAATCCTTTCTGACTCAATGCCCTCTCTAACATAGAGAGCAACCCCTCTACCAATTTGATCAGCTCTATTATTACGATATAGTTTGTACCCAGGTATCACAGTGTCCCACTGGTTGTCCTCCTTCCACCATGTCTCTGAGATTCCAATCATATCTAACCTCTCATTTAGTGCTATATATTCTAACTCTCCCATCTTATTTTTTAGACTTCTAGCATTTGCATACAAGCATTTTAGAGGTTGTAGTTTATTTATATTAATCTGGCTATTGGTAGGCATGGGTAATTTGGGATCTTTAAGCTCTGTCTGCTCCATACTCGAGGGCATTTGGGCTACTTTACTCTTTTTTGGAACCTCTCTGCTTTTGGTAGTATCCTTCAAGGATACATTCTTCCGAACCATGCGCTCTTGGGCGACTTTCGGTTTTCCCCTATTATCTAGTTTAAAAGCTGCTCTATCTCCTTTTTAATGGTTAATGCCAGCAGCCTGGTTCCATCCCAGTTAAGGTGAAGCCCATCCCTTCAGAAGAGCCCCTCCTTTCCCCAGAATGTTCCCCAGTTCCTAACAAATCCAAAACCCTCATCCTTGTACCACTGTCTCATCCACGAATTGAGACTCCGTAGCTCTGCTTGCCTTTTGGGTGCTGCGCGTGGAATGGGAAGCATTTTGGAGAACGCCACCCTGGAAGTTCTGGATTTCAACTTCCTACCTAAAAGCCTAAATTTAGTCTCCAGAACCTCCCTACCACATTTTCCTATGTCATTGGTGCCGACATGTACCAAGACAGCAGACTCCTCCCCAGCACAATCTAAGACCTTATGTAGGTGGTGTGTGAGTTCCGCTACCTTCGCACCAGGCAGGCATGTTACCAAGCGATCCTCACATCTACCAGCCACCCAGCTATCTACATGCCTAATGATTGAATCA
Organism: Ichthyophis bannanicus; assembly: GCA_033557465.1. NCBI lineage: Eukaryota > Metazoa > Chordata > Amphibia > Gymnophiona > Ichthyophiidae > Ichthyophis > Ichthyophis bannanicus. The sequence goes on along the minus strand of CM066031.1, from coordinate 1,911,905,742 downwards.
CCAACTATAACGGCTGTCCTAACCCTTCCCTCATGGGCAGATGGCCCTGGAGAAACTTCCTCGGTGCGAGAGGGTTTTACATCACCAGGAGGAGAGGTCCTAGTTACAAGATCACTTCCTGCCACACCAGGGTGATGCTCTCCTGTCACGTGACCTCTCTCCTCCATGGCAACAGGGATGCTGCCAGACTGGAGGTGGGACTTCAGGACTATATTGCTGTAGGTCTCGTCTATGTACCTCTCTGTCTTTCTTATGTTTTCCAAGTCTGCTACTCTAGCCTCTAGAGAACGGACTTGTTCCCTGAAAGCAAAGAGCTCCTTGCAGCTAGTGCACACGTAAGACCTCTCACCAACTGGGAGAAAATCATACATGTGACACTAAAATGCAAAAGACTGGAAAGCCCCCATCTTGCTGCTGTCTGCATCTTAGTTTTAAAGCTTGTATTTAGATCTTTAAGTTCTTTACTTACTAAGGGTTGCTATGGATATTTATACTAATAAAACTGTACCTAATATGTTTAATATACCTTGTTCACCTGAAGCTTGCTTAATCTCAGGTCATTAGTGTATGCCTCTTGAGCTCAGAGAGATTCTTGCGGGTCTTTAAAGGATGTTTTTAATAGATCCTTGGAGATAGGAGTTCCACAGGACTGGAGAAGGGCTGATGTGGTGCCTGTCCACAAAAGTGGCAATAGGGAAGAAGTGACAAACTACAGGCCAGTAAGCCTTACCTCGGTGACGGGAAAAGTAATGGAGGTGCTCCTGAAAGAGCAAATAGTGGACTTCCTCGAAACCAACAGGTTGCACGAACTGAGGCAACATGGTTTTACCAAAGGGCGATCTTGCCAAACAAGTCTGATTGATTTCTTTGACTGGGTGACCAGATAACTAGATCAAGGGCATGCGATGGATGTAATGTACCTAAATTTCAGCAAAACCTTTGATACGGTTCCTCATAAGAGTCTTATCAATAAACTCAACAGCTTGGGGATGGGTCCCAAGATGGTAAACTGGATCAGAAATTAGTTGACTGACAGACAATAGAAGTGATGGTAAACGGAACTCATTCAGATGAAAGGAAGGTGATTAGCGGTGTGCCCCAAGGTTCGGTCCTGGGACTGGTACTGTTCAATATATTTTTGAGTGATATTGCTGAAGGGCTGAATGGAAAGGTATGTGTTTTTGCAGATGACACCAATATTTGCAACAGAGTGCACTCCGCTGAGGGAGAGGAGAACATGAGGAAAGATCTACAAAAGCTGGAAGAATGGTCTAATGCTTGGCAATTAAGATTTAATGTGAAAAAGTGCAGTGTCATGCACTTGGGAAGCAGAAATTGAAGGGAATTGTATGAGATAGAGGGCGAGAGATTGGTGTGCACAGACCAGGAGAAGGACCTCTGAATGATTGTTTCTGAGGATTTCAAGGTGGCTAAAACAGTGTGACAAGGCAGTGGCAAAAGCCAGAAGGATGCTGGGTTTCATACAAAGTGGAATTACCAGCAGAAAAGAAGTGGTACTAAGGCCTCACTTGGAAAATTGTGTTCAGTTTTGGAGACCATATCTTGCAAAGGATATAAAAAGGCTGGAAGTGGTTCAGAGAAAGGCGACCAAAATGATTTGAAGCCTGCGTCAGAAGACTTTTGAGAAGAGACTTGAAGAACTAAATATGTACACTCTGGAGGAGAGGACGGGCAGGGAAGATATGATTCAGACCTTTAAATACGTAAAGAGTATTAATGAACAAATAAACCTCTTCCAAAGACGGGGAAGCTGTAAAACTAGAAGGCATAACATGAAGCTCCAATGGGGTAAACTGAAAGAAAATGTCAGGAAATACTTTTTCACTGAAAGGGTGGTGGATGCTTGGAATGCCCTCCCGATGGAAGTGGTGGGGGCAAATACAGTGACAAAATTCAAAATGGCATGGGACAGACACAATGGATCCCTCTATAGCAACAGGATAAAATCAAAATAAACATAGCTACCTCTTATATCTGAACAAATGGGGGTGACCTACACGGAGCAGTCAGTACACCCCTAAACAAAGGCATGGGGAGGAGTGACCTGCATGGAGCGGCAAGTGAACTGACTGTTGCCGCCTTGCTGGGCAGACTGGATGGACCATACTGGTCTTTATGTGCCGTCATATACTATGTTACTATGTTGAGAGGGACAGATTGCTTTAAAATGCTCATGAACGAGAGCCTGTGGATTTATCTTCCATTAGAGCATGACGTGGGAGGCTCCACTAGACTGCAGTCTTTTCGGTAGCCATAGGAGGAAGGAAAACTGGTTCATCTCTACACTCTTACCCTGGATAAGAGCCTGTTGAGCAGCCAGAAATTGGAAGAATCTGGAAGTGTATGACTGCCTCAGACAGCTTCAGTGCCCCTTCCCTCTTCCTCTGTTCTCCCCCCCCTCCCCCCCGCTCTCTCCAGAACATTCTCAGAGGGATATGCCTGTCAACACCCTTAAACACAGCACTGTAAAGCCAGAAAAACAGTTCCTGGGGAGTAGAGCTGAGCACGGCACAGCTTTTCGGCCTGGGGCTCTCAGGGGGTGAGTACCAAGGATTGACCTTGTCACTGCCCTTGTTGGGGGCTCACAATTCTGTCTTCCTGGGATGCAATTTGGACCACTGGTGACCGTTGGTACGTTGCGAAGGTTTCCCACCATTTTCTGCACACATTAGTAGCATTTTTACTTATTGTGCACCTGGCGGTCTCACAATCCTAATGAGTGTTCTGCCCAAATGACTGATAATTTGTATAGTGCTGCAAGATGTACACAGTACTGAACAGACACATATAACAGACAGTCGCTGTTCATCAGAGCTTACAATCTAGTCAGAATGGACAACACATACAGCTGAGTACAAGGAAATGTCAAGGAGAAAGGTAAGAAAACAGGTAGGAGTTGAAGTGGATCAGGATCTAAAAGCGGTGAGTTTTCAGCCTGGATTTGAAAAGGGACAGAGATGAAACCTGATGAAGAAACTCAGATAGCTGGTTCCAGGCATAAGGAGCAGCAAGGTGGAAGAATCTGAGTCTGCAGTTTACAGTAGTAAAGAAGGGCACAGATAGAAGGGATCTGCCAGAAGACTGGAGATCCTCAGGGGGGATGTAGGGAGAGGAAAGGTAGTGAGGAGCAGCAGAATGAGTGCATTTGGAGAAGTTTGAACTGGATATGGAAATGGATAGAACAAATCTCATCGTAAAGCGTATGTATACATATCAATTTTAACTTACTACTGATGCTTGTCCAGTAGCTTCTCGTTTCAGATTGCCTTTCAACGAAGATCCCAAGAACTCCTCTGCAGATCCATGGGCTAAAAATCCCTCTGCAGATCTTCCAGTGGGTTGAATTGAGCTCCCACCAGCAGTTTGTTCATGTTGTTTACCTAAACCAACTCAACACGAACAACTATGACATATCTCATACACACAGAAACTCTAAAAAAGGAGGTGGAGTCCTTATAATGACAAAAAAAGAACTAAAGACTAAACCACATCCATCTGATCTCCCAAATAACTTTGACACCCTCATCATAAAAATTGCTCATTTCAAAATTTGTTTATTATACAGACCACCGGATCAAAAATCAGAAAACTTAGATGCCCTAATAGAACTCCTCAGCTCATCCACAGTCACCAACCCTATAATATTACTAGGAGATTTTAACCTCCCATCCCTACCCCCCTCACACTCAACTCTTTTCCTGGAATCATTAGCTGATATGGGTTTCCTTCAAATAATTAATACAAAGACCCATAATAAAGGTGGAACCCTTGACCTAGTCTTTCTACCAGAAGCATTCCAAAAATATTTTAACCGGTCATCGCTCGAGTGTACACCTATTCCTTGGTCAGACCATCACCTGATCAAATTCACCTTAGCCTACACTGGAAGAAACAACAAAAATAACTTACAAATAACCCCTCCACCTAGATTCACAAAATTTAACGCTGATGAATTCATTGATCTAACTATTCCCTATCTCACTCTAGTACCAACTGACCTAGATGAAGCTGTCGCAACTTGGCACAATACAATTAACAATGCAGCTACATATAAGCAATCCACCAAGAAGAAAAGCTACTCTAGAATAGGAGATGCCCCCTGGTTCAACAGCACCTTAAGACAAATGAAGAGAGAATTGAGAAATATTGAATCCAAATGGCGCAAAACCAAATCTACCTCTTCTTATGACGCTTATCACAGCTACCTTAAAAAGTACAAAGAAGCTTCAGACGGCGCAAAGAAAAATTACCACACAACTATACTAACCAAATCCATTAATAGACCAAGAGAACTTTTCAGCATCGTCCAAAACTTAACTAATAACTCATATGGGACCAGCAATGATACTATTGATACCTCTGCCCAGACTCTAGCAAACCACTACATAAATAAATCAAAAACTTTTGCATTCACACCAAATCCTCTATCCCTTTCCCACCAACATCAATTAGAAAAATGGTCCGACTTCCACCCTATAATCAAGGACACTCTCAAGATTACCATTTCAAACTTGAACACTACGACTTCTCAACTTGATCCCTGTCCGGTAAACTGGATCAAGCAGACCCTCCCTACACTATCCCCCTTTATCCTTCCTATAGTCAATCTGTTGCTGCGCCAAGGATACTTACCACCTTCCCTCAAACATGCACAAATCCGACCGATAATCAAAAATAACACCCTCGACAAAACATCACCTAATTCCTACAGACCTATCTCAAGCATTCCATTTATGGCTAAACTAATTGAAAAGGTCGTTCAAACTCAAACACAGGATCACATAGAAACCTCAGCCCCCCTTGATGACCAACAATATGGCTTTCGTCCCTATCATGGTGTAGACACTCTATTAACAGTACTCCTCGATACCTTAATACGAGGTATTGATAACCCTAAACAAGCTTTCATTCTCCTCTTTCTAGACATCTCTGCAGCGTTTGACAGTGTACACCATGCTGTAATGCTTAACAGATTAAAACAAATAGGAATCCACTCAACTGTACATAATTGGTTCACCTCATATCTAACTGATCGAACCCAAACCGTCCGAACTAACACAGAAACTTCTAAAACATACAAACAGGAAATTGGTCTCCCCCAAGGCTCCGCTCTCTCTGCCCTCCTATTTAATATATATATTCAACCAGTCTGCGACATTCTCAAGAAATTTAAAGTCCACTATCACATATACGCAGACGATATGATGATGTACATACCATTCACAATCCCAACAATCCCATTACAACTGTTAACAGAATGCTTCTCTGAATTAACAATCTGGCTAAAAGACCACAATCTCCATATCAATCATTCTAAAACTGATATATTAATAGTAACTAAAAATCATTCCTACATACCTCCAACACACATCACGCTCCAAAATCACAACATTACTATAAAAAATGAAGTAAAATACCTAGGTGTCACCCTTGACTCACACCTTAGTATGGACACACATATTAGAAACATCACTAAGAAAATCTACTTTAAACTCAAAATCTTAAAACAATTACGTCCTCTTGTACTTCTACACGATTTTCTGAGCATTATTCAGGCTATCATCACACCACACTTTGATTTCGCAAATCTACTAGGAACAACAAAACAGAATATTAAGAGACTCCAACTTGCCCAAAATGCAGCAGCAAGAATTGTAATGAAGGTTCCACCATTTGAACACATTACACCTATACTCGCAAACCTTCACTGGCTCCCAATTCAATCCAGAATAAATCACAAATTGATTATCACTACATTTAAGACACTAAATACAATGGCCCCAGTCTCTTTAACAAAACTTATCACTAAAGACACATCCCAAACTGCGCTACGGAGAGGCCACACGAATAAAATTAGAATCCCAAAAGATTTCACAACTACCAAAAAAACAACTAATAAAAAAGCGTTTTCACATGCAGCTCCCACCCTATGGAACTCCCTCCCCGAAGAAATAAGAGCATTAAATGATGCAAAGGATCTCCGCAAGAAATTAAAAACATATTTGTTCATCTCCCATTTCGGCACACTAGAAAATACCTTACCACTAACAGGAAATGGTTAATAGAAACCTCAGGGAATACCAATTCCAATTTTTTTCTATCTAACTACAATTAAAGTCGATTAAATAACTATTTGTAAATCCTGTAAATAGATATATGTAAATAGTTTGAAATATGTAAATAGTTTGATTGTTAATTAACAAATTATTTACCTTACTTAGTCCAATCATGGGCCAATACCTCAGGGAGTCGTTAGTGGGATGGGAACAGCTGGGGGATGTAGAAAAACAGTGGGCAAAACTGAAAGGGGGTATTTTAAAGGCAACCAACCTTTTTGTTAAAATGGTAAATAAAGGCAAAAGGAACAGGAGACCGCTATGGTTTTCGAAGGAAGTAGCTGAAAAAGTGAAGAAAAAGAGGGAGGCCTTCATGAAATACAAGAGATCACAGAGAGAGGAAGACAGGCATCTGTATTTGGAAAAACTTAGAGAAGCTAGCAAAGTAGTCAAGAAGGCAAAGATTCAAAAGGAGGAGGAAATAGCCAATGCAATAAAATGGGGGGATAAGACATTTTTCAGATATATTAGTGAGAAGAGGAAGGGCAAAAGTGGTATTGTCAGACTCAAGGGTGCAGGAGGGGAATATGTAGAAGCTGATAAGGATAAAGCGGAATTGCTTAACAAATATTTTTGTTCTGTGTTCACAGATGAAGAACCAGGAGCAGGACCTCAGAAAACACCCACAAATAAGAACAGAAGCGAGGGACATCTTGAACAATTTTCAGAAGACTGTGTTCGTGAGAAACTAGCTCAACTTAAAGTAGACAAAGCGATGGGACCGGATGGGATACACCCTAGAATACTGAGGGAACTTGGGGACGTTCTAGCAAATCCACTGACTGACCTTTTCAATGCCTCGTTGGAGTCAGGAGTGGTGCCAAAGGACTGGAGAGAGGCTCATGTGGTGCCTTTACACAAAAGCGGAAGTAAGGATGTGGTTGAAAACTACAGGCCGGTTAGTTTAACTTCAGTGGTGAGTAAATTATTGGAAACGCTGCTGAAAGAGAAAATAGTGAGGTTTCTGGAGTCCGGCGGATTACAGGATCCGAGGCAGCATGGATTCACCAGAGGCAGGTCTTGTCAGAAAAATCTGATCGATTTCTTTGACTGGATGACCAGGGAGTTGGACCGAGGGAGAGCTCTAGATGTGGTGTATTTAGATTTCAGTAAAGCCTTTGACACTGTTCCTCACAGGCGACTTATAAACAAACTGAGCACCCTAGGGATGGACCCTAAAGTTACTGCTTGGGTTAGAAATTGGTTGGGTGGGAGGCGACAAAGAGTACAAGTAAATGGAGCTCACTCTGAGGAGAAGGATGTTACCAGTGGTGTGCCCCAGGGATCTGTCCTTGGTCCGATTCTTTTTAACATCTTTGTTAGTGATATAGCGGAAGGGCTGTCGGGTAAGGTTTGCCTCTTTGCGGATGATACCAAAATCTGTAATAGAGTAGACACCCAGGAAGGTGTAGATAACATGAGGAGGGATCTAGCTAAGCTTGAAGAATGGTCTAGAATTTGGCAGCTGGGATTTAATGTTAAAAAATGTAAGGTCATGCATTTGGGCTGCAGCAATCCAAGGGAGCAATACAGTATAGGAGGTGAAGTACTTTTGTCCACTAAAGAAGAGCGGGACCTAGGCGTGGTTGTGTCTGATGATCTTAAAGTAGCTAAACAGGTAGAAAAGGCGACGGCAAAAGCTAGAAGGATGCTTGGGTGCATATGGAGAGGAATGGCTAGCAGAAAAAAGGAGGTGATAATACCTCTGTATAAGTCTTTGGTGCGACCTCATTTGGAGTATGGTGTGCAATTCTGGAGACCGCACCTTCAAAAGGATGTGAACAGGATGGAGTCGGTGCAGAGGGTTGCTACTAAAATGATTAATGGGCTTCATTATAAAGCATATGAGGACAGACTTAAGGATCTTAATATGTACACCTTAGAGGAAAGGCGGGATAGAGGTGATATGATTGAGATGTTTAAATACCTCCGTGGCATAAATGTTCAGGGAGAGAGCCTCTTTCAATTGAAAGCAAGTTCTGCTACGAGGGGACATGGGATGAGGGTGAAGGGAGATAGATTCAGGAGTGATATGCGGAAATATTTCTTTACAGAAAGAGTAGTGGATCCGTGGAATAGTCTCCCAGTGGAGGTGGTAGAGATGAGGACAGTAACTGAATTCAAAAAAGCATGGGACCAACACAGAGGATCTCTAAAGGTAGAAAGTGGACTGTTGTAGTTGTTGTTATGGAAGGACAGACTAGATGGGCCTTGTGGTCTTTTTATGTCATCAGGTTTCTATGTTTCTAATGTATTTAGCAAAATTGTACCTAGTTAATTAATGTTTCATGTAAAACAGACCTGTTAATCTGTTCATTCCTTGTTCATTGTAAACCGCACCTGATCTGTGGAAGGTAGCGGTATATAAGCAACTGTTAAATAAATAAATAAATAAATATGCCCAGCAGATTACTTGGAATGCCGATCGATGCTGCAGCCCACAGGCATAGGAGCACACGACCCACGTGCCTTCGAGGGGCACCGCCACCAGCTTTGGCCACCGCTCGGGATGTGCCTCCACCCCCAGCAGCAGGCTTCCACGATGGACGCGGCAGGCTTCAACATTCGATGCCTCCCAGGACAGTATCCCAGAAGCTCTGGATGTGTGGGCCTCGCGGCAGTCGTGCCTGGCAATGCCCCCATCCCCGGCCCTGCTCCCCAGTCGCTCAAGAGACGTGCCGCACATGTGGGGACATGGGGGCAGCCATCTTGCCCCGTGCTGCCCGCCTAGCCACACCTCGAAAAAGCAGGAAGGGAGTTCATGATTACATACTCCACCCCTCGACGCAGCTGACTGGCTAAGGGAGTTTCTACATTGCTCCACCCCTCGACGCTATTGATTGGCACACAGAGCCATTGGCTGGCGCCATGGCTACCAGTGAAGCCCTATCTGCACCGAGGAAAGGCATCTCTGTTCAGGTCCACCCTCTTCTTTTCGGCGCCACAGTCCACTGTGCAGCATGGCAAGCAAACGGCCAACTATACAGAGTCCTCAGCACCGAGATAATCCGCAGGTAGAATCCTCGACGCCGAGCTAAGTGCCTGATGGATCACTCTGCACCAGGACTCCAGGGGCGGTGCTGAAAGCACCCGAGGCAAGCCTTTCCTGCGTTGGCGCAGAGGAACTTCTCCCCCGGCACCAAAAAGCACCGGAGGCAAGCGTTCCTTCAGCAGCAGGAAGCTGCATTGTTTGCCGCCGCGGAGTCTGCCCGATTCTGCCGGCACCGATTCGCCACATTCCATCTGCGGCCGTATGGTACTGCGTCTCTCAGTGTCAAATCCCCGAAGTAGCAGGAGAAGTTGCAGGCCGCGTTCCTCCACGTTCCTTCATGCCGAGGGTTTCTTCTTAAGGCCGACGCAACGAGCGCCTCAAGAGGCACAGTCAGTGTGTTCCAGAGCACTGCGCCCCCAACTTCTTCATCGAGTGTGTTGGCTGATCGGCGCTGGCTGAATCACCTTAACGCAAATCAACGCTGGCGGAAACAGCGTAGATGCTGGGTTTTGTGGCCTGCGGTCCAACGCCGGCACAATCGCACAGGAGGAGGTGGCTTAAGCCCCTTCTAACTATGCAGACGCTTCTGCGGAGCATTAAATTCATTGCAACACAGTAAGAGCCCAACAGCTATACGAATTAAAGGGGCCTTCAGTATTTCCTCAACATCAGATGGCCTCAGATGGAGATAGAGCACGTCGGCTCAACGCCGATTGATCGCTCAGGCTCTGCGGCAACAACAACACAGCTTCTCCACTACCAACGAATCAGCGCTGACTCTGTAGACGTGTTGTGTTGCCCAGGGCAGAGCTCTCACAATCTACTATGCTAAGGGTTCCCAACCAGAGCCCCAGGGCACCGCATCACCGCACATCGAACCTGCCTCCTACCGGGGGGGGGGGGGGGGGTGAACCGGCATGGATTCCTTCCTGTTGCATCGCAAGTATATTGCTGCAGAATGGAATACCATGAAAGAGGCCGGATGATGACCTCATTCCCAAACAATGACGCTTCCGAACAGAGGGTAGCACAATGGTTAATACATTGACTGCTGAACCAGGGGTCATAAGAACATAAGATATGCCATACTGGGTCAGACCAAGGTCCATCAAGCCCAGTATTCTGTTTCCAACAGTGGCCAATCTAGGTCATATGTACCTAGCAGTTTCCCCAAGAGACACAAGTTCCACAATGCTTGTACTGGGTCAAGCATTGATATCCTGGGTCCCTTCTTAATAATGGTTTATGGACCTTTCCTCCAGGAACTTGTCCAAACCTTTTTTAAACCCAGCTACACTAACAGCCTTTACTACATCCTCCGGTAACAAATTCCAGAGTTTGATTACACGTTGAGTGAAAAAATATTTTCTTTTATTAGTCTTAAATAGTTTACCCTGTAGCTTCATTGCATGTCCCCTACTCTTTCTATATTCTGATAAGGTAAACAATCGATCTACTTTTACCCGTTCCACTCCGTTCATTAATTTATAGACTTCTATCATATCTCCCCTCAGCCGTCTCTTTTCCAGGTTAAAGACCCCTAACCTTTTTAGCCTTTCTTCATAGGAGTATCCTTCCATCCTCTTTACCATTTTGGTGGCTCTTCTCTGGACCTTTTCTAAAATCGCTATATCCTTTTTAAGATACGGCGACCAGAATTGCACACAGTATTCAAGGTGCGGTCTCACCATGGAACGATATAGAGGCATTATAATATCTTTTGTTTTATTTTCCATTCCTTTCCTTATCATACCTAACATTCTATTTGCTCTCTTGGCTGCCGCTGCACACTGGGCCGAGGGTTTTAACATGGTATCCACAATCACGCCTAAATCTTTTGCCTGGGTGGAGGTTCCTAATGTGGAACCTTGCATTGTGTAACCATAGTTTGGGTTGTTCTTCCCTAGGTGCATAACCTTGCACTTGTCCACATTAAATTTCATCTGCCATTTTGATGCCCAGTCTTCCAATTTATCAAGATCCTCTTGCAATTTTCTACAATCCTCTTGGGTTTTAACAACTTTAAATAGTTTTGTGTCATCTGCAAACTTGATAACCTTCACTCGTTATTCCACTTTCCAGGTCATTTATGAATATGTCAAAAAGCAGCGGACCCAGCACAGATACCTGGGTACACCACTATTCACCTTTCTCCATTGGGAAAATTGGCCATTTAGCCCTACCCTCTGCTTTCTATCTTTTAATCAGTTCCTGATCTACAATAGTACACTGCCTCCTATCCCATGACTCTTTAGTTTTGCCAAAAGTCTCTGATGAGGGACCTTGTCAAAGGCTTTCTGAAAGTCCAGATACACAATATCAACCGACTCACCTTTGTCCACCTGTTTATTCACTCCTTCAAAAAAACATAACAGATTAGAAAGACAAGATCTTCCTTGTCTAAAGCCATGTTGGCTGTCTCCCATTAGGTCATGACTATCTACATGCTGAGTAATTTTATTCTTTATGATGGTTTCTACCATTTTTCCCAGTACTGACGTCAGGCTCACCGGTCTGTAGTTTCCCGGATCACCCCTGGAACCCTTTTTAAAAATTGGTGTTACATTGGCGATCCTCCAATCTTCAGGTATTAGAGATGATTTTAATGATAGTTCACAGATTACTAATAGCAGGTCTGCAATCTCATATTTCATTTCTTTCAACACCCTTGGATGTATACCATCCGGCCCAGGTGATTTGCTACTCTTCAGTTTATCTAATAGTTGTAATGAGTTTGATTCCCCAGTGGGCTCAATGAGTAAGGCTTTCTGAGGCATTACCCTTTAACATAGCATGGTTGATGCAATGATGACTTGGAGGCCAGTGGTCATGGGTCCAATACCGCAGTAGGCTTGGCTTGGTTACGCCCGTGCCTCCGGCCTGTTCCCCAGATAGGGACATAATATCAGACACTTAGCCGTTCCTTACGGGACATGGGTAAGACACCTGTTCTGTAGCCCCAACTGCAAATCAGGTAGTCTGCTCCGACTGTGAGTCAGGTAGCCAGCAGGAGTTTCGATTTCACCACAGCCTGCTACAGAGGCTTCACTCTCCGAAACTGCCCGAGATGGCATCTCTGCACTCTGCTAGCCTGTTCCCACGTTCGGCTCCCAAATGAGTTCTGTCTGCCTTCCCACAGCAACAGTCAGAAACACTAGATCCAGGGAGTGTCTCGGCGTAATCAGCCATGAGGAGATTACATCACCACGATTGCGACCTACAGCCCTCATTAGTGAAACTCAGCAGTGGCGATAGTGTGGTACAGTACACACAGCCTGTGTTTTCAGAAGCAGAAGGTCACAGGTTCAATTCCCAGCTGTGGCTCCCTTCCCCCCACCCAGAGTTACACATTCACTCGACCCCACTTGCAAGGATGACTCAATAGCCTTCATCCTTCATCTTGTAACACACGTGGCTTCCCACCCAGTAACAGAATGACTGCCCCAGGCTAACAATGGCATCAGAACCAGAATAGTTGGCTTCTGTCTGACATTATACACACGTCATTATGGATCCTGCATGGAGGAATCAGACAAATAAATAAGTACATGGATACATCAATATCAGGGGCGAGAGGCTTCATGACGCCCTACCAGAATACTCCAGTCGCTCTATCTATTGTCGCTCTGGGGCACTTGCCCAGAGAGAGACTATACAAACTATGCCCCTTGTAATCTCTGCATGAGGCACACTTCGCGGAGCCCGAGGGAAACCCTTACAATCCACCTCTGGTGGCAGTAGCAACAAAGCACTGCAGTACACGCAGTCTGTGTGGCCGAGACCAGAAGGCCACAGGCCCAGATGTGTGGCCACGAGCAGAAGGCCACAGTTTCATATCCCATCTGCAGACCCTGCAGTGCATACCCGTTTCAGCCAAGGACATTAAGAACCCTCGCTGTCTACAGGCACAACCATCCTGGCCAGCCACTCTGGCCACCACCTACACCTGAATGCTGACAGTCACATCCCTCAGTCATTAACGGGTATCTCTGAGCGCATGGACACCAAGGGATGGTTAGCTGCATCAATGTGGATATGTACATTGCCTTAGGAACCAGTTAGCAGCCTCAGCTGAATCGGTCAGCCGAGCGGCCCTGGATCATACCCTGCACCCCAGGTGTCGCCTACTGGCCAGGGCTCCGCCCATAAGCAAGGGACAAGGGTGTCAGATCAGCCGGAGTCGCTTAACCATTTCTCCTCCCACCATACCCTACTGACTATCCAGCAGAGATCAAGAAAGCCATAGGGTCCAGCAGAGGTAAAGGCAACCCACGGGATCCCTGACATACCTATGGACTATCCAGCAGAGGCAGAGTTAGCCCTCGGGATCCCTACGGTCCTGCGAGAAGAACAGTGACTTCTCGCCCCTTATCAGATGAACCCACCTCTGTCTTCTACCTGCCTTACCAGCTGCGAACCCTTGCAGCTCTCCAGCCCTGTTCATGCCCGCCTGTCCCCGGAGCCTTCCGGGACCAACCACAGTCTCAAGTAATCGCCTGCACCTGGGAGTGACAGGCTCAAGGCTAGAGGTGGCCCAACCTGGGATCTCCAGTCTGGATCTTCCCTTTTAATCATCGCAAAGGCGCACTTGACTCAGCATGCTCAAAGGCAGCACTCTAACCAGCAGCCCACGGGTTCAAGACCTGGCTGAGGACCATATGGGGGCATTACTATCCATCACTGCGGTGCAACCAAGCCTCCAGGGCCTGGATGGAACAGACTAATGCCCTCAGTCCTTCCCTTTGGAATCTGGGGATGATGGAAGGCAGTCGCAGCTGCCAAATGAAGCTCTGCTCTGCGGGTTAACGCATATATCTGCTTGCCACGTCGAGAGCAGGGAGTGCATCCGTTAATGGATAATGCCCTTCATTATGCCCACTGTCAAGTACCATGGCATGCCCATGGTACAGTGCCATGACCGAACGACTGCTGTGGCTCTCGGCAGCACGCAGTCCCAACGTCACGTGTGAATCTCCTCGAGGACGTGCTCTGGACAGGAAAGGACCCACAATAGGTCCCAGGAAAACTATTTTGCATAGTGTCCACGCGTAAGGCCCAGGGGGGCACCCCGCCGCATGAAACTCCTCCCAGTCTGCCTGCTTCTCCATCCGCCCGGATACAAGCAAGGCCTTAAACCATACCAAAGGCGCACGCATGATGGGCGCATCCCTAAATATCCCCCAGGTCACACGCATACCGGGGTTCTTTCATATATTACCCACCCGCAAAGCCACCAAGGCCTTGCAATGGGGCCGATCACATCACCCTTGCAACAGGGCCGATCACATCACCCTGGAGCACCTCATCGTGCACCTCATGCGTTAGGCACCTCGTTATGCACCTCATGCAGGAACCATACTGAGAGATTGACCAGTCAGCTACAACGCTATCCTCCTCAGGCCACTCTGTGGCTCAACCTATATCAGATTCTTCCCTGTGCACTGGCTATCCCCATGCACTACCAACCTGGACTGTAACTTATACTATACTCGTTCAGAACAAGACTCATCAAGCCCAGTAGTCTTCCAGGGGCCTAGCTAGGTCTCTACAGGCCTATTACTCGTATTAGCCCAACCAGCGATTCCCGGTCTCTGGGTTTTCCTCCAGAGATTTGATTAACCGCTACGCTGACGGTCTTACAACATCCTCCACTGACGAGTCCATTAAAAAAAAAAATTAAAATAAATAAATACATAAATAAATAAAATAAACACAATAGAATAAAATAAAGGGCCACCCTTTGGTGGCGCATTAAATGCCCCAATTTTCACCTCATGGCCAGCGACTATTGACATTGCTACCGTAGCTGTCCTTCATTGCGGTGACTTTCTCACTTCTACCAGAGGTACTTGATCACACCACCCTACGCACCACTTTCGCCCTCATGGCCAGCGGTTATTGTCATTGCTACCGTAGCTATCTTTCATTACGGTGACTTCCTCACCTTCTACCAGAGATACTTGATCGCACCACCCTACGGCTCGCTGTGCTTAATCACTTGATCACCTCTTCTACGGCACATACCTGTAACTCCCTCCCGCACATTCGTGCATCACGACTAACTTCATAAATGGCCATCTGCTACATCCTATCACAATGCTGATGATGCACGGGTGCGCATCGCCGCTACAAGCCTGCGTGGTATTGTTTCTACATGCGGTAACACATGGGCCCACGCTGGCCCTTAAGAAAGGTCTCGGCCTTCCCCCATCCACCGCAGCGCAGGTCAGCTTGGGAGGCACCAGGTGTGGCTGACTCATCCTGCTTGTCCATGGAGAAAGTGGAGTTACTTACCTGTAACTGGGGTTCTCCGTGGACAGCAGGATAAGTCAGCCACACATACCCACCCACCTTCCCTGGAAAGGGGTCGGCCTCCGTCCTGATGCCCGCTTCCTAGCAGCAAAAGGCTCAGTTAGTGACGAACTGGCTAGCTAGGGGCAGGCCAGGGGGTGGGACCAGTTGGCCCATGCTCAGAAGGATGACGTCACCAGGTGTGCCTGACTTATCCTGCTGTCCACGGAGAACCCCAGTTACAGGTAAGTAACTCCACTGTCTGTACATGCCTTGTTATTATTCAATTTGGTTACAAGTGTTAAGGAACTTCCCATAAAATGTCGTTATTTACAGACATTGTCTAACTACGTTTTCCAAGTCGGCAGTAATGGCAATATAGATATTAGATGAATACAGATGTAAATCTATTTATAAATAAATGAGACATTTTTACGCTGTCTCCCAAATTTCATATATCTGCTTGTCTTGGTTAACAGTAGAAAAGCACCAGGCTGATGGTGTAAGTTTAGGGTGGCTCCTTACAGCTCAGCCTGACAGATTTGCGACAGATTTGTTCAGTGAACCCTATAATATCACAGAATTAAGATACAGAAAGCAGCAGCGAGGGCCTTTTCAATGAATTCATCAGAAGATATTTCTCTTGTCTCAGTACTGAGCTGCAGTCCAGATGTTTCTGCTGCAGCTTTTCTGTTCATGTGGCTGTTTCGAAACAAAAAGGTCTAAATGATCTTTTACTGTAAGCTCTTATTTCAGGAGGGTTACTCAAACACATTTTACTAAGAGGGCAGGGAGAAAGCAAAAACATTACCATGGAACACACAGACCTTGAGAAATTAGTGAGACAATGGAATACAGGAGTTGAAGCTACCACACAACCAGCCCTGATACCAGCAACCAACTCATCCAAACTCAAAAGTGAACCTTGGTACACCTCCACCCTAACAGGACTCAAGATAGACTTACGTAAGCTAGAAAAAAGGTGGAGGAAAACCAAAACCGAAGATCATAGAAGGGAATACCTTAAACTTCTCACAACGTATAAGCATGAAATCAACCTGGCAAAGAAAACACACCACACCAGCAGACTTAATAAAGCCCTCAACAGACCCAGGGAACTTTTCGAACTTGTCAGATCACTCACCAAGACGTCCCAAGCTACAAATCAAAACGGAACAATGACGGCCCAAACTCTGGCCGATCATTATGCCAGCAAACGTAACCCTCAAAATAGCAAGCTGTACACACAACCACCAGTACTCACCAATCAAGGGATGGATGCAGTCATCACCCAACAAAAAACCCACACGACCGAAAATGCAAACCAGTACCAAGAATGGGATACCTTCAGAAAGATAGATGACAGGCAAATCCTGGACATAATCACTAACCTGAACACCACAACCTCCCCCCTCGATCCATGCCCAGCATCATGGATCAAGGCTGTGAAGCAAGAAGCTGCCAAGTATATCGCCCATATAGTAAACCAATCTCTACTGCAAGGGATCATGCCAGCACAACTCAAGCAATCCCTCATACGACCCATCCTGAAAAACAAATCCCTTAACGAGAACAACCCAACCTCCTACCGCCCGATATCAAGCATACCCTTTCTGGCCAAGATCATTGAAAAGGCAGTCCAGCAACAATTGCAAGACCACATCGATGTCAACAATGCCCTTGATGAGCACTAATATGGCTTCCGCCAACACCATGGCGTGAAAACTCTTCTACTAGCCCTAATGGACAAACTACTCAAAGGTCTTGAAAACAGAAACAAAATGTACATGCTCATTTTCATAGACATATCAGCAGCCTTTGACTCAGTACATCACTCCACACTCCTGGACAGACTTGCTTCCATAGGCATATCAGGGACCCCCCTGAAATGGTTCTCATCCTACATAAATAACAGAATGCAACAGGTCCACTTCAACAACACAAAGGCTGCCGCCTTCCCTCAAACTCAAGGCATACCACAAGGCTCTGCCCTATCCTCACTCCTGTTCAACCTATATCTGCGACCCATTTGTGAAATCCTACAGGACCACAAGATCAGTTACCACATCTATGCAGACGACCTGATGCTCTACACTCACCTCGACATAAACAACCCTGACCTCACCCAACTCGAAAAATGCCTAAGCGAACTACAAACCTGGCTGCAACGCAACAATATGTCAATCAACCATAAAAAAACAGAAGTGATGTGCATCTCCAGAAAACAAGACTTCAACCCTCCACCAACGGTTACCATGAACAACAACGTTTATACCACAAAGCCCGAAATAAAATACCTAGGAGTAATGCTGGACAGCAACCTAAATATGGACAAGCACCTCTGAATTACCAATCGGGCCATTTTCCACAAATTAAGAGTCCTGCAACCGCTACGGAACATTATTGATCACTCCGACTTCAGAACAGTGGCACAAGCCCTCATCATTCCCCACCTGGATTATTGCAACGCCATTTTACAAGGTCTGCCTAAAAAAAACATTAACATTCTTCAACTGGCACAAAACGTAGCAGCCCGAGTCATCATGAAAAAAGGTCTAACAGAGCACATCACTCCCGTCCTAATTGAGCTACATTGGCTCCCCATCACGGCCCGCATCCAATATAAGATATTAGTAACCACATTCAAGCTTGTTCATAATGTAGCACCCTCTTACCTCAACACCTTAATCTCAGCACAACCAATCAACAGAAGCAGAAGAACAGTGAATAGCAATACCCTTCAAGTCCCGAGTAGCCTGAGAAATTTCAATGCTAACACCACTAACAGAGCGTTCTCCTTTATGGCTCCACGACTCTGGAACCAAATGCCCCACGAACTGAGAGCAAATAAGGACCTGAAGGACTTCAGGAAAAAACTAAAGACTCACCTATTTCAGACTCATTACAACCTAACCTAGTCAATGTAATCCTTTCGAACAACATGGCTACTAAAAATCATATTCAACAAGAAATGCATCCTGTAATTATGTAATTTATGTATATATGTAAAGCCTCCTCTCAAGAAATCAAATGTAAATCTGTAACCGTTTGCTGTGACTTTCACCCTCCCCTGCAATCCTACTGTATGCTTAAATTCTGGTCTGTACAACCGCACCCTTTTGTATAGAAAACTGCCACTGATCGCTGGAAGTGGTGGGATACAAGTATACACTAAATAAAATAAAATAAATAAAAACTCAGAGTGTCATACAGCTGAAAAAGCCAGTGCTGTGTGAGAGGAGGGGAAGCAGGAAGAAGAGCCTGAGGGGCTGCAGGGGATAAAGAGCAGAGCTTTCTTTTCTGCATTCGGCAGCGTGTCACAGTCATTTCTTCTTCTGCTTGCCCCATGCGCCATGTGTGTCTCACAAGCCGGATGACACTGCCTGGCACCGTCTCCCCTGCTGCCCACTTCCTGCCAGTCTCCTACCTGCTGAGCAGAAAGCCCTGCAGCCATTCTCCTGTCCTTCCCCTTTCTCTTTGGGCAGCTTTGGGCCTTGCTAGATCCCTAAAGGTACTCAGCTTCTCTCCGGTCTTGCAGGAACTCAGCACCGTACAGTACAACAAGCTCTGCCCCTTCCAGGAGGAAGTGATGTCAGAGGAGGAGAGTCCTGTTGCTGTGGTGATGGATGATGGGAATTGTGGGAAATGAAGTCCTGTATTGTCTTTTAATCTCCCTCCTAGTACTAGCTAACTTGGCCAGAAAAAATCAAAGACTTGCCACCAGGGGCGGCTCAAGGTGTGCAAAATCGTAACGTTTTTCACCAAGGCAATCTGCTGCCTGAGGTTCAGGGATGAGATGGCTCCCCCTCCCTTCCTGTAGTGGGGGGAGGGGCCTTTCTCAAAACTCCATTCAGGGACTGAACCAAACCAAAAAGCCAATTAGATAATATGGAGGAAATGCAAGATGTTTGAGCGAGAACCACAGCACACTTTATAAAACTAAATTAGAACTCATTTTTATTTTGTTATAAACTGCATTATGGTTCTTGTTTTTTCTTTTTGAACATATATTTTGCATCCACAGAACCCCCTCCCTCAACAGTGGGTGCAGAGCAGAACTAGGACATTCACCCACACAGCTCAGTATTATAAAAAAAAAATTATTCTCGTCATTTCACTAACAAACATTCTCCAGTACCAGGAATATTCGGAATTAATATAAAACCCTAGAAAAGTCACCAAAGATTTACAAGGCCAAATGTACTATACCTAGGGTTGCCAACCGGCTGGTTTTCAGCCGGCCTGGCCGGTTTTTCCATGGCCAGGCCGGCTGCCGGCACAGTTGTAAAACCGGCCATTGAAAAGCCGTTTTTTTGCTCTGGCCGCAAGATCGGGAGCGGCCAGAGCAAAAAACCGGCTTTTGTGCTGAAGTCCGCGGCGCGAACGCGATCGCGATTCCCTATAGCAGTGCAGCCGCTGCTTCTGCTTTGTACAGAGCAGCGGCTGCACTACACTTACACTGAAATCTAAAGACAAACTGTGTGAAGAGCCCTCAGATCATCGCAGAGCCCGAGGAAGTGATGTCATGGGGGCGGGCTCCTCACAGGCTGTCTTTCCTTTTCAAATTATCTTTAGCTGCAATAAAGTTAATTTGAAAAGGAAAGACAGCCTGTGAGGAGCCCGCCCCCATGACATCACTTCCTCGGGCTCTGCGATGACCGGAGGGCTCCTGACACAGTTGCTCTTTACTTTTCAATGTAAGTGTAGTGCAGCTGCTGCTCTGTACAAAGCAGAAGCAGCGGCTTGGGCAGAGGGGGGGGGGGTGTGAGTGAACCAGCAAGGGGGGGGGGGGGTTATGTTGGAGTGAACCAGCAGTGGGGGGGGGGGGTGATGGTGTGAGTGAACCAGCAAGGGGGGGGGGTGTGATGGTGGAGTGAACCAGCAAGGGGGGGGTGATGGTGTAAGAGAACCAGCAAGGGGGGGGGGAGTGTGAGTGAAACAGCAGAGGATGGGGGGTGGTAGTGGTGTGACTGAACCAGCAAGGGGGGGGTGATGGTGTGAGTGAACCAGCAGTGGATGGGGGGGTGGTGTGAGTGAACCAGCAAGGGGGGGGTGATGGTGTGAGTGAACCAGCAAGGGGGGGGGGTGATGGTGTGAGTGAACCAGCAAGGGGGGGGGGAGTGTGAGTGAATCAGCAGTGGAGGGGGAGGGGGTGGTGTGAGTGAATCAGCAAGGGGGGGGTGAGTGAACCAGCAAGGGGGGGTGAGTGAACCAGCAAGGGGGGGGGTGATGGTGTGAGTGAACCAGCAAGGGGGGGTGATGGTGTGAGTGAACCAGCAAAGGGGGGGAGTGTGAGTGAACCAGCAGTGGAGGGGGGAGGGGGTGGTGTGAGTGAACCAGCAAGGGGGGGTGATGGTGTGAGTGAACCAGCAAGGGGGTGTGTGAGTGAACCAGCAGTGGAGGGGGGTGGTGTAAGTGAACCAGCAAAGGGGGGGGGAGGTGTGAGTGAACCAGCAAGGGGGGGGCGATGGTGTGAGTGAACCAGCAAGGGAGGGGGGTAAGTGAGTGAGTGACCCAGCAGGAGGGGTGAGAAAGTGACAGGGGGGTGGGTGAGTGAACCAGCAGGGGAGGGGGGTTGGTGTGAACCAACAGGGGAGGGGGGTTGGTGTGAGTGAACAAGCAGGGGAAGGGGTGAGTGAGTGACAGGGGGGTGGGTGAGTGAACCAGCAGGGAGGGGAGGGGAGGGGTGGTGTGAGTGAACCAGCAGGGGAGGGGGGGTGAGTGAGTGAACCAGCAGGGGAAGGGGGTGAGTGAGTCAGAAGGGGGGGGGTGAGTGAGTGAACCAGCACTGAGGGGAGGGGGGTGAGTGAACCAGCACTGAGGGGGGGTGTGACTGAATCCTCGGTAATTTTTGTGGGTGGGGCTGGGGGCGGGGCAGGGGTGGGACTGGGGACGGAGAATGGGTGGAGCATGGCGAGCCACAGGTGTCGGGTTTTTTTCGGTGAAAAAGTTGGCATCCCTAACTATACCATGCATATCAGCATAAACTTCCAAAACTTATACAATAAGTTATAATGCCCTCTTCAATGTAATTTCAGTTTGTTCAATGTAAACCGCACTGATGCAGAATAGCGCGGTATATAAGAGAATGTAAATAAATAAATAAATAAAATAAATAAGGTGCCTATCCAAAAAAGCAACACTATAAATACTGCAGCAGGGTCTGGAACATCTAACACCTATTTGAAAAGCTAAACAAAACAAATAATTACAGTACAGATCCCTGCGTACAAACTTCATGTTAACAGAACACACGGCGTCGGTCACACACTCAGAACGCAGACCCTCACCAAGTACAGAATAAGTGATCACAACCTAAAGTAAAAATAAAATATTTAGACAAAAATTAAACAGAAACCCCAAAAAGCCAGACCCTGCATGCAGTGCAACTGTAGCAGCAGAGCGCAGACAAACCAATGATACCAGGAGTCGGTTCAGAAGGTCCAAATCATTTATTTGTGCACAAGTCTCAAGCTGAATCAAATTCAAAATGGCTGAACAATGGCTGTTAGTAAAACAACAACTTTTATAGCTTTCTTTCCCATTCTAGACATAGGCAAACTTTTTCATTGGTCCCGGTAACCCTTCGTACACCTTCTATTGGTCCCGGTACTGATATGGCTATCCAATTAGGCCTCTGGTCTGGGCTCGGCACCTGCTCACCCCCCTTCTAGTCCCAATTACAATGGTCAGTTCTTCCAACTTAGATACTTCTCTCCTCCAAGGTCACTTAGCTAGCTAGAACATGTGGGAAAGCAGGGCACTGTAACTCCTCTTTCAGCAATGTTAATTAATCAGCACTTCACTACTGGCTAAGCTTATTTTTCTGTCTTTTTCTGAGTTTCAATTCTATAGCAGCATATTGGGGGATGTGTAATTCCTTTGGGCCTCTCCACAGGCTTCTTGTACAGGTCAAGCTACTCAGGCCTGTCTGCGTATTTCAGACACCATGAATCATAGGCCTTTGCCTACCACACAACACCAGATAAGAGATAGAGTATCCCATACTGTGTAAACTATAAAAATAGCACAAAGTTCAATCACTAAATTGAAAATAAAATTATTTTTTCTACCTTTGTTCTCTGACCATTTTATTTTTTATTTATTTGCTTTTATATACCGCACTATTTAGTATCAGCACGGTTTACATGGAACGTGAACAGTCAAGCAACTTTACATAGAACAGGCATAAAACATCAAATCTAGTTAACATAGAACAGGTAAATAGAAGCAAACGATTATGTAAACATTCAGAGAATAAAAGGTTGGAGGGGAGGGGAGGGATAGGGGAAGGGGTGAGAGAGAGCGGAGGGAGGTGAACTAATTACATGTTGTGTGACCGGGCCTCAAGGTAAAGTCTCTGTAAGTGAAGAAGCCAGCACTATGAAAGTCCTTCATTAAGTTATGTGGTCATAAGGCTAGCTGGAACAGGTGAGTCTTTAGTGCCTTTCTGAATGTAGAATGGTCCGCAATGACCCAGACTGAAGCAGGAAGGGCAGTCCAGAGGGATGGTACGTATAAAGAAAAGGCACAATTCCTGATGGCCTTAGTGCAAGTCCTTATTGCTGAAGGTGTGATAAGGGAGTTTACCATGTTTGATCTTCTCGTTCTGTTGTCTGGGGTATGTTGAATCATTGCTGATAGGGATGATGCAGATGAGCCGTGAAGAATCTTAAACATGAGTAGAAGGGCTTTGTAGGTCTGGCGGCTAGTTATGGGGAGCCAGTGTAGTTGCATCAGGATAGGTGAGATGTGCTCAAACCTGGGCACACTTTGGAGTGATCTGGCAGATGTGTTCATGGCTAGTTGGAGTGGTTGGAGGATGTGTTTTGGGAGGCCATAAAGAATAATATTTGTGTAGTCAAAGTGCGGGAAGATGAGAGCTTGGAAGACTGTACGAAAATCTGAGGGGTCAAGGAGCGGGCGTATATGATGGAGGGTCCTTATCTTCTGGTAGACTGTGTTGATGACATTGTGTATGTGTGCAACTATGCTCAGTCGTTGGTCCAAGATTACTCTCAGATAGCGTACTTCTTGTTTGGTCATGAGCTCAACATCTCTCATCCGCAAGGAGGATGGCGGAGTAAATGTTTGGTCTCTAGATATAAATAAGACCTCCGTCTTCCTGCAGTTAACCATCAGGTTGTGTGTAGCGAGCCAATCTGAAACAGAGTTGAAGCATTCTGAAATGACTGAAAAGTAAGAGTTGTCAATGGAGAATGGGTATAGAGAAATACATCATCTGCATAGATGTGGTATGGGATGTTGAAGGACTGAATTATTGTACAGATTGGTTGTATGTAGATATTGAATAGCAGGGCTGAGATCGATGAGCCCTGCGGGACTCCTTGAGTTTGCTGGAAAGTGCTTGAGGACTGTGTTCCTATATGGACCTGTTGCTGGTGACCAGTCAAGTATGATTTAAACCTGTTGAGGATTGTGTTCCGTATCCCCTTTTGTTGTAAGCGGTCAAGAAGAAGACTATGACTGATGGTATCGAAGGCAGAGGCAATGTCCATGAAGATTAGGATGAATCCCTGCCTCTTCTTAACTAAGCCAGTGCAGAGTCTATCTAGGAGAGTTACTAGTAGGTTTTCAACCCCATGTTGCTGGCGGAACCCATGCTGCTGTGGGTCAAGAGGGGCATGGGAGTCAATGTGGTCTTGGACAATATTTGCAGGACAATATTTTCTAATATCTTGGTCAGAAAGGATAGGCTGGATATTGGTCTATATGAGCTGATGTCTGAGGGGTTTGATTTATTGTTTTTAAGCAGAAGTCTGATGGAGGCATTTTTCAGGGGCACTGGGAGAGAACCTATAGACAGTGAAAGTTGTACTATTCTGGAAATAGCTGCGCTTAGGTTGGCTTTTGCTTGCTTAATCCAGAATGCTGGGCAAGGATCAGCTGGAGAGGTGGTGGTGTTAATTGTGCCGATGATGTTTTCTATTTGCTCAGTCGAGTATGGGTAAAAGGTATCAAGGGTGGGTATAGGTGAATCCCCTCTGGGGGGAGGTTCAAGAAAGGAATGTTCATCATCAAGCTTCTCTGAGAGTGAACTAATCAAATTTGTTTTACATAAGAACATAAGATATGCCGGGGGGGCGGAGCCCGATGTCCAGCGGGATGGTCGCATAACGCTGAGGCTCCCGAGAGGCCTACTCAGAATCCTGAATTAACACCGGACATACTTGAATTTCTGCTCTGATCTTGCCGGGGCACATTGGTGAGATGGCGGGGACCAAACCTACGCGCCTGGAATTTGGATCTCCAGCGGCTTCTCACGGCAAACGCTCCAAAACTGAACCCCCGTCCCCGCAGAAGGGGCTGGCTTTGCGCGAGGGCCCCGAAATGCAGCAGGAAATCCTCGCAGAAATTAGAGGGGTTAAGGACCTCGTGCAGTCAAACGGTGAAGCACTTCGAGCGCTGAGGGAAGATCTTGGTGTACTGCAAGGCAGGCTAGAGGGGCTCTCTTCGCGTCAGGACAAAATGGAGAGTATATTAGACTCCCATGCGGTCCGGCTGTCCAAACTCGACAAAGTTGAACGTCAGGTGCGGGCCTTGCAGAAAGAAGTGGAAGATGGCAATAATAGAGCGCGCCGCAACAACCTACGACTCATGGGCATACCGGAGGGAGCGGAATCAGGAGACATGAAGGAGTTTTTAAGTAAAATCCTCCCTTCCCTGCTCCAAATCACCTTTACCAAAGAATTGGAGATCGATCGCGCTCATCGTGTACCCACAACCATAACGCTCAACAGGAAGACTCCGCGGCCTATCATTTTTCGACTTTTGAGATATCAACATGTGGAACAAATTCTCAGTGCCTCCCGGGCAAAGGGCCATATGGAGTTTGAGAGCCACAAGGTCTCCTTCTATCCTGACTTGGCTAAACCCACGGTCGACCGCCGAAAGCGCTTTCTGGAATTCCGGCCGAGGCTTCAACAACTACAAGCACGCTACGGCCTGATGTACCCGGCCAAGCTCCGAGTCACGCTTCACAATCAGACAAGAACATTTGAGGACCCTGATCTACTAGCGGAGTTTTTGGACTCTAAAGAAGCCGACTTGATGCGCTGACTTCCAGAATATTCCTGCCAGTACTCTCATATCCGCTGTACCTGCCATATTGGATTTACCACGGCTCAGCGAAGTGTCTGTCGAGGGCGGTTTGTTGCCTTATTTTTGAAGTCTCTGGAACTCCATGCCACCACACATCAGAGCAATCCCTAACCTGAGCCAGTTCAGAAAGGCCTTAAAACATTTCCTCTTCATCAAGCATCTCACTTACTGCCCGAACCCCAGCCACTAAGCATGTCCAATACCCAATAACTCCCTCTGACATGTATATAGTTACCCATTCATGGTTATGCATATGTATATAGTTTACCCTGTTTTCCAAGTTACTTGTTCCTGTTCAATGTAATGACCTGACTTTCGTTCATTGTCGGTTACCTTCTTGTTTTATGTAAACCGCGCTGATCGCAAATAGTGCGGTATATAAGAAATGAAAATAAATAAAATAAAATAAATAAATAAATCTGTGACCCGACTCCATCTACCCATAGTAGCCTCGATGAGTATCAGAGACAGTGTTACTTATGGACTCTGGTGTTTCTTTTCTTTTATTATGTCTCTATCTTCCTCTCTAGGGCCTCCTCCCGCAGACATATGGTCGCCATATTCATTGGGGGTTTTGCTTCTTCTCTAAGTTACTTTGGTACATACTTTTCAATATGGGTGTATTGGCCAGCATACTTGGTGTTTATGTCATTATTGTACAGATTCTGATTATGTTGTAAGTTTTCAAGCGCCCTTACCTAAAATGTCTATTATCGATTGATGGCACCATGTAAGATTTTCTCATTGAACGTACAAGGAATCAATAATCCGATAAAACGGAGGAAAATCCTAAGCTATCTAAGTCATGAAGCTGCGGACCTGATTTTCCTCCAAGAAACACATTTCAATTCGAAGGAAGCTCTCAAACTCAATATTAAACCTTACATGGTGGCCGCCTATTCCCCAGCCGTTTCTAGGGAATGTGGGGTTGCCATATTGGATAGGAAATCTCTGCATGCTACTATTATTGCGACTTGCTCAGACACAGCGGGTAGATGGTCCAAAGTTCACCTCAAGATAGGTAACTTTAAAGTTACATGTATATGCCTTTATGCTCCTAATGTGGATGACCCTGCCTTTTGCTACTATTGCTCAGGTTGCGCAGGCCTCTGCTAATACTTCATTGATATTGGGGGGGATTTCAATTTAGTTCTTGATCCCCTGATTGACAAATAGCCGCCTAGGACAAGTGGTCCCCCCAAGAGTCACATCGCGCTTACCTCTGTGATCAAAGATATTGTTCTAGTCGATCTATGGAGGTTACTACACCCCAATGAGCTTGACTTTACCTTCTTCTCTTCCCCTCACAAATCCCAGTCTCGCATAGATTTCTTTCTAATATCAAAACCGTTAGTTCCTCAGGTGGACGCTGCAAAGATTCACTCCCAGCATATTTCAGGTCATGCTGCTATTTCTTTTCAATCACACACTACTGCACTCCAAGGGAATTCGGGGGCCTGGTTCTTTGATAGAGCCCTATTAACTCAGCCAGAGTTCCGGTTAGAAATTCGAGCAGCCATACCTGATTACTTCCAGACCCTGGTACTCCAGGGGGATCTGGACACCCCAACAGCTCTTCTCTGCAGCTCGTTGGAAAACCTTTTCTGATTTATACAGGGAATTTGCGTTACCAGCGAAACATTACTTTCAATTGATGCAGCTTCCATGCTGCCTCAAAAGTGCTCCAATCATGCCGCCCTCTGTCCCTACTAAGGACGGGCTATTAGAACTAATTCACTCTATTAGTAGTACACATGGGGTAGCCTCTAACTTTTATAAACTATTATGTCAGGGTACAGATACTGCCACTTGTAGAGTCCAACAAGCCTGGGATCGCTAACCGCAAACCACTTTAACCCCTGTGCATTGGAGCGTTTTCTGGAGCAAATAGTGCGGGTTTCCCGATCTGCCTCAGTTACCCAAACTCTCTTCTTTTTTGCACATAGATGTTCTTATATTCCAGGAAAATAGCCAAATGGAACACAACTGCCAGGGACCAGTGTTGGTCTTGCCATACTGATGTGGGAACCCTCGTTCATGTTCTTTATGAATGTCCTTAACTACAGGTTTACTGGGGGCGGGTATGGGGTCGTATTCCATTTATCTTACACCTTCACGAGCCTCTTTCTTGAAAG
Organism: Ichthyophis bannanicus; assembly: GCA_033557465.1. Lineage (NCBI taxonomy): Eukaryota > Metazoa > Chordata > Amphibia > Gymnophiona > Ichthyophiidae > Ichthyophis > Ichthyophis bannanicus. The sequence goes on along the minus strand of CM066031.1, from coordinate 1,911,878,065 downwards.
ACTGTGGGACTCCGCTCAGTCGCGGAGGTCCCCTCTCTTCCTAAGAAGGGTCGCTTTCTCCTGATTTCACGCTGGGTATAGCCATATGTTTAATCACGTGGACTTGGAAGGATAGCTCTCGACTTACTGTCAATGATTAGTGGAACCTTGTCTGCTTATATAGCAATATGAGCAGATATCTCGGAGAGCTATATTCCATACCCAAATTCATTCTCGTTTGTCTAAATGGCAGATGCTCAATGATCATGTACAATCTGCTCATTGCTCCGACATGTCTGTTTAATGTACACTCATCATGTTTCAGATCACCGTTAGGTTTTGTAACACAATAATGTCAGTACACGCCCGCTTCGGGAATGATTTAGTTTTCTAGAGAAGAAGCAGGGGGGAGGGGGGTGGCAGGGGTTTACTTTGGTGTATGTATCACATTCCATGTATGTATTTGTCTTTTAGCTGTATGTCTTCCTTTCCTTTGTTGTTGTAAAACGAAAATAAAGAATTAAAAAAAAAAAGAACATAAGATATGCCATACTGGGTCAGACCAAGGTCCATCAAGCCCAGTATTCTGTTTCCAACAGTGGCCAATCTAGGTCATACGTACCTAGCAGTTTCCCCAAGGGACACAGGTTCCACAATGCTTGTATTGGTTCAAGCACTGATATCCTGGGTCCCTTCTTAATAATGGTTTATGGACCTTTCCTCCAGGAACTTGTCCAAACCTTTTTTAAACCCAGCTAAACTAACAGCCTTTACTACATCCTCCGGTAACAAATTCCAGAGTTTGATTACACGTTTTGCTCTGGAAGTGTGAGGCAAAGTCATCTAGGCTGGGGGTACTTGTTGGTAGGTTCTTAGATGCATCATTTGTGAGGGCTCTAATGAGACTGAAAAGCTCTCGGGGATTGTTAAGAGAACGCATAAGGGTGTTGGTATGGTATTCCCTTCTCTTGTGATTGATCGCTTTTTGGTGTTCCTGTAGTTTGACCAGGTATGTAACATGGTCGACGTCATGCCTAGAATGTCGCCAGCATCGCTCAAGCTTTCTGAAGAATAATAAGGATTTGTGAAGATCAGAAGTAAACCATATAGCTGTATGCTTCCTCTTGGTGGGCTTAATGGAGGGTGGAAGGAGTGAGGCTTTAGCTTTCATATGTCTATTAGCTTAACCAGATCATTGGTGTCGGGATTGAGATCGTCAAGAATATCATTGAGGAACGTTTCCTTGTCAAAGTGTCTGAAGCGACGTCTGGGGGCTGGATGATTGAAATTGGATGGCAGCTGTTTTCCTTTGGGGTCTATAGGAATGCGGAACAGTATGACATTCTGATCAGACCAGGAGACAGGAAGGACAAGTGGTGGGTCTTGGTTGCTCAAACTGTGGAGGGGTGAAGTAGCAAAGATGAGGTCCAGGGTGTTGCCTCTCGAATGAGTGGGCACGTGTATTAGTTGATGATAGTCGAGAGCTGTCATTGCATTGAGGAAGGCAGTGGAGTGCTTGGTAGGGAAGGCCGGGAGATTAAAGTTCTCAAGCAGCCAGAGTGGTTTGAGTTGAGTATTTGTTACATGCTAGGTCGAGGATTGTGGCCAGCTCGTCAGAACATGCAGATGGTGAGCGGTAGAGGAGGCAGGCAGATAGGAACTTGTTAGAGATACAAATATAGTCAACATTGAGTGCACTCTGAGCAGAACTGCATTGGAAGCAGAGATCGCTTCTGGCAATTATGAGGATTCCACCGCCTCTCCGATTTGCTCTCGGGCAATTAAAGAGGTCATAACCAGGTGGTTTAAGTAGAGTGGTAAGCACACTGTCCATGTCAGTCAACCATGTCTCAGTGACGAAAAGCAAATCCAGATTACATTGCTCAATATAGTCATTGAGGATGGGCCATTTATTGCGGATGGATCGAGCATTTATGAGTATGCAGTTCAAGTGATGAGGGCGATCAGACCTACGTCTGACTTTCCGGCAGGGGTTGGCAGATTATGTGAATAAGCCGTCGCTGGTGTGTGAAAGTACAGGCTCTCCTGGTGTTAAAAGTACCAGTATGGTGTAAGGGGGGGATTAGGGCATATTGATGTGTATAAGATTCAGCCCAAGTGATGAGATGGGCTATACGGAATAAGGCCAACAATAAAGAAAGACCCCACATCATTGTGCTGAGCAGATTGAGAAGATAATGGAAAGACAATGGATTAAGGAAGTGGGCTCAAGGGGTGCTCCACGGAGCTTTTGGGAAGTAGCTTGTGTGGTCTGAAGTTGAATGCAGGCCAGAGGGAATGGAGTGGATGTATGCTGATGGAGAAGCTTACCTCGTAGAGCTGAGCATGGAGAGTGGCGGATCTGGTTGTTAAAACCCGTGGGGGGTGGTGTTCAGATCAGCATAGGGGCTGAGGCCTCAGCTGGATTTATGAAGACATTGAAGATGGGGGGATGTGCCAATTAGTCGGCACATTAAGGGCCCCACTTAAGGGCCATGCCTAAGGGCCTTCTGGCAAGGCCCTCAGGCGCAGGCCTCACTTAAGGGGACATGCTGGTCCTGATCTGAGGCTTCTGATTTCCTGTCTTCTCTTAGCTCTCTTTCCATGGTCTATTGTCTATCTGCCATTTCTTCTCTCTTCCTTCCTTCCATCAGCCTATTTCTAGTCCCAATAATCTTCCCCACATGTCAGCTCCCTTCCAGTCTCAGTGCCCCCTCCCTGTCAGCCTCATCCCCATTACCCAGCCACCTATCAGTCCCATCCGCAAGTGTCAGCTCCCTCCAGTCCCCATCCAGAACCATCCTCGGGTATCAGCTCCCTTCCATCCCACTCCTCCCTTCTCTACTGTCATCACCATTCCAATCCCCATCCAATACCATCCTCAGGTATCAGCTCCCTTTCAGTCCCCTCCCTCTCCCCATGTCAGTTTCCTTCCAGCCCCACCTTCTCCTCATGTCAGTTCCCTTCCAGCCCCACCTTCCCCTCATGTCATTTCCCTTCCAGCAATCTCCTCCCCTCTGATCCCTTCCAGCCATTGTTTTTCCCCTCAGCCAATTCCATTCTAGCCCTCTCTTTCCCTCTCAGTCAGCTCACTTCCAGCCCTCAAGCTTGGGTGTTGTTTAAAAATACTATCTTGGAAAGCTCAGACCAGCAAGAAATAAGGGTGTTGGGACCACTTGGCAATAGTGATCATAGTATGATCATGTTTGATTTAATCAGTGGAGGACAGATAGTAAAGGAATCCACAGTACTACCTTTTAACTTTCAAAAGGGAGACTATGATAGAATGAGGAATATAGTTCGGAAAAAACTAAAAGGAGCGGTTCCAAAGGTTAAAGACTTACAGCAAGCTTGGGTGTTATTTAAAAATACTATCCTCGAAGCCCAGACCAGCTGTATTCCACGCATTAAGAAAAGTGGAAGAAAGTCCAAAAAACTGCCAGCATGGTTTAAAGGTGAGGTCAGAGAGGCTGTTGTTGCCAAAAGAGCAACCTTCAGGAAATGGAAAAAAGAGCCAAATGATGAAAACTGGAAACAGCACAAGCACTGGCAAGTTAAATGCAAAGCATTGATAAGGCAGGCAAAGCGGGAATTTGAGAAGAAACTTGCTACGGAAGCAAAAACACGAAATAAAGACTTTTTCAAGTACATTCGTAGCAAAAGGCCTGTGAGAGAGTCAATTGGACCATTAGATGATAGAGGGGTAAAAGGGGCAGTAAGAGGAGACAAGGCTATAGCAGAGAGACTGAATGAATTCTTTGCTTCGGTCTTTACTGAGGAAGATGTAGGGATGTTACCCAAGACTGAAGTGGTATTTAAAGGTGATACTGCAGAGGAATTGAGAGAAATATCGCTACACCGGGAAGATATATTACAACTATTTGATAAACTGAATAGTAGCAAATCACCTGGACCGGATGGTATACATCCCAGAGTGTTGAAAGAACTGAAATATGAGATTGCAGACCTGTTATTGGTAATCTGTGAACTTTCATTAAAATCATCTGTAATACCTGAAGATTGGAGGGTCGCCAACGTAACACCAATTTTTAAAAAGGGTTCCAGGGGTGACCCGGGAAATTACAGACCGGTGAGCCTGACGTCAGTACCAGGGAAAATGGTAGAAACCATCATAAAGAACAAAATTACACAGCATGTAGATAGTCATGGCCTAATGGGAGACAGCCAACATGGCTTTAGACAAGGAAGATCTTGTCTTACTAATCTGATCTGTTTTTTTGAAGGTGTGCATAAACAGGTAGACAAAGGTGAGTTGGTTGATATAGTGTATCTGGACTTTCAGAAAGCTTTTGACAAGGTCCCCCATCAGAGACTTTTGGCGAAGCTAAAAAGTCATGGGATAGGAGGCAGTGTACTATTGTGGATCGGGAACTGGTTAAAAGATAGAAAGCAGAGGGTAGGGCTAAATGGCCAATATTCCCAATGGAAAAAGGTGAACAGCGGAGTACCCCAGGGATCTGTACTGGGTCCGCTACTTTTTGACATATTCATAAATGACCTGGAAAAGGGAATAACTAGTGAGGTTATCAAATTTGCAGATGACACAAAACTGTTTAAAGTTGTTAAAACCCAAGAGGATTGTGGAAAACTGCAGGAGGATCTGGATAAATTGGAAGACTGGGCATCCAAATGGCAGATGAAATTTAATGTGGACAAGTGCAAAGTTATGCACCTAGGAAAGAACAACCCACACTATAGTTACACGATGCAAGGCTCCACATTAGAAACCACCACCCCGGAAAAAGATTTAGGAGTCATCATGGATAACATGTTAAAACCCTCCTCCCAGTGTGCAGCGGCGGCCAAGAAAGCAAATGGAATTCTAGGTATCATAAGGAAAGGGATGGAGAATAAAACAAAGGATATTATAATGCCTCTGTATCGCTCCATGGTACGACCGCACCTTGAATATTGTGTGCAATTCTGGTCACCGTATCTTAAAAAGGACATAGAGTTATTAGAAAAAGTACAGAGAAGAGCCACCAAATTGGTGAAGGGGATGGAAGGCTACTCCTATGAAGAGAGGCTAAAAAGGTTAGGGCTCTTTAACCTAGAAAAGAGACGGCTGAGGGGAGATATGATAGAGGTGTATAAATTAATGAATGGAGTGGAACGGATAAACGTGGATCAATTGTTTACGCTATCAGAATATAGAAGGACTAGGGGACATGTAATGAAGCTACAGGGTAAACTATTTAAGACAAATAAGAGAAAATATTTCTTCACTCAACGTGTAATCAAACTCTGGAATCTGTTACCGGAGGATGTAGTAAGGGCTGTTAGTATAGCTGGGTTTAAAAAAGGTTTGGACAAGTTCCTGGAGGAAAGGTCCATAAACCACTATTAAAAAGGGACCCAGGATATCAATGCTTGGCCTAGTACAAGCACTGCAGAACCTGTGTCTTTTGGGGAAACTGCTAGGTACGTATGACCTAGATTGGCCACTGTTGGAAACAGGATACTGGGCTTGATGGACCTCGGTCTGACCCAGTATGGCATTTCTTATGTTCTTATGTTCTTATATTCCATGCTTTAAGAAAAGTTGAAGGAAGTCCAGAATACTGCCAGCATGGATTAAAGGTGAGGTCAGAGAGGCTGTTGTTGCCAAAAAAACATCTTTCAGGAAATTAAAAAAAGAGACAAATGATGAAAACTGGAAACAGCACAAGCACTGGCAAGTTAGATGCAAGGCATTGATAAGGTAGGCAAAGAGAAAATTTGAGAAGAAGCTTGTTGTTCAAGCAAAAACGTGTAATAAAGACTTTTTCAAGTACATTTGTAGCAAAAGCCTGTGAGAGAATCAGTTGGACAGTTAGATGATAGAGGGGTAAAAGTAGCACTAAGAGAGGACAAGGCCATAGTGGAGAGAATGAATTCTTTGCTTCGGTCTTTACTGAGGAAGATGTAGGGACGTTACCCATGACTGACACGGTATTTAAAAGTGATCCTGTGGAAGAATTGAAAGAAATATCGATACACAGGGAAGAAGTATTACAACTATTTGATAAACTGAAGAGTAGCAAATCACCTGGACTGGATGGTATACATACAAGGGTGTTGAAAGAACTGAAATATGAGATTGCAGTCCTGCTATTAGTAATCTGTGAACTATCATGAAAATCATCTGTAATACCTGAAGATTGCAGGATGGCCAATGTAACGCCAATTTTTAAAAAGGATTCCAGGGGTGACCTGGGAAACTACAGACCGGTGAGCCTGATGTCAGTACCAGGAAAAATGGTAGAAAGCATCATAAAGAATACAATTACCGAACATGTAGATAGTCATAGCTTAATGGGAGACAGCCAACATGGCTTTAGACAAGGAAGATCTCGTCTTACTAATCTGTTATGTTTTTTTGAAGGTGTGAATAAACAGGTAGACAAAGGTGAGAGTTGGTTGATATAGTGTATCTGGACTTTCACAAAGCATTTGATAAGGTCCCTCATGAGAAACTCTTGGCGAAGTTAAAAAGTCATGGGATAGGAAGCAGAGTACTAATGTCGATCAGGAACTGGTTAAAAGACAGAAAGCAGAGGGTAGGAATAACTGGCTAATTTTCCCAATGGAGAAAGGTGAATAGTAGATAACCCTAGGGATCTGTGCTGGGTCTGTGGCTTTTTAACATATTCATAAATGACCTGGAAATGGGAATAACGAGTGAGGTTATCAAATTTGCAGATGACACAAAACTATTCAAAGTTGTTAAAACCTAAGAGGATTGTGGAAAATTGCAGGAGGATCTTGATAAATTGGAAGACTGGGCATCAAAATGGCAGATGAAATTTAATGTGGACAAGTGCAATGTTATGCACCTAGGAAAGAACAACCCAACTGTGGTTACACGATGCAAGGTTACACATTAGGAACCACCACCCAGGAAAAAAATTTAGGTGTCATCGTTGGTAACATGTTAAAACCCTCGGCCAGTGTGCAGCAGCAGCAGCCAAGAGAGCAAATAGAATGCTAGGTATCATAAGGAAAGGAATGGTGAATAAAACAAAGGATATTATAATGCCTCTGTATTGTTCCATGGTGCGACCACATCTTGAATATTGTGTGCAATTCTGGTCGCTGTATCTTTTTTTTTTTATAAGAATTTGTATTTAATAGAACAGAAACATATACAAAGAAATATGCGAAATACATCAAAAGAAGGGGGAAAAAAAGGGAACCATATCCCGAAAGGATTACCAAAACAATATACTGCAATTAGACCACATCCAGGAGTGATGACCTAGAGCAAATTACTTTGTCAAGCTCTAAATTCCCAAATCCCAATAACAAAACAAAATCTGTATAATATACATAATAAGACTACCCATTAGGTACCACTACGTACCCCACCTTCCCTGCTCTTCAAAAAATCCTCTAACTGTTGAGGGTCCGTATAAACATAACAGACACTCAACAGAGAAGGAAATCTCAAATAAAAAGTAGCTCCCAGTGCTAGCGTCTTGGATTTTAACTGAAGGAAGCTCTTATGTCGAATTTGAGCGGCCCTAGCCACATCTGGAAAAACCTGAACCAACTGACCACAAAATAAAACATAGTCTTATACCTAAAATATAAATTTATTTAGAGGGGTTAGACCGGTTGGTTCTTGATACGAGTCTGCTGAAACTTTGTCAGTCTGTACGATCATGGATTGCAAGTAGTCTGCGAATTTTTGTGGGTGAAACAAAATCATGTATAATATACATAAGAAGACTACCCATTAGGTACCACTACGTACCCCACCTTCCTTACTCTTCAAAAAATCCTCTAACTGTTGAGGGTCCGTATAAACATAACGGACACTCAACAGAGATACCACACATTTGCAAGGAAATCTCAAATAAAAAGTAGCTCCCAGTGCTAGCGCCTGGGATTTTAACTGAAGGAAGCTCTTACGTGGAATTTGAGTGGCCCTAGCCCCATCTGAAAAAACCTGAACCAACTGACCACAAAATAAAACATAGTTTTATACCTAAAATATAACGTCATAACCTGAGATTTCTCAATATCAGTAGCAAAAGAAACTACCAAAGTGGCCCTCTCAGGAATATCATCCACTGACTGTTCCAAAAATTGGGACAAATCAATGGAAGCTGGAGAGGACCCCACTGGTATATTAGCCGGCTTATCCGGCAAATAATATAACTTAGTAATTTGTATCTTTTCCACATCTTCCATTTTTAAATATTCCTTAAAGTATTTCCGCAGCAAAATTAATGGTGAAATATAATGAGTTTTACGAAAGTTAAGAAATCTTAAATCTTTACTACGTATCACATTCTCCAACAGTTTAAGCCGCCCATGTAAAAGCAGGGCATCTCTCATACCTGCCAAACTGGCCGCCTGAACATTGGAGAACTGACGATCCAATCTAGATAGCGAAGTGCATGCAACCAAATAACACCAGGAGTCAGTGCATAGATCCAAGCCATTTATTCTGCACAGGCCCAGTAGGATCGTGTCCAAAAGAGACTGAGCAAAGAAAATACAGAAGCATATTCCTTATATACATTTCTTACAATTTGATACAAGCAAACTTTCTATTGGTCCCAACGCCCCCTGTACCTATCCAATCGGGGACCCTTTCTGGGCCTCCCTCCTTGTTCCCCCTTCTCAAGCTGTTCTAACAAAGGCACAGTCTTAGACATAGATACATTTCTACTGCAAGGACATTTCTAGCTTAAGGAATGCAGAACACAATTCAGCATAAAGACATTGTGCAAACTTTGCAATAAGCAGTTTTCTAACTCTAATTCTCAGCAGCACTCATTTCAGGTGGGGGTTGGGACTCAGGCCTAGCTTACAGGCCATGTACAGACTACAGGCTACCACATTCCCCCCTTTGATTATTCTCACCCGTATTAAAGAAGGGTGAGGATATAATCACATATCAAAGTCTTCTTTGATATGTGATTATAATCCTACCAATCTTTCAAAACCCAACACAAAACCCACCCTTTTAACCTAGCATTTGACCTCCCATCCTCGTCTTCCCCCTCTCTCCCCGTCCCATGATGTTATATTGTAATTGCTACCTGTATTGTTCTCTTCTTACTTTCCTTTCTTTTTCTTTCCTATTATTTTAATGGCGTTCCTTTTCCTTTCCTGCAGCCTCATTTTTAAATTGTTTTAAGTTTTATTGTAAACCGCTCAGGTGCCTATGGTGTTGGGCGGTATAATTAGTTTTAATAAACATAAACATAAACATTCTTAAACTGATGCTTCATTCTGGGGTATGATCTGATATTGCCACATGGCTAATACTTTGGTGGCTGCTTTCCGCTCAAATGTACTTTCAATAACTGAGGTTACCAATGCGAAGCAAAGGGGTAGGAAACATGGGAGAAGGCGGCACATAGCTATCATTGATAACACTGCAAACACAATAGTTTTCAAGCCACCCATCCCTGAAAACAGGGTGCCAAACCATCCATTATGTTCCAGCCCATGCCATGTCTGGACTGGTACATGTGCTAGCCTGCGCATGTGGTCAGCTATTTCCTCAACAACTTGACCTTGATCATCTATCTGCAGGCAGCAATTCGTTAAATTAAATTTTCCACACACTCCTCCTTCTGATGCTAACAAATAATCAAATGCTAAGCGGTTCTGGTAAATGGCTGTTCTCATTTGGGTGGCTTGTTTAGCTAAGAGAGTTAATGCTTTACTTGTTTCATTAGTTATTATTTCTACAACAGCTTGTAAACGTATTATACGATTCAACATATAAACGGGAGTGCGGTAACCCCAGGTCCCATCCTCAGCCCAAGTGGCGGGGCCATAATATGAGATGATTCTTTCAGGTGGCCATTCATCATCATACCACTTATTCCATTGACCTATTTTCAAGGTGTCCCATTTCTGGCGACTATTATATACCGGGAAGCCTAACTGCTCCCCGTGGGCAACAGAAAGAAGAAAGAATGATGGTTGTATTGTTCCTAAGACACAAGCCCCTCCCCAATGTTTAGGGAGTTGGGCATATGCTCGGTGGCCACGAATCCAATAAAGTCCTGGGGGAACCTCCCAGGTGTTGGGAGAGATGAGATCAGTCCATAACTCGGCAAGATCTGTAAAATTGACTAAAGGGTTGGAAGGTTCAACAGCATTTATTCCGGATCACCAGGATGTTGTTTTTGTAGTAGCATTGTAGAATTGTTGACTTAGACAGACCAGCTGTCCTACTTGTATGGAGAATTGTGGTCCCGTGCAAACAAAGCAAAGGCTTCCAACAATAGTATGAGCCAGCACCCATTCGCTGGTGGTCTTATGCAAAGCAGTCTGGTTATACAGGATGGAGTAATTCAATTCTCTGGCCTCCCAGGGCCATTGGTCTCCCATCCTGGTTCCTCCGCAGAAGAAGCAATTAGAAATGTGTAGACTAGAAGCCACTGCTCCAGCGAGTTCGATGAATAAGTTCTGTGTGGTTCGGGGAATCTCTAGCTCCGTCTGCACGTTTTCATGGAAGGTATGATGTAGTCGAAAAGGAGAAGAGATACGAGTTTTGGTGTAAAGCTGTATATGTACAAAAGTTCCAGGATCTGTTCCACCTCCTGCTATCCGCAAGCCAAATCTGTATCCTTGCTGCCATTGGCTAGGGTCAAGCACCATGAGTCTTAAGGGGTTACAAGTACCCGTTGTACATTTATGGGGTTCCAGCAATGGCAGCCTCTCCAAGTGGGCTTTCCGATTATCTCCATCTTGTCCAGTAGGTCCTGCAGGCCAGGTGGCATAAAATACACATTCCCATTTTGGACAGTAGTACTCATCTTCAGAAGCTTTAGCGTAAGTAGATGGGGAGTGTATTCCAGTACATATTCCCCACCTGTAGGCTTTTTCTGGGCACATATACTTATCATCATGGTAGTAAGCTTGTTCGTAGGACCCACACCTGTAGTAGTCATTTCTATTAATAGCATAAGAACATAAGAACATAAGATATGCCATACTGGGTCAGACCGAGGTCCATCAAGCCCAGTATCCTGTTTCCAACAGTGGCCAATCTAGGTCATACGTACCTAGCAGTATCCCCAAAAGACACAGGTTCCACAATGCTTGTACTGGGTCAAGCACTGATTATCCTGGGTCCCTTTTTAATAGTGGTTTATGGACCTTTCCTCCAGGAACTTGTCCAAACCTTTTTTAAACCCAGCTACACTAACAGCCCTCACCACATCCTCCGGTAACAAATTCCAGAGTTTGATTACACGTTGAGGGAAAAAATATTTTCTCTTATTTGTCTTAAATAGTTTACCCTGTAGCTTCATTGCATGTCCCCTAGTCTTTCTATATTCTGATAGCGTAAACAATTGATCCACGTTTACATGCTCCACTCCATTCATTAATTTATAGACCTCTATCATATCTCCCCTCAGCCGTCTCTTTTCCAGGTTGAAGAGCCCCAAGCTTTGTAGCCTCTCTTCATAGGAGTAGCCTTCCATCCCCTTCACCATTTTGGTGGCTCTTCTCTGTACTTTTTCTAATACTGCTATCTCCTTTTTAAGATACGGTGACCAGAACTGCACACAATATTCAAGGTGCGGTCGTACCATGGAACGATACAGAGGCATTATAATATCCTTTGTTTTATTTTCCATCCCTTTCTTTATGATACCTAGCATTCTATTTGCCTTCTTGGCTGCCGCTGCACACTGGGCAGAGGGTTTTAACATGTTATCCACAATGACTCCTAAATCTTTTTCACAAGCATCAAAGTAGAGGAGAGCAGGTCTTGTGGGGTCTGAGAGTTGTTGAGTAGCATTCAAAAGGGCCCCATCTTCATTATTCCATCGTAACTCCAAAACTTGATAAGAAGGGTTCTGTCGGGGGTAAAAACAAGTCCTAACCTTCCCGTTAGTACAGTTGCTTAACTCTGTACCATTGTAGATACATCGGCTGACTGTACCAGTACAAGTGTAGTATGACTGGTAGAGTAGAGTTTGAGTAATTTTGGTGCCAGTTCGGGTAGTAGTTATACAGGCTGCACAGGGAGGGATAGCAGAGGTTATTTTAAGGGACCCTAGGGCTACCCCAAATGCAACAAGAAGACCTAAATATAGCATGGTTCTAATATCTCAAAGAGTTCAAATTCTTCACTCGAATTCTCTTTTTCCACAACTTCCACCGTACATACCCTGTCAGCTTCCGGTATGTGAACAGAACCAGACAAAAACGTGGATAACTCCAAAGGATAAAACAGTCTTTATTAAACAACAAAGCCACTAGCCCGACACAGGCCGTGTTTTGCTGCCTTCATCAGGGGCACTAAAGTGGACTAAAAAGCTATAAATACATAAATAAACATGTTAATTAACATCAATAGAACTAAGAAGACACCATGGTCTTAAAATAATATATAAATAACATGCATATTAATAAATATAGACATACAACCACCAAAATTGTCATAAGCTGTATATACTAATAACAAATGATAAAATAAATTAAAAAATCATATTAAAAAATTACACTCAAATAAGACGAAAATCATTGCAAGTTAACAAATCATAAAAATATTAAAATCAAAGTGACACATACCTGTTTTTATCCTTGCAAGTATATCTATCTAATATTACACCTTTTTTGGGAGAGGAAGAGAATATGTATGAGATAGATATGTATAATTAAAACAAAAATAAAAGAGCAAAAAAGCGCACATAGGACCAAAATTATAGGGAAGTGTATCGGTGGAGTCTGCAACAATACCTTCAAGGTTGAATTCCCAACGCGTGTGAAAAAGGAGAGTACTCCTTAACACTATTCAGCAAATCGGAATTTCACCACAGAGGGCATATACACTAAAAAATCATATAAATAAGTCAATGTAAGCAAATGTACACATTATTTTTCTTCGATATTTGATCCTTAATAGTTATTAAAACATTACACTGATACAATTAATCTAAAAATCCTTTTCGAAAAACAACAACAGTAGAAATAAATTACCTAAAACAACCGATGCAAAGGATACAACGGAAAGTCAGAACATTTAAAACACATATATTGTTACCAATGGGGGTTACAATGGTAACGTTCCGAAGTTAAAAATTTTTAAAAAATTACTTTTTAAAAAAACTATTTTTATCTTATAGGATCCGAAGATAACCTAATACTAGAATCTTAAAGGACTTCCCCATAAAATAAATTATATACCAGCTTAAAACCTACAGAATAATAAGCAAAAGACGAAGCACTAGCCACATAAGCACCATCCTTAAAAAATGAAGAATTAAAAAATCTTATAACTCCACTGGCATAAGTATTCTTGTTAAGAAACTTCATAAAAGGGATGAATAAATAAATAATTAAGAAATACCTAATAAACGCCAAGAGTTAATCAACCTATATCATAAGCAGAAGATACGGGAGTCTTCACCGCATGATCATCATCCTTAGAGGTAACCTGGAGTGTTGCAGCTTCCGGTATGTGACAGGAGTAGGGTTGTAGATCCTCAAGCTTCTGCCGTACGTAGACCTGTCAGCTTCCGGTGTGTGACAGGAGTAGGGCTGTAGATTCTTACAACTATGGTTGCCTTTGCAGCGTGAGTCGCAACAGTGCTCCGGGGTGATTTCTGTCCTGGTGGGGTAGAACAATGAAACATAGAAATGAGGTCTAAGGGCTCTTTTTCATAGTTGTTTTCCCACAGGGTGTGGCTTTATGGAAAGCCTGAACAAAAACTAGACCTAACGCTTCAGGGATTACAGTTGGACTCGGAGGTCGGCTGCCTTCCGGTGGTGGTAGCACTATCCATCCTGTTTCTGTTAGCACTTCCCCCTTCTCCTGACAGAAATAATTTAACTCTTTAGAAGTGTGTCGGGGAGTCCCTGCGCTAAGGGGCACAGGAAGTGAAGCTGCCTGGACTGGGGTATGTGGGGTCAGGACATGTCTAGTTATGGCTGCTTCGTTCAGATGGTCACTGGTGGCGTGTGCATATTCATTACTAGAGTTGGTGGCTATCAGCAGATCATCCACATACTAGAGAAGTACACAAAAGAAAACATCCTTCAAATCCAGGACAGTGAAGTGGGTAGCTTCTGTGGGGATCAGTCCCAAGAGAGTGTAGGGATTTGGTACCACGGGATGTATAGTTACAAGTGCATTATTCACTCGTCGCAAATCCTGCACTGGGCGGTAGTCACCTGTCCCAGGCTTCTTGACTGGGAGGAGGGGGGTGTTCCAGGGTGACTGGCACTCCCTAAGGAGCCCATACTTTAGTAACTTCATCAAATGGCTGTGGATGCCCTCAGTCACTGGCCGTGGAAGCAGGCATTGTCTCACATGCACTAGTTCTACTTCTGGTTTGAGGGTAACAAGAACAGAGGCTACATTTTCCGCTAGGTCCGGAGGATTATTCTCCGCCCATTCCTCGGGCGGAGCCAGAATATTGGTGGGTATACGGGGACTGGCTGATTTCTGTGAAGACGTGCTATCTTCCGTCCCCCTAATTCAGAGGTTCGGTTCTACCAGTGGCTCTGACACTAGTAACAGATCGAGAAAACAGAGGGGCCACCGGTTTTGCTACTACTGAGTGTTCAGTCCCCATATCCACCGTGAAGTCCATATATTGGTCCCTTACTTTCAAACTGACCATAGGCTCCTGGGGACCCGGAAGAAACTTGGAACCCGGTTTGGCCTAGTCTTCACCCAAGTCGTAGCCCTCTTCAGCCATCACTCCCTCAATTGCTGCTTCTTTTCTCTGAAACTGTGTATAATGTGCTCCGTCTTGGCTCTGGAACCGTCCCCCTGCTCTCCCAGTGTTCCCTCCTCCCCTTCGGAAGGCGGGGCTAAGGCATGGGCACTCATTTTTCCAATGTCCTTCTTCTCTACAGTAGGCACACTGATTCTCACCTACCAGGGGCCAGCCATCTCCTCGGCCCCTCCCCCATTCTCTGGTCATTCTACTAGGAAAACCTTCTCCTCGTCGTTCGACTAAAGCTGCTGCAAGAAAATCAGCTTTCTTTTTCATCTTACGTTCACCTTCCCTCTGACGTTCTTGATCACAATTCACAAACACCTTCTGTGCGACTTCCATTAACTGTGCTGCATTCATGCCCGCAAATCCCTCTAGTTTCTGCAGTTTCCGTTTGATGTCTCCCTGGGACTGATCCACAAAGGATGCATTCACCATGCGCAAATTTTCTGGGGCTGCTGGATCATAAGGGTTATACAGCCGGTAAGCTTCAGATAACCGTTCATAGAAAGCTGCTGGGCTCTCTTCCGGACGCTGGAGGACCTCTGATATTTTCCCATATCCATAGCTTTCTGGCCCCCTCTCCTCAGGCCTTGTAACAGGGCTTGGCGGAACCGATTAAGGGCCGTCGCCCCCCCCTCCCCCCGTACACTGTTTGGGTCCCACCCAGGATCATCATTCGGGAAATCTACGGCAGCGGCTTGCCGGGGGTCTAGGGCTACCCCTCCTACGGGATTTTCTTCTAGCCATCGGGTGGCTGCTTGCACAACCCGTGCTCGCTCCTCGGAACTGAAGAGAGTGGACAGGAGCTGATGGCAATCCGACCAAGTGGGCTGGTGAGTCTGCATAATACTAGTCATTAATTCAGTCAAATCCTGGGGTTTTTAAGTATAGGAAGCATAATACGTCTTCCAGTTCAGTAAATCAGTGGTGGAGAATGGCACATAAACTAGGCTGGTTGGGCCTACCACTATTTGACCCTGGTCATCAAGGGTAGGTAGACCAGGGACTTGGCGTAAGGGCATCACATGGCCATCTTTCTGACTTGCAACTGTACTTCTAAGAGTATAAGGTAGTTGAGGTTGTCGGGCTTCTTGACGCTGGGTGTCAGCAATGGATGACCCTGTACTGGCAAACAAATCCCGGCTTGTGGCATCGTCTGTGGATCGGGTCCCCCCCGAAGCACTCTGGATGGAATCAGGGCTTCCGGCTGGGAGGGGGAGCGCATTCTCCGGCTGCGGAGGTGGGGTTAGTACGCGGGACAGGACTGCAGGGATGACGTCCTCTGGGTCTGGCTCCGCCCAGGGCAGTGACGGAACGGAGGGGGCTGGTCTATAGAGAAACTGGGACGGACTGGACAAAACATCTAAAGATTCTGGGGCAGACTGAACAGGCGGTTTCTTTTTCCCAAGCTTCCGGGCCCCCCCTGTGGTTGCTACTAATATCCTACACTGTTCCTCATAGCAACGCTTCACCCAGGAGGGCTCTTTTTCACAAACACTTAACCAGGAATCTATGTAGGGGAAATGATCGGGGCGTTCTTTTCGTACAATCTGGTGAACTAAGGACACAATACTAACATCAAAGGTTCCCTCACAGGGCCATGACGTGACCAGTACTGGCCACTCCCTCTCACAAAGCATTTCTAATCGGGACGGAGACAATTTAATGCCATAGTCTCCGGTGAATCCCGTTCTAAAATTCTTGATCATACACTTCAACGGAGTTTGTGTGGACTTCGACCCTCCCATAATGATGTATGACGTACACGACAACAGACGATAGGGGCGGGTAGTCAGTCTGCAGGTAAGGGGTTCGTACAGCCCTAGGAACAGATAGGTAGACAAACACCAATCGCTTCCTCCTTTTTGCGACCTGGGCGCGGTCGCCCGGCCAGGAACTGCGCTACTCAGGAGTCTGCACTCGCTCGGCCTATGTTTCAAAACCTCTCATTCACATACAATTGAATCGTGCATACAACAATTTTCCAATTCCAAGTAGGCTAACTAACTGACTAACAAAAGGGCGATGGCTTCGGTTTCACGGCAGAGCATACACCTGCGGGACTTACTGGGACCGCCCTGAGAGTTGATCAGACTCCCGTTTCTGAATACCGGAGTATTGCAGAATACCAAAATCCAAACCAAGTACCAAACGAATTCCCAAAACGAACTGACTGACTGAGTAGCAAGGAAAACTTCTACTCTCCGGATCCGGTAGCAAATTCGAAACCAAATTATGGGTTAAATCCTGGACTCCCCTCGGGTTCGAGGTGTTGGCCAGCAGGACCCAGCAATCTGCCGAGGCCAGGAAACCTCTCCGATACATGAGGACCGGTGGCACCTGAGGTCTCCTCGGCGGTCGTCTAGACGCGGTTCCAGCTGGACTAAACCTGGAGGCGGTAATATGTGGTCTAATCACTTGAATACCATCCACTACCGCACATTCCCGGCCAACGCACCAAGAACATGTAGCAGCAAAGTGCATGCAACCAAATAACACCAGGAGTCAGTGCATAGATCCAAGCCATTTATTGTGCACAGGCCCAGTAGGATCGTGTCCAAAAGAGACTGAACAAAGAAAATACAGAAGCATATTCCTTATATACATTTCTTACAATTTGATACAAGCAAACTTTCTATTGGTCCCAACGCCCCCTGCACCTATCCAATCGGGGACCCTTTCTGAGCCTCCCTCCTTGTTCCCCCTTCTCAAGCTGTTCTAACAAAGGCACAGTCTTAGACATAGATACATTTCTACTGCAAGGACATTTCTAGCTTAAGGAATGCAGAACACAATTCAGCATAAAGACATTGTGCAAACTTTGCAATAAGCAGTTTTTCTAACTCTAATTCTCAGCAGCACTCATTTCATGTGGGGGTTGGGACTCAGGCCTAGCTTACAGGTCATGTACAGACTACAGGCTACCACAGTATCACATTCTCCAACAGTTTAAGCCGCCCATGTAAAAGCAGGGCATCTCTCATACCTGCCAAACTGGCCGCCTGAACATTGGAGAACTGACGATCCAATCTAGATAATCCATTGCTGAGTTGAGCAAGGACCACATCCTGTTGCTCAAACTTAGCAACAACCTCTTTAGAGAAACTGGCTGTCTGATCAAACACAGTTTTAAGATACTGATTTGTCTGAGCAGCTACAGTCCAAATGTCTATTAAAGTAACAGGCAGGAACAGATCCCAGCGAAGACTGAGGAGCTAAAAAACATCAAAATGCAAACATGATGGCATAGGAACCGAAGAAACATCAGAAGGGGGAGTCACAGAGGGATTAAACTCTGGGATAACCAGTCCCGAAGTCTGTTCCCTCTCACCCAGTGGCTCCAGGGCAGCTAAAGGTTGTGGAGGTGGAGTTCGAGCAATGGGGCTTAAAGTAGCCCCCAATTCAGAGGGTGAAGATATCTGCATGGGAGAACTTGCCTGGATTGTTACAACAGAAGAAGAAACATGTCTATCCATAGAGCCCACAATTTTACTCACAGTTGCTGAGCTCCCAGAAGACACCTGCCCCTCGTTCTTCCTGTTATGCGGGATCTCTCCAAGTCAGCCTCCTAACACCGTGTCCCTTTGTTGAAGTGTCCGTGGCCGCACAAAAAAAGCCCTGGTTTTTAAAGAGGAGGCGCAGGCAGATGACACCAGCAAATGGGCAGAGCCGCAACTCTCACGCTGATCTCCGGGCTTCAGGCAGGCTAAACCGATACCCACAGCTCAGATGCGATGTCCTCAGGCTCCAGGCAGGCACCCTCTACTCTCTCTGGTCGCTGTATCTTAAAAAGGATATAGCACTATTAGGAAAGGTACAGAGAAGAGCCACCAAAATGGTAAAGGGAATGGAAGGATACCCCTGAAGAGAGGCTACAAAGATTAGGGCTCTTCAAACTGGAAAAGAGACGGCTGAGGGGAGATATGATAGAGGTCTATGAATTAATGAACGGAGTGGAACGGGTAAACGTAGATCAACTGTTTATGCCATCAAAATATTGAAAGACTAGAGGGCATGCAATGAAGCTTAAAAAAGGTTTGGACAAGTTCCTGGAGGAAAGGTCCAAAAAGCCATTATTAAAATGGACCCAGAATATCCACTGCTTGCCCCAATACAAGTATTGTGGAACCTGTGTCTTTTGGGGAAACTGCTAGGTACTTAAGACCTAGATTGGCCACTGTTGGACACAGGATACTGGGGCTGATGGACTTTGATCTGAACCAGTACAGCATATTTTATGTTTTTATGTTCTCTCTTTCCCCTTCTGTCAGCTTTCTTCCAGTCCTCTCTTTCCCCTTCTGTCAGCTCCCTTGCAGCCCTCTCTTTCCCCTTCTGTCAGCTCTCTTCCAGCCCTCTCTTTCCCCTTCTGTCAGCTCCCTTGCAGCCCTCTCTTTCCCCTTCTGTCAGCCGGTCCTCTGTCAGTTCCCTTCCAGCCCTCTTTCCCCATCTGTCAGCTCTCTTCCAGCCCTTTCTTTCCCCTTCTGTCAGCTCCCTTGCAGCCCTCTCTTTCCCCTTCTGTCAGCCAGTCCTCTGTCAGTTCCCTTCCAGCCCTCTTTCCCCTTCTGTCAGCTCCCTTCCAGCCCTCTCTTTCCCCTTCTGTCAGCCAGTCCTCTGTCAGTTCCCTTCCAGCCCTCTTTCCCCATCTGTCAGCTCTCTTCCAGCCCTCTCTTTCCCCTTCTGTCAGCCAGTCCTCTGTCAGTTCCCTTCCAGCCCTCTTTCCCCATCTGTCAGCTCTCTTCCAGCCCTCTCTTTCCCCTTCTGTCAGCCAGTCCTCTGTCAGTTCCCTTCCAGCCCTCTTTCCCCATCTGTCAGCTCTCTTCCAGCCCTCTCTTTCCCCTTCTGTCAGCTCCCTTGCAGCCCTCTCTTTCCCCTTCTGTCAGCTCTCTTCCAGCCCTCTTTCCCCATCTGTCAGCTCCCTTGAAGCCCTCCCTTTCCCCTTGTCAGCTCCCTTGCAGCCCTCCCTTTCCCCTTCTGTCAGCTCCCTTGCAGCCCTCTCTTTCCCCTTCTGTCAGCTCCCTTGCAGTCCTCTCTTTCCCCTTCTGTCAGCCAGTCCTCTGCCAGTTCCCTTCCAGCCCTCTCTTTCCCCTTCTGTCAGCTCCCTTCCAGCCCTCTTTTTCCCCTTCTGTCAGCCAGTCCTCTGTCAGTTCCCTTCCAGCCCTCTTTCCCCTTCTGTCAGCTCTCTTCCAGCCCTCTTTCCCCATCTGTCATCTCTCTTCCAGCCCTCTCTTTCCCCTTCTGTCAGCTCCCTTGCAGTCCTCTCTTTCCCCTTCTGTCAGCTCCCTTGCAGCCCTCTCTTTCCCCTTCTGTCAGCTCTCTTCCAGCCCTCTTTCCCCATCTGTCGGCTCCCTTGCAGCCCTCTCTTTCCCCTTCTGTCAGCCAGTCCTCTGTCAGCTCTCTTCCAGCCCTCTCTTTCCCCTTCTACTACTACTACTGAGCATTTATATAGCGCTACAAGTCATACGCAGCACTGCACAGACATGTAAGAGACAGTCCCTGTTCATCAGAGCTTACAATCTAGTCATGACAGACAACACAAAAGGTGAAGGCAGGGATAAAACAAGGGGGAAAGAAGAAGAAAAAAGGAGATCAGGTGAGTCAAGATCCAAAAGCAGCAGCGAAGAGGTGAGTTTTCAGCCTGGATTTGAAGAAGGTCAGAGAAGGTGCCTGGCGTACAGACACAGGTAGTTTGTTCCAGGTGTAAGGTGCAGCAAGGTGAAAGGAGCGAAGTCTGGAGTTAGCAATAGAAGAGAAGGGCACAGATAGAAGCAGTTTGCCAGAAGAGCAGAGTTCCCGAGAGGGGTTGTAAGGAGAGATAAGAGAAGAAAGGTAGTGAGGAGCTGCAGAGTGAATGCATTTATAGTTCAGCAGGAGAGGTTTGAACTGGATGTGGAAACAGATAGGGAGCCAATGAAGTGACTTGAGAAGAGGGGTAATATGGGCATGATGAGGCTGGCGGAAGATTAGCCACACAGCAGAGTGTTGAATATATTGAAGGGGAGAGAGATGATTCAGAGGGAGACCAGCAAGGAGTAGGTTACAGTACGGGAGTTGATTAAGGAGTGGATAAGGGTTTTAGTAGTGTGTTCAGAAAGGAAAGGGCAGATTTTGCTGATGTTATAGAGAAAGCAACGACAGGTCTTAGCTATCTGACGGATGTGTGTGGAGAAAGAGAGAGAGGAGTCAAAGACAACCCCAAGATTGCGAGCCAAGAAAACAGGAAGGAGTACAGAGTTATCCACAGAGACTGAGAAAGGAGGAAGAGGAGGGGAGGTTTTAGGGGGAAAGATAAGAAGTTCAGTCTTGGCCATGTTCAGTTTCAAGCGGCAGTGAGACATCCAGGCAGCAATGTCAGAAAGACAGGCAGAGATCCGGGTCTGGATTGCCGGAGAGATTTCAGGCATAGAGAGGTAGATCTGGGAGTCATCAGCATACAGATGGTACTGAAAGCCATGGGAAGAGATAAGCGCACCAAGGGACTGGCTATAGAGAGAGAAAAGGAGGGACCCAAGAGAGATCCTTGGGGTGCACCAACTGGGAGCGGGATAACAGCCACCAGAACACACACTGAAAGAGTGATGGGAGAGATAAGAGGAGAACCAGGATAGTCCAGAGCCCTTAAAACCAAGTGAGGACAGGGTATCGAGGAGAAGGTTGTGGTCAACAGTGCCAAAAGCAGCAGAGAGGTCAAGAAAGATGAGGACAGAGTAAATGCCCTTGGATTTTGCCAGGAAGGAGTCAATGGAGACTTTGGCAAGAGCCGTTTCAGTAGAGTGTAAAGGATGAAAATCAGACTGTAAAGGATCCAGGAGGACATGAGAGGAGAGGAAGTCGAGGCAGCAGTGTTGAACCGCATGTTCAAGTAGTTTAAAAATGAAGGGAAGGAGGGAGATGGGTGGATAATTAAAAGGACAGGTCGAATCAAGTGAGAGTTTCTAGAGGAGAGATGCAAAATAAGGGGCAGATAGCTAAGAGAGCACAGTAATAATGACAAATACATAAATAAGGGGAGACAGACAGACAGAACTCACCGCAAATTCATTCACAGGAGCTAAAATTCACCCCTCTAGCAGAGCACTAGGAGGGCACTGCTCTTCCCAGAGCACAGAGAGGCAAACAGGGAGCTAGGCACAGGTGGGAGACAGGAAGAGGGATGAACAATACCTCAGCAGGGGGAGGGGTTAGTCACTCAGGTAGACTAAGAGCAAAGACAGGGAAAATGTTTAAGCTCAGCAAACTATGGAGACAGAGCAAGGATAGATATTGAATTCAAAGTAAAGGTAAACCTGGCCAACACAGACAGACCAGACAGGGTAAGTTATACAGCTGAGAAAGCTGAACAAAAGTGCAAAATAAGGGGCAGAGAAGTAAGAGAGCACACTAATAATGACAGATGTACTCTATGTAATTAGAAACCAAGCCTATGTACCCCCATCATCTATTGTACTAGAGAACCATGATATCACAGCAAAAAGGGAAGTGAAATACCTAGGGGTTATACTGGATCAGACCCTCAGCATGGAATCCCACATTAAAAACACATTATAAACTTAAGCTACGAAACCCGCTCCACCCCCTAATACACTTACACTACTTCATATGCATAATTCAGGCAATCATTACACCCCACTTCGACTTTGGGAACACTGTCCTCCAGGGTACCTCAAAACAAAAGCTCTTCAGGGGAATACGTGTACCGACAGAACTGTAACTGGTCCCGCTGCACTGAGCCGTTCTTTGTCAGAGAGACACGAGTTAACTCCTTGGAAGAATCTCAGCAGTGACATTACATCACCAGAGTGCATCCGGCTCCTTACACCGAAACAGCAGAATGTGGACCTTTGTGTGACTTTTTGGACTGGTTCAAGCGTGTTGTAATCTAATTGGTGGTAGAAAACTAAGAGTATGTAGAACAGTACAAACAGTATTGTGTGTTCTCCCCTTCTGCTCTCTCTGGAGAGTGGTTGGTGGCTGATGAATTGTGCTTTAATCCTATCATGTAGCCAGGAATATCAGGATCTCACTGCTAATGTACTTAATCCTTATCCTTTATGTTAGGCCTTTCTGTCTATTGTTTTTCTACCTTTTTCTTCCTTCCAACTCCATACATTGATATTTTGCTTTTTGGTGCTTTTTATGCCAAACTATTTGAGCTAGTGCATCAGGCTCTATTTCTGCTCTTTTTCTAAGCTATGTGTAAGGCTCATCTCTTTGAGGCTGCTTTTGAATAGGTGATTCCCACATTGTTTATTTGTTCTGGCTAATTACACTAGTGAGGTTAGACCAGAGCCTCTACGATTTGCCCTGAGAGCTCCGGCTAACTTTACATGTTGTTACAAGGGTTTAAGGAGTTGGGGGTACCTAAAGATTCCATGCTATAGTGTGCTATTTTTGGTATTTCTATGTCATGTTAGTGTTATTTGCCTTTTCTAATTCTTCTCCCCTTTCATGGATGTGTATTATTTAGATGGATCTCATGTATATACTTATCTGCCTGTCAAACTTTCCAGAGTCTGTGAACTCTCGCACTTACACTGTTTGCTGGCTGGTTTTTCCCCTCAAGGGTCACATACCATCTCTTACTGTAGCAGCAGAGCGCAGACAAACCAATGATACCAGGAGTCTGTTCAGAAGGTCCAAATCATTTATTTGTGCACAAGTCTCAAGCAAGACAATTTCAAAATGGCTGAGCAATGTTCTCTGGCAATACAACAACATTTATAGACTTTTGCTCCATTTTAGGTATAGAAAAACATTTCATTGGTCCCGGTAACCTCCCGTACCTCCCGTACCCCTTCTATTGGTCCCGGTACTGATATGATTATCCAATTATGTTCTCGGAGTGGGCTTGGCACCTGCTACCCCCCTTCTAGTCCCCATTACAATGGTCAGTTCACCATCTTGTTACTTCCAAGGCCACTCAGCTAGTTCGTACGTGTAGGGAAACAGGGCTTTATAACTTCACTGTCAGCAATTTCAAAACATTACTTTCTGTATTTTTCCATCAGTTCTGCTTGTCTAAGCTAATTCAATACTTTCACTAAATTCTTAATTCTACAGCAGCATATTGGGGGATGTGCTACTCCTATGGGCCTCTTCACAAGCTTCATTTACAGGTCAAGCTAGTTAGGCTTGTTTGCTCATGTCAGACATAGTGAATCACAGGCCTACACCTGCCACATTCCCCCCTTTGATTAATCTCACCCTATTAGTTAATAAGGTGTGAGAATTAAATCACTTCAAAATACTTATACTATAGTCAGAGGCCTCCGGCCATCCACAGGAGGACTAGGTTGGTATAAAGCCATTATCTTAGTTGCGGTCTTCCGCTCTACTGTACTATCAATAGCACTGTGTATGGAGCGCATACAGCATGGGACTATGCAAGGTAATAGAAATACAACAAGAACAAGCAATAATACTAGTATTAGAAAAGTCTTCAGTCCTCCTAGCCATGAGAAAAGGTTAGCAAACCAGTTAGGTAACCTCAGTGGGTGCCAAGTCTGTACTGTCACATAAGCATGTTTACGCATATCTTCAGCAATTTCTTCAACTACTTGACCCTTATCATCTATTTTTAAACAACAGTTGGTTAAATTCAGCTTACCACATACTCCTCCTTCAGCTGCTAACAAATAATCAAGTGCTAGACGATTCTGATATATGGCAGTGCGCATTTGGGTACTTTGTCTAGCTAGAAGTGTGAGAGCATGGATAGTTTCATTAGTTATTATTTCAACTACTGCTTGTAAGCGAATAATGCGATTAATCATATAGATTGGTGTTCGATATCCCCACATACCATCATCATTCCAAGTGGCAGGCCCATAATATTCAATAATCCTTTCTGGTGGCCATTCATCACCCTTCCACTTCTCCCATTTGCCTACTTGGAGGGGTGCTCTCTTCTGTCTCAGTGCTCTCTTGTGTCTGTGGGTTGTGTACACTGGGTATCCTAATTGTTCTCCATGTTCTGTGGGTAGGAGAAAGAAAGAAGGTCTGATGGTCCCTAAGACACATGCTCCTCCCCAATGTGACGGGAGTTGAGCATACGCTCGGTTTCCACAGATCCAATACAGGCCAGGTGGGGCTTGCCAAGCATGAGTTTTGGCAAGATTAGTCCATAAACTAGCAAGTTCGGGAAATCTGGCTAATGGATTAGGAGGTTCAGGTCCTTTGACTCCTGACCACCATGACGTCTTTTTGGTAGTGGCATTATAAAACTTCTGGCTAAGACAGACTAGCTGTCCTAGCTGTTGGGTGAACTGGGGTCCAGTTCTGGCATAGCAAAGACGTCCAACAATTGAATGCGCTAACACCCATTCGCTAGTAGTCTTGTGTAATTCAGTCTGATTGTAAGTCAGAGAATAATTCAATTCTTGGGCCTCCCATGGCCATTGGTCACCCATTTGGGTTCCGCCACAGAAATAACAATCTGAGATCTTTAGACTGGATACTACTGCTCCAGCTAGTTCTAGAAACAAATTCTGGGATGGATGGGGAATTTCAAACTTATTTACATGCATAGCTTCATAGAAAGTGTTATGGATGTGGTATTTAGATGACTTGTAGGCTTGGGTATTTAATCTTATATACACAATGGTTCCAGGATCTACTGCTCCTCCTGCAATACGTAAACCAAACTTGTATCCTTGTTTCCATGCATTAGGATTACGAATCCATAATTGTAAAGGGTTACAAGCATCTTTCTTACATTTGTCATCTGTTTTTGACTTAGTCAAAGTGGCAACTCGATTATCTCTCTGTTCATCTGTAATACCCAGCATTCCATGTAGCATAGAAAACACACTCCCAGTTTGGGCAATAGTAATCTGCGGCTGGGGCAGTACTATATGACTCTTTCTTACCAGTACACTTTTTCCATCCCGTAGCACCTTCTGGGCACATATACTTATGATCATTGCGATATGCTTTTTCCCAAGTACCACATTTGGAACGACTATCTCGGTTTATAACATCACATGCATCAAAATATAAAACAGCGGGCATGCTAGCATCTTTAAGTGGTTTCGTAGCATTAATTAAAGGTCCATCTGCATCATTCCATCGTATTTCCAACGTATAATAGGATGGGTTCTGATGCGGGTTATAGCATACTCTGGAGTTACCTTTAATGCAAACATTTAGTTCAGTGGTGTTATAAATACACCAAGTCACTTTACCAGTGCAGGTATAGTAAGAATGGTAAATCAAAGTCTGAGTTACTTTCAGTCCAGTTCGAGTAGAAGTAATGCAAGCAGTGCATGGAGGTAAAGCATGAGTTAGTTCAAAACCTCCAAAATAGGCAACCAGGGCAAAGCAAAGGTAAAGATACATGTTGATTGGAGTTCTTCTGAATCCTCAGCTTGCAGATCTTGACCACGACGTTCTTTTCTTCGTCCCGTGCGCTAATGAAGCAATTTCAACGGGTGCTGAGTGTTGATTGAAGATCCTCAAGTTGTCCATCACACAGTAACCAACTTAGCAATTTTAGTTGGCTTTTGAAGTTTGGTCAATCAGTGTAGCATCAAAGTAGTGTGCAAAATCACACGCAGATTGAGTTCGTTGAAACAAAACTTTTGCTGTATGGAAAACAGCAATCCTCTTCGAAAGACTTGGCTACTGCAAGGCACTGTGATGAAGTGTCTACGCTGCTGGTTGCCGTCTCAGAGTAACTCATAAAGGTGCATCAGGGTGCTGCTCCGCGGTCTACTGCTCAGGTTCTGGAGCTGCTGCGGGCTTGACTCTGCTGTGGTGGATCCAGGCGTCGATCTCCGCTACCTTTACTGCAGTTGGGGTAGACAAGATGACGGTGTATGGTCCCTTCCAATGGGGTTCCAGCGGTGTCTTCTTCCAATCTTTGATCCACACCGAGGTACCAGGCTGGTAGGGATGCAGGGGTTCATTCAAGTTGACAGGCAACTGGTCTTGGATCCACGCATGGAGAGTCTGCAGAACAAAACTAAGAGCTAGGAGTTCTTGCCTGATTATTTCTGAACCAATTTGGGCTAGACTTCCTTTAATTCCTTGCACTATTGGTGGGGGTTTACCATACAGAACTTCAAAAGGGGAAAATCCTGTTGACTTTACAGGAGCTCAGCGTATTCTGAGTAAAGCTATTGGGAGCACTTGGGGCCATTTCAATCTTGTCTCCTGGCAAAGCTTAGACATTTGGGCTTTTAGGGTACGATTCATTCGCTCAACTTTTCCTGAACTCTGGGGTCTGTATGCAGTGTGGAGCTTCCATTGTATCTGTAGGGCTTTTGCTAACTGTTGAGTAACCTGCGAAACAAATGAGGGTCCATTGTCTGACCCTATTACTGCGGGAATTCCAAATCTAGGGACAATCTCTCTCAATAGAACTTTGGTGACTTCTCTAGCTTTTTCGGTTCTGGTTGGGAAGGCTTCTACCCACCCAGAAAAAGTACAAACTAATACTAATAAATAGTGATATCCATTGGCTTTTGGCATGTCAGTAAAGTCAATCTGCAGGTGGTGCATGGGGGTTACACCTCCTGACTGAACTCGAGGTGGTGGTGTGGGACCTTGCTTGGCATTATTTTTGGCACAAACTAGACACTGGCGTGCTACTGAAGCTGATAGGGCTGGTAACATGGCAATGTAGAAATGTGGTCTAAGTGCTTTTTCCATAGCAGTTTTTCCATAGTGGGTAGTTTCGTGAAAAGCTTTGACAAAAGCTGTCCTAACAATTCGGGAATTACTATGCGTCCTGGGGTTTGACTACCCTCTGCTGGTGGCAGTTCAATCCATCCATCTTTCAGTACTCCATCTTCTCTGTCACAGTAGTAGTCTAATTCTTTGGTGGTATATCGTGGTGTCCATGAGTTCAAGGGTACTGGAAACAATGCTGCCTGCATCGGCATGGCTGGTGGTGAAATTTGCCCTGTCATAGCTGCTTGTCGTGCTGAGGCATCTGCAAATCTGTTTCCTCGGGCATCTTCTCCTTTTCCTGCTTGATGTCCTCTGCAGTGCATGACAGCTACATGAGTTGGGGCCCATACTGCATCAAGTAGCATCAGTATCTCGGGGCCATACTTGACTGATTTTCCTCCGGATGTAATGAGTCCTCTTTCTTTGTAGAGAGCTCCATGGGCATGTAAGGTGGTGAAGGAATACTTAGAGTCTGTATATACATTCAACACAAGTTTTGCACCTAGTAGTAGTGCTCGGGTAAGTGCTATCAATTCTGCTTTCTGGGCTGATGTGCCTGAGGCTAGGGCTGATGACTCAACTACTTCATGTTGAGTGACTACTGCATATCCGGCACAGCGTCGTCCATTGATGATGAGACTACTTCCATCAACATAATAGATTTGGTCAGGATTGTCTATGGGCACATCTGTCAGATCAGGTCGGCTCGAGAATACAGTGTCCATGACTTCTATACAGTCATGCTCCGGGAGTTCTTCACTAATAGGTATCAATGTGGCTGGATTCAAGGCATGACTCACTTCCAGTTGTATCTGTGGGTTTTCACATAGCATGCTCTGATATTTCAACATTCGAGAATTGGTGAGCCAATGATTTGCTTTCTGTTCCATAAGGGCAAGGACTGCATGTGGTACAGTGACTCGTATATTCTGTCCTAGTGTGAGCTTGTCTGCTTCACTCACCAACAATGCTGTAGCTGCAACTGCTCTCAGGCAAGGTGGCCATCCTTTGGCCACAGTGTCCAATTGTTTCGATAGGTATGCTACAGGTCGCTCCCAATTTCCCAATTTCTGAGTCAACATGCCTAAGGCATTTCCTTGTGCTTCATGTACAAACAAGTGGAAAGGTTTGTGAACATCTGGTAGTCCAAGGGCTGGTGATGACATCAATTCTTCCTTCAACGTCTTGAAGGCTGTATCCTGCTCAGGTCCCCACTCCAGTGGCGACTTTTCTTCTCCTTTTGTGGCTTCATACAGTGGTTTAGCAATTTGGGCAAAGTTGGGAATCCAGATTCGGCAATATCCTGCCGCTCCCAGAAAGGCTCTGACTTGCTTTCTGGTTGTCGGGGTTGGAATTCTGCATACTGCTTCTTTTCTTTCTCTGCCTAATTTTCGGCTTCCTTGGGTTATGCGAAAGCCCAAGTATTTCACTTCTTTTTGACACAGTTGTGCTTTGGCTCTTGAAACTTTGTATCCAGCTTCATCTAGTAACTGCAAGAGGTCTTTGGTGGCTAGTATACATTCACTTTCTGATACAGCAGCTATCAGCAGATCGTCCACGTATTGGAGAAGCACTCTCTTCCCCGGGGCCACTGGATAGCTGGAAAGGTCTTGATTCAGTGCAGCACTAAAGATGGTAGGCGAATTCTTGAATCCTTGGGGTAATCGTGTCCAGGTGAGTTGCCCCCCTCTTCCAGAAATGGGGTCCTGCCATTCAAATGCAAACAATATCTGACTCACAGGGGCTAATCTTATGCAAAAGAATGCATCTTTTAAATCTAGAACAGTGAAATGGGTGGCTTCAGCAGGAATTAGTCCTAGAAGAGTGTAAGGATTAGGTACAACTGGATGTATAGTCTCAACTGCTTCATTCACTCTTCTTAAATCTTGCACGGGGCGGTAGTCATCTGTTCCAGGCTTTTTCACTGGCAGAAGTGGGGTGTTCCATGGGGATTGACATACTTTCAGTAGGCCATGTTCTAGTAGTCTTTGCAAGTGGCGGTGGATACCTTCAATTGCAGCTCTTGGGAGAGGGTACTGTTTGACATGTACTGGTGTAGCACTAGGCTTGAGGGTTACAATTACTGGAGCTATATGTTTGGCTAGGCCTGGAGGACTGCCTTCTGCCCATACTCCAGATGGGGCATCAATACTTTTCAAGGTTTGTTCGAAATAAGTGTCTTGGACAGAATCATCACTGTAATATCTCCATTCTTCTTCACGGGGAACTGTAAGCAGCATTATTCCTGCTGGTTTGTCTTGCGAATTTACTGTCATTTGCATTTCTCCTCTTTCGGTGAAGGATATTTGGGCTTGTAGCTTGGCTAACATATCTCGTCCCAGTAGTGGCACTGGACATTCAGGCATGTAAAGGAATTGATGAGTTATTTGCTGTCCTCCTAGACTGCATATGCGATTTTGAAGAAAAGGTTTTGTAGCTTTGGCACCAGTTGCTCCTACGATGGTGACTGCTTTTGTAGAAAAAGGGGCTATCTTTTTGTCTACTACTGAATGCTCTGCTCCAGTGTCAACCATAAAGTTCATAACTTGGTCTCCTATTTGTATTCCGACCATAGGCTCCTGGAGACCTAAAGCAAATTCGGAGCCCGGTCTGTCCTAATCCACGTCATCTTCATCATAGGCTGTTGCCGCCAATGCTTGCACGGCTTCTCCTCTTGCACGCTGGTGTTGCTCTCGATTGGCTCCTCCGCGATGTCGGGGACGGCCTCGTCTTTCTTCTCTCCATTGTTGATTGTTTTCGTCATCTTCGTGGGCGTCTTCGAGTTGCGGGCATGCATCTCTCCAATGTCCTTCCTCCTTGCAATAGGCGCATTGGTTCACGCCTAGCTGGGGCCGGCTTCCACCTCGGCCCCGCCCCCTTCCTCTGCTCCTTCGACTAGGGACACCTCCCCTTTTCTGTTCCACTATGGCCGCAGCCAAAAAATCAGCTTTCTTCTTCATCTTTCGATCACATTCTTTCTGTCTTTCATTATCACGGTTCACATACACTTTATGAGCGACTTCCAATAACTGTGTTGCATTCATGCCCGCAAACCCTTCTAATTTCTGTAATTTTCGTCTAATGTCTGGTTGAGACTGATTTACAAAAGCAGAATTCACCATGCATAAACTTCCTGGTGCATCAGGATCATAGGGAGTATACATTCTATATGCTTCAGTTAACCTCTCATAAAACACTGCTGGACTCTCATCTATGCCTTGGTTAACTTCAGTAACTTTGGAAAGGTTCATAGCTTTCTGGCCCCCCCTTTTCAGGCCTTGTAAAAAGCCTTGGCGAAAACGGGCTAGGGCTCTGGATCCTTCTTCAGTATTTGGGTCCCATCGGGGATCTTCATTCGGGAATTCTCTCTGGGCCGCTTCCCGATTATCTATTCTTACCACCCCTCGATCTGGAGCTATAGGGTTATCTGCCATCCATTCAATAGCTGCTTTTTTAATTCGTGTCCGCTCCTCCGTAGTAAATAAAGTGGACAGGAGCTGACGACAATCTGCCCATGTGGGCTGGTGGGTTTCCATAATAGTATTCACTAGTTCTGTAAGCTCTTGGGGTTTATTGGTATAGGAGGCATAATGCGTCCTCCAATTTAACAAATCAGTTATAGAGAAAGGGACATACACATAGCTCGGGGGTCCCGCTACCACCTCATTATCTTCATTCCTTACAGGCACTCCCGGGACTTGCCGTAAAGGCATCATCTTGGCAGTGGAGGTCTTTTGGGATCTAAGCGATATTTTTGTAACTTTCCTATCAGGGCTCTTTTTCTTCTTTTCTACAGGCTTGTCAGGGGTTACTTTCTTTTCTATATGCTTTGTCTTGGATTTACTTTTCACTGGCAGACTAACACTGGCGGTCGCTTCTACACTGTCAGTCTCACTCGGGGAATTTTCAGTTTCTTCCTTCTCTGTTTCGGTATCTGACTCGCCTTTCTCTGTCTCTGTCTCAGTAGAATCTTCGTCCTCAACTACAGGAGGTTCATCTTCCTGCTCTTTGGGAGGTGGCTCAGGGGTTGGGTCCCGCTCCCGCTGTCTCCGGGGCTCTGGGGCAGGACGCCGGGCTACTCTTACTGGGCCCGGGGTTCTAGGCTGTCGGGGAACTACTTCTGGGGAATCAGGATCTACCAGGATGGGTTTCTTCCTGGATTTCTCATCTTTCCCTTTCTTGCGAGGCTGTTCTTTTTCTGTTTTCTGACTATGATCTGTCTTGGCTAACATTATTCTGCACTGTTCTTCATAGCAGCGCTTCGCCCAAGGAGGCGGGTCTTCACAAATACTTAACCAAGAATCTATATAGGGGTACTGCTCGGGGTGCGTTAAGCGCACCTTATGATGAACTAACTGAATAATTCCTACATTAAAGGTTCCCTCTCGGGGCCAGGTAGGGTCTAGATCGGGCCACTCCCTAGTACACAAAATCTGCAAACGAGCTACATCCATTTTAATACCATAACCTCTAGAATATCCTTCTTTAAAATGTGCGATCATACATTCTAATGGAGTGTTCCTAGTAGACCCCGCCCCTCCCATTTCGATGTGTGCGTGCAACAACAGACAGAAGGGAAAAGGAGGGCGGACCGTGGGTAAGGGGTCCTCACGGCCCTGGAAACGTATAGGGGAAACAAATAACAAGACAAGACGACAATCGCTTCCCCCTTTTTGCGACCTGAACGCGGTCGCCCGGTCAGGAAATGCGCTACTCAGGGGTCCGCCTTCGCTTGGTCCGTGCTGCCAGACCTCTCATACACACCTCATTCACACAATCATGCTAGCAACGTATCCCAGAATGCATTCAGTTCTATCTATTCTGACTAGTCTTGTTCAAGTTCCAAATTACAAGAAGACGGGAGTTTCGCCCTGCGAATACTCATGCGGGGGTACTCGGTCCGTCTTTGAGAGGTGATCAGACTCTCTTACCAATTTCCAAGTTCCAAGTTCAAGCGGCAGCACTGCTCTTTCTTATCTGTCTAGACATAACAAGTCAAAACTCTACTCACCGGATCCGGTCCTCAAACTTCCCAAGCAGGTGCATGAGTTGGACCTCGGACTCCCCTCACTCGGGTTCGAGGCGTTGGCTCCAGCCGGGCCCGGCACCCGCCGAGGTCCGACCAACTCCCTCCGATGCAATGGACCGGCGGCGCCAGGAAGCAGCCCCCGTCGGAAGGGCGCGATCCCGGCAGGACCAAGCCTATAGAGGCGGAAAATCGTGGTATATTGCCCTATATACCCTCTGATTCCACAACTTCCCGGCCAACGCACCAAGAATATGTAGCAGCAGAGCGCAGACAAACCAATGATACCAGGAGTCTGTTCAGAAGGTCCAAATCATTTATTTGTGCACAAGTCTCAAGCAAGACAATTTCAAAATGGCTGAGCAATGTTCTCTGGCAATACAACAACTTTTATAGACTTTTGCTGCATTCTAGGTATAGAAAAACATTTCATTGGTCCCGGTAACCTCCCGTACCTCCCGTACCCCTTCTATTGGTCCCGGTACTGATATGATTATCCAATTATGTTCTCGGAGTGGGCTTGGCACCTGCTACCCCCCTTCTAGTCCCCATTACAATGGTCAGTTCACCATCTTGTTACTTCCAAGGCCACTCAGCTAGTTCGTACGTGTAGGGAAACAGTGCTTTATAACTTCACTGTCAGCAATTTCAAAACATTACTTTCTGTATTTTTCCATCAGTTCTGCTTGTCTAAGCTAATTCAATACTTTCACTAAATTCTTAATTCTACAGCAGCATATTGGGGGATGTGCTACTCCTATGGGCCTCTTCACAAGCTTCATTTACAGGTCAAGCTAGTTAGGCTTGTTTGCTCATGTCAGACATAGTGAATCACAGGCCTACACCTGCCACATTACGATTGTTTATCTTGCTACTATCATTAAAGTTACTCTGTCCATGTTGTTAAATAGGAACCAAATTCTAAAACAGATGCAGAAGGTTAGATATGGAGTTTAAAATGTCACTTTTTCAGGCTTTCAAGTACTGTCTGAAGAAATATGCAATGTTTCTTTAATTGAAGCAGCGGAGTGCAAACAATGAATAAATCCAGGAGTCAATTGCAGGGTCCATTGTCTTATGTGATAAGGAAGCTTATCAGGGCCTGGAAGAAAGGGGTAAAAAGAAGGAATTTACCCTAAACAAAGGACCTAATTTAAAACTCCATTTTCTCCTAAAAAGCAAGATGTGCATGGCTACAATAAGGTTCAGAATGCCCCTAGTGGTGGAAAGGAGAGGGAATACAGGCCCAGGGTAAGGAACCCTTACGTCACTGCATTCCCTAATCACCCAGCTGCCACGAGGGAGCTTGATCTCTCACACCTGAGAGGAGAGAGGGTGGAGCAGGAACCTGGGGGGTTTAATTGTAGCCCAGTCTATCCAGAGAACAGATGGAGAGGGAGACGGAGACGGAGAGACGGTTGGAGAAGAAACACAGGAAGGACGAGGACAAGCAGGACACATGGTGAGGAACTGGATGGATTCCTGAGGTCTGAGAGTGCTGTAGCTGCTGACCCGAGAGAGAGCAACAGTTTTGCCTACTCCAGAAGGAATGGCGCAGTAAGGAGCAGGAACTCTACTTGGAGGACAGGACGAGCTGGATATTGGCCAGAGCAAGTAAATTTTATGATTTTTTCATACATTTAAACAAATAAATGCACAAGGAAATCACTGGCAAAGTAGGAAAAACAAAATCCAAATAGTACATAAAGGAAATAATACACCATTAGCCATAGTTAAGCCCACAATAAATTAAAAGGGGGAGGCAACAGGAAAAACCTTTACAAATTGGAAA
The DNA here is from genome assembly GCA_033557465.1 of Ichthyophis bannanicus. Lineage (NCBI taxonomy): Eukaryota > Metazoa > Chordata > Amphibia > Gymnophiona > Ichthyophiidae > Ichthyophis > Ichthyophis bannanicus. The sequence goes on along the minus strand of CM066031.1, from coordinate 1,911,843,888 downwards.
ACAACATAATATACATAGCAGTGCGAGACCTATACATCAGCCGAATGGGAATCACTAACAACCACTAAATCCTCCCTAGCCACAAGAAACTCCAGTAATTGATTGGGTTCAAAAAACAAATATAATTTTTCTTTATAGGTAACATGACATTTGGCTGGAAATTTCAACAAAAAAGACCCACCAAGGGAAAGGATCCTGGGTTTCAACCTCAGAAATTCCTTCCTCCTTAACTGGGTATCCCTAGCAAGATCGGGGAAAATATGAACACATGAACCCAAAAATTGTTCACTGAAATTTCTAAAATACGCTCTTAGAATTAAGGATTTATCAGATTCAAGAGCCAGCGTGACTAGGAGAGTAGTGCGAGATGTGACCAGCTCTAAAGAATTCTCCAGGAACCCAGTGAGATCTCCAGATGCTATAGGAGCATCACCAGGTCCCCCCTGTACACCCCGTCCCACCAAAAGATATTGCGCCTCGATCAACGGTGGTGGGCACTCCTCGGAGATCTTCAGAACTTCCCGAAAGTACCTACGAACCATCTCCATAGGAGAACACAACAGAGATCTAGGAAAATTAATCAGTCTCAAGTTATTTTTCCGGACTTGATTTTCTAGATATTCCAATTTCCTAACAGACACATTTCTATCTTTGATATGGGTACCGGGTAACTCCCGGAGCTGTTCAAGATTTCCTTCCATCTGCACCAACCGCCCCGCTTGTTCACGCTGAACTCTGGAACATTCTTAAAAATTGAGTTTGCAGCAAAACCATTTCAGTACTCACAAACGATGAAATAGTTGCCAGAGATGAATTCAAAGTGGATATTGTGTCCCATAGCACCTCCAATGTAACCTTCTGGGGCTTCACCAACCCACCAGCACCTCCAAAAGATGCCAAAGGACTGCCAGTCTGGGGCATAGCGTCCCCCTCCAGAGACAAGCCCTCAGATCTCCCTCTTCCTCCAGACAGCAAAAACGGAGGTGAACAACCTGCCACGGAGCCCTCTTCACTCCCCTTAAGCGGCGTGCTAACTTTCACGTCGCTGGGAAGCACTCCCGAGGCCGTCGAAACACTTCCGGGGCATGGCGGGGGGGCCCGTTGTTCAGGGGAGAGAACTACCCCTATTGTGCTCAGGTCTGGACTCAATGCCAGAACTGCCGAAGATGCCGCTCCAGCCGCAAGGGTCTCAAAACCGCACGTCTGAAGGGTCCTCTGTCCAGGCAAGTTGACCCGAGCTTCACTCGAGGGTAGGGAAGCTTGCTTGCGCTTCCGTCGTCCCATCTCCACTTCCAACCGCACAAGTCGCCGCAAACAGAGCTCCTCACCAACAGCCAGATCACCCGCAGCTGCTCGCTGCCGCCATCTTGCCTGGTCAGAGCAAGTAAGAAGTGAAGTTACTACAGGCTTTGATCAAGGTATGAGCCCCAGAAGCTTAGCTAATAAGGAGCACAATCATTTTGCCAGGTCTCATACATGGATTGCTCTGCATGCCAGTCTGCTAAGTGTGAGGGGTTGTAAGAGTGTTAACCTTTAAAGAAAAGCTTCCAGTATCCAAAGTCCTAAGAACTGTGTTAGCTTGCCAGTGTTCTAAGTTCAGGAGAAGTGTGACGCAGTGTAAAGCTGAACTTTCCTGATTAACTTTTTGAGAAACAGCTGTGTTGTGTGCCGAGCACAGAGTGAAGCCGTTTCATCCAAGAAAGAAAGAAATGCTTTGGTTTCACTAGTTGCTGAGAAAAATCCTGAAGAGATTTTAACTGCTTGTGAGAATCTCATTATTTGTATGAATTGCTGTGTTTAAGCATACAGGATTGCCAAGTATTTGTTACTGGACTGAAAAAGGAAAGAAACCAGGGTTGAAGTTTTTTTCTCTGTATGTTTTGAATGCACGACCAGCTTTGCCTAAAAGCAGGTGCTATGAGAAGCCTTGTTAATTAAGCTGAGGAAAGCTGTTTGTTTCATTTCACGTTATCCTATAATGAGTTACAAAAACTCCTGGTGAAATATCTAAAAAGGTGGATCTGAACCTAGTGTGTCTTCTCTTTGTTCTTGAATAAATTCTTGTCATTGAACCTACTCTGACCCAACTAAAAAAAGGTGCTTTTTTCCATCTGAAGTCAAACTGGACTACCTTTCCCATAATGCATTAAAAGGCATCCAGTTAGAGAAGCCAGAAAGTTAAAGCACCTCAATGGTTAAAAACCAAAACCATGCCCCTCCATACAGATGTAAGGAGCTAAGGGCGTGACACTTATGAAAATCATTTAGCTCTGGACTGTCTGTTGGCTCCCACAGTTTGTGTTTTATTGGGTCTCTCATGCTACACCTACATTCCTCTGACCCATCACATGATGATATTATAGAAGTCATTAAACTCTTACAGGAGCTTGCTGATGAAACGAGAAAGGAGGGGGATTGGGTTGCTTGGGTCTTTAGCTGGTTTTCTGGTTTAGGCCAAGGCATCAGGAACTTTACTCATTGTTATAATATTGTAGTATTGTTCCCCTCATGCTATGCTGTACTTGGTGCCTACCTCTCCTGTGCTCCCAGCGCAAGTCCACCATGATCCATGTTCACCGTCCTCATGAGCCACGGCGCAATCAGGCTTTGCCCATTTATGACAGTGTTGGACCCAGTGTCTCCCATGAGCCTTTCCGAATCAGGAGGGTGAATGTGCTCCCACATTCTACTCCTGAAGGAGTGGGGGGGAGGGGAGTGTGAGAGCCAGAGGAGAAAGAGTTAACGCAATTATGCAAGAAAAATAATTGAAATATCCGAATGCTGGCCTTTGCACTGAGGTGCGTACGTGCAACTTTGAGAGGTATGTGAGATCATATGGAAAAGTATGTGAAAACACACATCAGTAAGTGGTGGACAGAGAGAGGGTAGAGAAGCAATCAGTTTGTTCATTGTAACCGCACTGATGCAGAATAGCGTGGTATATAAGAGAATGCAAATAAAAAATATAAACATGCCAGCTTAGCATGAAGAAGGACATATGGTCCCCAGTATAGTCATCAGAACACGGGGAGTTGAAGAGATATATTTCTTGGGAACGGAGGGTTGGGAGAGAACCAAGCAATAAAACCAGGTAAAGGGGGGTAGAAGTCAGATAACAATATAAATCTGTCAAGGCCCAGACTGATAATTGCAGACATGGGCCCAAGAAAGGTCAACGGAGAGGGGTACAGACATGAGTAGAATAACATCACACAAGTGGGGCCCCAGGCAGCTGGAACAAGAATGAGCTAATTAGAGAAGAACGCCCCGATAGTAAGTATGGTCTGGAGCAAGGGTATATAATGTTAGAAATGGTTTGTTTGTTTTTTACAAAATATACGCAGAACACAGAATAGAAGTGGAACTCTATAGGATGTTCTTTGCTAGCTCTAATACATTCGGTCACATATTCCATTTTCTTATGCTGTACAGAATAAAACATTTTTCTCCTGGCCTTGCTAATCCTAGGTTCCACCATACACCCCTCCCTTAGCTTCCAGGCTATTGCACAGGACTTAGAAGCTCAAGGACAAGAAAACCCCCTGCGAAACTGATACAAAATTTGCTAGGTGCAGAGAAAGGGAAGAAAGAAACGTCCAAAACATGAAAATTAAGAACATGGGCACTAAGGGAGGGGGGATTTCTGAGAACTCTTGAGACCGGTAATATAACCATAAAAGGAATAAGGTAAAAAAAGGAAGAGGGGCAAAAGGGTTGTCTGAAGTTAAGTACTGATTTTCAAGATTGTTGCTATTTTTGGCACTGTTTTTGAATATATTTTTGATAGGAGCTCTGTAAATATTGAATTGTTGACTTCACATGTTGAACTATTGGCCAGGTTGACAGTCCTTGATGCTATGACGGCACTCTCAGACACTTCTGTGTCTCTGTTTTAAGCCGGTGGTCTGAGACATCCCTGTGCCTTCTTTACAGATGAAATGTATTTGCTCCTATGCTAAGTTTCTTCATTAGATTGTGTTGATATTACAATAATGTGACAGGACCAGATACACGATGAATCCGTCTGCTTCGCAGTGGAGGCTGTGGGGAAGTATGGATTTCCTGGGTTCCCTATGGCCCCCATATTCCTGTTGTCGTGTTTGAGAGTTTTGTGTACATGCTGTTTTTGTCTTGTGTATGTCTGTTCTTGTGTCCAGTAAAGCTTGTCATACTAGCTGAGTCAGGAAGTAAGACCGAATCATACAGGAAGGACCAGACATTCTGACTTGTAATTGTTTAGAAATCTGCATCTAAGATAAGACAGAATGACCCTGCTTGTTTGCAGTGAGAGGTGTCAAGATCTGTAATTCTACTGGACTGTTTTCCTTTGTTCTTAGTTTTCTGTTTCTGTAAATAGGGAATAATAAAAAGATCCTTTTGGAAGAAAAATCGGTGAGATATTTATTACCATGTACGAGTGTGTTGTCCTGTGTAAAGAGAGATTTTGTTCTGCATAAGGTGAGATTTTGTTGGGAAGTGTGGGTCCTCTGATGTTTCTTTTATTGGGAAATGATATGTCTTCCCTGAGTGGTTTCCCTTCTGGACGGAGGAAGGTGTCAGCTTGGGAACTGTCTGGCCAACAGTCCAGCTGACCCTTGTACAGAAGGTCCAGAAAGGAAGTACTCAGCTTCAATTGCTGGCATAAGAATCCACATCTATCAACAAATGAACTATGTAAAAAGTAATTGTTTTCCTTCATCTTCTGCTCTACGCAGAGCCTAGATCAGGACAAGCAACAACAAAGCTGAGTCACAACAGATCCTCATGCATACAATCTCCAAGATTTCACTGCAACAACGTTCTAGCTGCTCCTGCTGTTGAAAGGTATGACTTTTAAGCTCTAAAGTATTAACAATTACCTTAATACATCTTCAGGACCCATCTGCAGTTAAAATTCTGAAGTCATTCTCCAGGTCCATCAGGTTGTCGGAACAAAGTCTCTCCAATAGCAGCAGAGATGCATCCTATAGATTCATTAATAGCCATAGGCTATCTCTACCTTCTACAACCCAAGCCCTGTCCCCATCAGGCTATCCAATACCAGTCATCCACAACTTCTACCGACCTGCCTCTGAAGCAAAAAGCTTCTTCCCTTTCCCTAACAGGTCTGATCGTAAACAACGTCTAATACAGATTAACCTCAGCAAATTGAGCCATACTAAGGTTAAGCCTAACATTATTGCATCCAATTTAAAATGCTCTCTTATCAACCCACGCTCTATTAGGAATAAGATTCCCTTGATAACCGATTACATATCTGCCAACAATCTGGACATCTTATTCATAACTGAATCTTAGCTAATGACAAACGACATGGTTTTGATCAATCAACTAAAGCCAATAGGGTATGACATATTCAATCACCAAAGAACAAATAAAAGAGAAGGAGGAGGAGTAACCATTTTGGCAAAAAAAGAACGCATCTAACAAAAGCCTCAAGTGAATTTTCTAAAAACATGGACGTCCTACTAGTGGAAAACACGAGCATGTATTTATGCCTAATTTATAATCCACCAACATCAAAAGGTGAGGAGCTGACTAACATCACTGACTACCTGTGCAGCAAAAACTCTACTAACAGGTTCACGATGGTTCAGGTTCACCTTCCGCCGCAACACATATATCTCAAGGGTTTATGGAAGCTCTAGGCTTTAAACAAATAATTCAAGAACCCACTCACATTAAAGGAAATATGCTGGTCCTCATATTTATCCAGCAAGATTGGTCAAGCAGATTTTCAGTCCCAAAGGTACAGATCTGACAAATTCCTTGCTCTGATCACCACTCTATACAATTCAGTATCCCATACTTTCCTAGCAGATTCAACACTAATCCAATCTTCTATCAACGCAGAAAGTTTCACCAATTTGACAAGGATCAATTCTTGAAAGAAGTCCTTCTTCAGCTTCAAATGGACACTAAAGGGGCTTGTTTACAAAGCCGCGGTAGTGGTTCGCGATCGCGATCGCAGCCGCGGCCCCATTGAAATCAATGGGGCCGCGGCTCCGATTACAATCGCAAACCGCTACCGCGGCTTTGTAAACAAGCCCCTAAGAATACTGACCTGTTCATTAGGAGGTGGAACTTGACGATTTCTCAAGCAGCCACAATTGCTAACCGTCCCACGACCAGTAAACCTCATTCAAGGAAAAGCACAGTATTGTACACTAAAGAAGTTTATTTATTTATTTATTTATTAGCAAGACTTGATATACCGCCCAAACCGAAGTGTCAGAGCAGTGTACAGTAATAAACAAGGGGGAGGCTGCTAGAGAAGTATAGGAAGAAAGGAACGCCATTTAATTGACAGGAAAGCATTATTGAGACAAAGGAAGAAAAATAGGAAAGAAACAAAGTTGCATGACTAGACAGGCTGATCGCTGAGGGGGGAGTGCAGAGGGAAGAAAGAGGGGTAGTGTATGGCACTGGAATTGTAATGGGGGAGCTGGAAGGTCGAAAGCCTGAGTGAAAAGATGAGTTTTAAGAAGAGCTTTAAAGTGAGGGAACGAAGGTTCAGTGCGGAGCAAATGAGGGAGAGAATTCCATAGGGCAGGGCTCAGGAAAAAGAATGCAGAGTGACGGGTGAGTTCAAGATGTGCCTGGGATGGAGAAGGAAGAAAAAGGTGATTGCTATGGGAGGATTGGAGGAGGCGAGGGACAGGCTGGTGGTAGATGAGATCGGACAAATACCAAGGAGTACCCATGTGAAGAACTTTGTGGGTAGTGATAAGGTACTTGTAAATGAATCTGAATTTAACAGGAAGCCAATGAAGAGAGAGAAGGCAAGGAGTGACATGGTCAAAAGGGGAAGAGTAAGTGACTAGACGGGGGGCAGTGTTTTGGACGAGTTGAAGTCGACGGAGCTGGTAGGAGGGAAGGCCGGCCATAATTGAGTTACAATAGTCTAAATGGGAGATTACAAGAGAGAGAACCAGAGTGGTGAGAGAACTTGCTGAGAGGTAGGGCCGGAGGGATCTAATACGACGGAGATGAAGAAAACAACTCCGAACTAGGGAGGAAATATGTGGGTGAAAAGACAAAGAGGAATCAAGGGTGACACCAAGATAACGGAGTGAAGAAACAACAGGAATCGGGAGGGAGGATATTGTGGGAGCTAGAGTGGGGGGAGTGGCAGAGAAGGAGAAACAAATAGCAGAGGACTTAGAAGGGTTGACACAGAGAAAATTATCAGAAAACCAAGTAGCAATGAGATCCAGACAGGCATTGAGAGCAGAGAGGTCCGGAGTTGTAGAGCTGGTGTGGTGAATAAGGAGAATATCATCGGCATAAAAGTAAGAGGAGATACTGGTCTGCTGAATGAGGAGGGCGAGAGGAACAAGGAAGATATTAAAGAGTAGAGGGGCTAGAATGGAACCTTGGGGAACACTACAGTGCAGGGGGAAAGAGGAAGAGGTATTGGAGCCTGAGTGAACAGAGAAAATGCGGGATGAAAGGAAAGAATGAAACCAATGCAACACAGTGCCACAGATACCGGAATCAGACAGATGGCTAAGAAGAGTGTGGTGATCAACAACGTCAAAAGCGGCAGAAAGATTCAAAGAGACAGCAATAGATAGATCATCCCGGTCGTGAGAGCAGTGAAGTTCATTAAGGAGGGCTAGAAGTACAGTTTCAGTGCTGTGACCAGTCCTAAAGCCAGATTGACGGGGATGAAGAGAGAGAGTAGCATCAAGGAGTGGAGGAGTGGCCTAGTGGTTGGGGCAAGGTACTTCAGGCCAGAAGGTCGGGGGTTCAAATCCCACTAGAGGACAGCAACCTGGGGCCAGAAGAACTGGGGTTTCTAGTCCCACAGGTGCTCCTTGTGGTCTTGGGCAAGCCACTTAACCCTCCATAGCCCATGTTCCCTGTAAAATAGCTATTTCCAAGTTATAATGCCCTGTTCAATGTAATTTCAGTTTGTTCAATGTAAACCGCACTGTTGCAGAATAGCACAGTATATAAGAGATTGGTGTTTGGTTGTGTTATTAGGCGCATCACATGCGGAGTTGGGACGGCGGGAGATGGTGAGGAGTCATTTTTGAAAATAGATTTTTGTATGACGTTGCTCCTGATGAAGCCAGGTTACAGCGAAACAAAGGCTTTTGTAGAGCTTTGGTCATCTTTAGAAGTTTATCAGCAACATTGACTTTTGGTATTTCTCCCGAGTTGCGTGGTTCCTCTGTCTGCGTTGGAGGTCGGAATTGACTATGAGAAGCGTCTGTTGAAGAGCTAGAGACTTGGCTGGTTACAAGATTACTGCTGCGAGATAAGTTATTTGAATTCTTGTGCTACTGTTGGTGAATTTTGAACTTTCATTATTCTTTATTATATTTGCTGGTATCGTTCTGTGATTTGTTTAGGCTGTGTTCAGCCTCGAAATTACAGTGCAGACGCATATCATATTGACGCTGTTTTTTAGTATGAGAGAAAGAGATTGTATTGGTGGTGTGTGTGTGGACATTTGTGAGTATGTTTCAGTGATTGAATATTTGCTCTATTGCTATAAAGATATTTTGAGATTTTTCCCAGGGTTGTAGTTAAGGGTGTGTTAGATGCAATGTGAGGTTTTGGTATATTCAGTTTAGGAAGGTAGGGAGGCTATGACCGGTGATGTGAGCGTCTGTCAACACCCTATGGTGATTTATCACTAGATGTGGAGTTGTGCCATCTGAGGTCATTATTGCCTGGAAATGATGTTAGGACATGAGTTATAGTTTTTGTAGTTTGTATATTTAATATTGTGAGCAGGCTTACAATGTGGTTTTCTAATGCTGGCAGTTTAGCTCGTGGACTGAGGAGGAATGAAAAGCTAGTTCCTGAGCGGGTGTCCAGTTTAGTCCTCCACATCCGGTAGTGCACCTCCTCCTGCAGCAAGGAGACTGGACCAATCAACTCTTTAGAACTGTAGCCTGCTTACTGCTGGAACTCCCATGAGCCCTCCAGTGTGTCCAGTCTCCTTGCAGCAGGAGGTGGTGTGAGCCTGGAGCTAGGCTCACTTCTTGTTATTACTTGTGTTTTTTTCCAGTTTTCACTTACTTTCCTTTATTTCACTTTAAGTTCTTTTTCCTCTGCTACTGTCTCTTTAAAAAAAAAAAAAAAAAAATTAGACAGCCAGTGAGGATTTGGTTGCGAGTGTCTTTAGAACACAGGGATTCCCACGGTGGAGAGGCTGAACAGCACTGCTCTTCTCCCCTGGCTCCCGGCTTGCAGTCTATACCGGCTGCTCTGATCGCTCCCCCAGGACAGTTCGGGGGCAGGATCAGTATACCCGCGGCACTTTTTCTCATCATTTTTCCCTGCACTCGCGGTCAGGCACTCCGGCTGCAGCCCGGTGCTTGCCTGTGCTTCAGCACTTCGGCTCTCGGCTTTCCTTCGGGCTGATTGAGCACCGGGGTGAACGCTTGTTTTTGGTTCCTTTCAGGGTAAGTGTTCCTCTCATCGGGGTATTTTGCTCGTCGGGATTTTTCTTTTATTTCTTTTATTTCCCTTTTGCTTGTGTTTTTGGCGCCTTTTTTTCTTCAGCGCGCCTCGAGTCGTGGCGGCCATTTTGAATTTTTTTCTTTTGGCGGTAACTGTCTTTGCAGGCTCCCAATTGCTTTAATTTGGTGGCGGTTTTGCTTCCCTTCACTGTTGGGCATGCTATAATTGTCCCTTTTTTGTTTTCGTGTAAAAAAAAAAAAAAAAATCGCGTTTAAGCCCGCGGGGCCTGTGAGGCACGGAACAGTCCCTTGCTCACTCACTGCATTCTCAGCTATCTCGGGGTACCCTGGTATTCTCCTTCCCCAGCTTCAGCTCTGATTGCCGCTCATCATGTCCTCCAAACCTCAATGCCTGGTCTGCGGTTTGCGTAGGCGGTCCGTCTCTGCCGCTGGTTTCTGCTCCAGCTGTGCTGCAGTCTCAGCTGGTGCAGAAAATCAAGGGGACTCCCTTTCTCCAGCTGAGCATTTGGTGGTTCCGCTGCCTGCTGAAGGTGTTCTTTCTCCGGGGCCTCTGTTGCCGCCTGTAGCTACTGGCTCTCAGGCTCCGGGCTCCGGAGTCTCTGTGGAGCACGGGTATTCTTCTTCTTCTGCACTGACACATTTTTCTCCAGATTTCGTACTCATTATGCATCAGGCGTTCAAGTTGGGGCAGTTGGGCAAATGGCCTGAGTCCTCTCCCTCAGCTCTCATCTCCCTGCCGCCTGTCTCACTGCCGCCGGAGCCGCCCTCCAAGGCGGCTAGGAAGTCACCTTCTCTTGGCTTAGTGCAGGACGATTTCGAGGTACCAGACCTTGAGCTGGAGGCTGATCTGGAGGGCAGTGTAGATGACCTTGAAGAGGGTGAGATTCAAGACCCTGAAGATCAGGCTAGGATTGTTCGGGTCTTTCGTAAGGAAGAGTTGGTTCCTCTTATCACGGAAGCCCTTCAGATGCTCAATCTCTCGGCGCCGACTCCGGGGGAGGCCGACGTGTTGGAGGATCCTCTCATTCAGGCGGTTCGGGACTCTCAGGTGGTCTTCCCTGTTCACCGGGTGGTAGCTCAGATGATACAAACCGAATGGGACCATCCAGACGCGGGTTTGAAAGGCATCCGGACGATGCATCATCTTTATCCGTTGAAGGATGAGGATAAGGAGAAGTTCAAGTCCCCTCGGGTTGATGCGGCAGTATCTGCGGTGACCAAAAAGACCACCATTCCGGTGGAAGGCAGTGCTGCCTTGAAGGACCTTCAGGACAAGAAAGTGGATGGTTTGTTGAAGCAAGCATTCGAGACGAATGCCTTGTCTCTGCAGGCTTCCATTTGTGCGGCCTGGATTGCTAGAGCTTCTTTGAGATGGGCTCAGCGCTTGCGTCAGAATGCTTCCCTTGACCAGCAGGCGTTGCTTGAGGTTACTCGCCTGGAGTCGGGTTCCGCTTATCTGGCAGATGTCCATTATGATTTGATTCGTACCATGGCGAATAGTATGGCTTCGTTGGTGGTTGCGCGCCGGTCCCTGGGCCGCCGATCCTTCCTCCAAGTCTCGCCTTAGCAGACTTCCCTTTAAGGGTAAGTTGCTATTCGGAGAGGACTTGGACAAGTTGGTGAAAGACTTGGGTGAGTCCAAAGGTGGACGTCTTCCGGAGGACAAGCCTAAGTCGATTAGAGTTTTTCCAGCGCCTCGGGGTTCTTTTCGAGATTTTCGGAGATTTCGATCGACCCGCCTTTGGCATTCCCAGCGAGGTCGGTTTGCGTCTCGGACTCAGCCCTTTTGTGGTTTCCGGGGGGCTGGCAGAGGTTTCTCCATCGCTTCCTCCGGTACTTCCTCTTTCTTTGGTCGCAAGCAGCAATGAAGGGAGGCGGGCTCCGGAGGGGATTCAAGTTATCGGCGGACGCCTTCGGGACTTTCTCCCCTCTTGGGCCCACATTACTTCGGACCGTTGGGTCCTAGAGATCGTCAGAGACGGTTATGCCTTGGACTTTGCCATCCCTCCAAGAGATTCCTTTGTTCTCTCTCCCTGCAAGGGGTCGCAGAAGGAACTAGATATTCGGGTAACCTTGCAACGCTTGTTAGCGCTGGGGGCCGTAGTCCCAGTTCCGGCGACCGAGCGCGGCCTCGGTCGTTACTCCATTTATTTCGTGGTGCCAAAGAAGGGCGACTCTGTCCGGCCTAGTCTCGATCTCAAAGGCGTGAACCGCTGTTTACGGGTACCTCATTTCAGGATGGAGACCCTCTGGTCCGTCATTGTCGCCGTACGAAAGGGAGAGTATCTGACTTCTCTAGATCTCACGAGGCCTATCTGCATATTCCCATCCGACCCGACCATCAGAAGTTTCTCCGATTCGCGTTTCCCTGGGGTCACTTCCAGTTCCAAGCATTACCTTTCGGCCTGGCCACCGCGCCTCGCATTTTCACCAAGGTGATGGTTGTAGTCGCGGCGGCCTTGCGCAAGGAGGGGGTTCTGGTACACCCCTACCTCGACGATTGGTTGATAAGAGCGAAGTCCGCGGAGGAGAGCTTACAGGCCACAAACAAGGTTGTTCGTCTTCTGCAGAGTCTTGGCTGGGTGATCAATGTGTCCAAGAGTCAACTGGTGCCGACTCAACATCTCGAATATCTGAGTGTTTGTTTCGATACAGCCACGGGGATAGTGTCTCTCCTGGCTCGCTGTGCCCAGTCTTTGTGTCAGCTCCTGCGGGCGTTCCTCGCGGACCCCGCTCCGTCGGCCTGGTGGTATCTCCGCTTGTTGGGAACCATGGCTTCGACTCTGGAAGTGGTTCCGTGGGCCCGCTTCCATATGCGGCCTCTGCAGCGTGCTCTGTTACGTCGTTGGTCCCATCAGTCGGATTCTCTCAACTGCCGGTTGTTGTGTCCCCGCCGGGTTCGACTGGCGTTACAATGGTGGCTGTCCCCGCTATCGCTTCGGACGGGAGCTCCCCTGGAACAGCCCCTCTGGTTGCCAGTCATCACGGATGCGAGTCTCTCCGGCTGGGGAGCCCACTGTCAGGGGCGGTTTGCACAGGGGACATGGTCGGCGCAGGAGGCCCTGTGGTCGATCAACCGGCTCGAGCTGAGAGCAATTCGGTTAGCGCTTCAAGCCTTCGAGGAGTCGGTCCGCGGTCGAGCGGTTCGCGTTCTGTCGGACAACGCGACGGCGGTAGCGTACGTCAACCGGCAGGGCGGCACGAGCAGCGTATCTCTGGAAGTCGAGGCGGACGCGCTGTTCGTTTGGGTGGAAAGTCGTCTCCTGGCCATTTCGGCAGCGCATATCGCTGGAAAGGACAATGTCATGGCAGATTTTCTGAGTCGTGTGCGGATAGATGCCGGAGAGTGGGAGTTGCACCCTCAGGTGTTTGCCCAGATAGTTCGTCGGTGGGGTCCGCCCATCATGGATCTCATGGCGACGTTCGAATCCGCCAAAACGAGTCGTTTCTTCAGCAGGCGAAGGGAGCGAATGTCCGAGGGTATCGACGCGCTTCTCCAATCGTGGCCCGAGTTTGAGCTTCTGTACGTCTTTCCGCCGTGGGCTCTGATCGGCAGAGTAGTGCAACGCATCGAAGCCCACCGCGGAACGGTTTTGTTGGTAGCGCCCGATTGGCCTCGTCGCCCGTGGTACGCGGATCTGGTACGGTTGCTCGACGGCGTGCCTTGGCGGCTTCCTCCCCTCGTCGATCTCCTGGTGCAGGGACCTCTGCGCATGCCTCAGGTGGATCGGTTCTCGCTTACGGTATGGCCATTGAAAGGGCTCGGTTGAGGAAGAAAGGGTACTCCCCAGCGGTTATTTCCACGCTATTGCGAGTGCGTAAGCCTTCCACTTCTCTCACTTATGTTCGGATTTGGAGGATCTTTGAGGATTGGTGTTCCCGGCATGCTGTCCGGGCCGCGACATCTTCTGTTGCGCTCATTGTAAATTTTTTGCAGGATGGTTTTGACAAGGGTTTGGCCGCAAGCTCGTTGAAGGTCCAGGTTGCCGCTCTGGCGTGCTATCGCGGCAAGATCCATGACGTTCCTCTTGCTTCGCATATGGACGTTCGGCGTTTTCTCAAAGCGGTTTTTCGCTTACGTCCGGCTCGCAGGGTGGTCTTGCCGCCCTGGGATTTGAACCTGGTGCTGCAGGCTTTGTCTCGGGAGCCCTTTGAGCCTCTCCACCGTGCCTCGGTTAAGGATTTGACGTTGAAGGCGGTGTTCCTCGTTGCTATCTGCTCAGCGCGTCGTATCTCTGAGCTTCAGGCACTTTCTTGTAGACCTCCCTTTTTATCCTTTCTTAGCGATAGGGTAATTTTGCGCACGGTTCCTTCCTTCTTACCTAAAGTGGTGTCGCCTTTTCACGTGAATCAGCCCGTGGTCTTGCCAGTCGTGGCTCCTGAGTCGTCTACAGAGTCCGGTTCCGTCCTTCATAAGCTTGATGTGCGTCGGGTCCTGCGTCAGTATCTCAAGGTGTCTGCGCCTTTTCGAAAGTCGGATCATTTGTTCGTGTTGTTTGGCGGGCCGCGCAAGGGAGAAGCGGCGGCTAAGGCCTCCATTTCTCGGTGGATTAAAGAAGTGATCGCGTCCGCTTATCTTCTGCAGGGGAAGACTGTTCCCTTGGGGTTGCGGGCTCATTCCACTAGGGCGCAGGCCGCGTCTTGGGCGGAGCATGGTCTCGTATCGCCACTGGACATTTGTCACGTGGCGACGTGGTCATCTCTCCATGTCTTTAGTAGGCATTACCGGTTGGATGTGGCAGCTGCTAGGGATACCAGCTTTGGGTCGGCGGTCTTGCACGCCACGTGTCAAGATCCCCCCCGTTGTTAACTGCTCTGCTACATCCCGGATGTGGAGGACTAAACTGGACACCCACTCAGGAAATGGAAATTACACTTACCTGGTAATTGAAGTTCCTGGAGGGTCCAGTTTAGTCCTCCTTCCCACCCGGTGCTTTCTTTTTGGTCAGTCTTAGCGGCGCGCTTTGTCCTTTGATGGCTCTTCTACAGAAATACATACCGCTACAAGATTTACTAAAAAAACAAAAACAAAAAACAAAAAAAACAAACAAAAAAACCCCTATCCAGTTGGTTCTCGGTCTTCGCTTTTTGTTTTCTCGGGTTCCGGCACTGGCGGTCGGGGCTCGGGACCGGGAATTGAAGAAAGGTGCAGCGTTTCAGCCCTCTCGTTTGGGGAGGGGGTCCTGCAACGCCTTTATCAAAATTTTTTTCTGGTTCTCTGTTCTTTCTTTAATCTGTATTTTCTTTAGTCTGCTTTGTTACTAGTTCACTGGAGGGCTCATGGGAGTTCCAGCAGTAAGCAGGCTACAGTTCTAAAGAGTTGATTGGTCCAGTCTCCTTGCTGCAGGAGGAGGTGCACTACCGGATGTGGAGGACTAAAATGGACCCTCCAGGAACTTCAATTACCAGGTAAGTGTAATTTCCATCTCGTTTTTATGTGGTTAGTGTTGGGGAAGGTTTTGTACCAGTTTCTTTGCTTGCACTAGCCCCCAACTTGTATTTTTTTACTTTTATTGTTTTGCTGCCTCTAGTGGCTGAAGGTTAGAAGACGAGCTGGAGAAAAAATAAGAAAGAGAAACTGCAGACAAAAGAGAGCAGGACAGTGAGACAGGAGAGATGAGGGCTGGGCAGCCTGGCTGGAGACATCCTCAGAAGATCCCACAGGCAGCGCATATTTCAGCCAAGGACAGCACTGCTGGGCCTACTGGAGATGGATGTGGTGTACTGGAAGAGGGCGTGTACATTTCAGGCTCATTTGCATGGCTAAAATTTCAGCGTTCACACAAAAGGTTGCGTACACGTACACATACATACTGATTTGTACATATTAGGTGTGCAATTGCAATGAATATAAAACCCCCCTTCAGAGGATTTTAGCAGGACCGTACCTAGCCCTGTGCAAGCTGCAAAGGTTTGGCGAACGCATTTCGGCTACCTGCTATTGTCCTGCTGCCGCCACTTTTTTTCTCCTCTCAGCATGGCAGGGCTACAGCAGACAGCCGAAATACACTCTCCAAGCCTTTTCTCAGCACTTTAAGCAGGTCTGGTCCCTCCCTCCTCCGACACGAGGTCAGAGCAGGGAGAGACAGATCGGGCGCGCGCCTCCCCTCCTCCCCATACCTCCTTCCAGCGCTGCCTGCTCTTTCCCTGTTGTCCTGTCCATTTGTTTTGGTGTTCTTTTTATTTCCAAACTGTGTTTTTATTTTTTATTTTAATTTTACTTTTATTCTACACTGCTCTGATGCTCCGTCGCCAAGGGCGATATATCAAGAACCAATAAAGATAAAGATGATTCCCTTGGGTTTTTATTCTCATTTTTATGGTTGTATTTGTTGTTGTTTATATATTTGTGTATATTCAGAGTGGAGGAGTAGCCTAGTGGTTGGGACAAGGTACTTCAGGCCAGAAGGCCAGAGGTTCAAATCCCACTAGAGGACAGCAACCTTGGGCCAGAAGGACTGGGGTTTCTAGTCCCACAGGTGCTCCTTGTGGTCTTGGGCAAGCCACTTAACCCTCCATAGCCCATGTTCCCTGTAAAATAGCTATTTCCAAGTTATAATGCCCTGTTCAATGTAATTTCAGTTTGTTCAATGTAAACCGCACTGATGCAGAATAGCACCGTATATAAGAGAATGTAATAAATAAAATATTTGTATATGTTTGTATTAAGGTCACAGTCCCTGGAAGAAGGCCAGATGGCCGAAACATGTGTTGGGCAGACCTTGACACCAATAAATCTCAGTTCTTCCAGTGGTGATTGCCCTCCTGTCTTTTTCTGTGCTGCTTTTGACTAGCAGGAAGTGTACCTTTCCTATGTCTCTGAGTGTACAGAAATTGCCAGCTGAGTGATAGTTTGTATCTTATTCCGTGATGTTAAAGTCCTTTTCAATAATGATTTTAATCTTCTGTAGTATTCTTTACTGATTTTTTTCTCTCAGTAATTTCTGCTTGAGAATAGTTCCTTCCTCTACTCCAACAAACTTATATACACCTTCCTGTTCAAAGCCCTTGATGTCACAGCCTTCAGCTAGGAAGATGTTTTTAATTTTGTTCAATTTTCCTCTAAAAAAAATTGCCTTAGCACATTTATCAAGGCCAAAGGTCATCCTAATGTCATCTGACAAAACCTGGAAGAGGAAAATTGCCACAAGAAAAACTGCAAATTGCAACAGATGCAAATTTAAGATATTTAATTTCATAGATCAAAATAGAGAAATATGAATGATAACATCTTGAAGCAACAAAGGGCTTCTATGGAAAAAGATATACAGGGAGGAGGAGGCGACCTGGGTGAGAGTACAGCAACAGAAAGAGCAGTTGAGGGGGAGATAGAACTTGCTGATCTGGAACTACAGGAGAGTGAGGTAAGTACAGGATAGGTCAACCATTCAATTAAGAGGAGGAACAAAGGGAGGAGAAAGACCCAGAGGTGGAAGAATTCAAGATTCTAGTCCACAAGGAAAAAGATGAATATGTTGGGTTTCAGGCAATGAAAAGATCACCCAAGTTAAATTTAACACCTAAAGTAAAAGTATGATTATTAAGATGAACAAGGTCATATCTAGTATAAAAGGGACCATTTATTGACATCACCAAGTCATGAACCCCTGTGCATCATTTGATACCTTTTCAATACATGTAAAATGTTTCTTTCCGTTGTGTATTAGTTGGTGACTTTTCAGAGTTCATGACTGATTGAAACTTTTATTACACTCAGTGCCTGTAAAAGCTTTCTCTCCGCTGTGTATCATTTGATGCTTTTATAGATTTGATAACTGATTGAAACTTTTATTACACTCAGTTCAGGTAAATGGTTTCTTTCCGTTGTGTATCAGTTGGTGACTTTTCAGAGTTGATGACTGATTAAAACTTTTATTACACTCGGTGCCTGTAAAAGATTTCTTTCTGCTGTGTATCAATTGATGACTTTTCAGTTGTGATGACCAATTAAAACTTTTATTACACTCAGTGTATGTAATTTTTTTTTTATTTTAAAGGATTTATATACCGCCTTATCCTGAAATCAAAGCGGATTACACAATAAATGATTCAACTATACAGCAAACAAATCAAGTGGTTGGTTGCACAGCAAACAAATTAAGTGGTTGGGTGTGTGGGTGTGGGCATGCAGTGGAAAATCGAGGTGTGTGTGTGTGAGTGGTGTGAGGAGTTTGATTGCGTGGTGAGCTGTATATAGTTTGAGCTATGTACAGGAACTATTTACATTTTTTATGCTTATATTTACATTTACATTTTACATTGTTTGGGCAGTTCATGTAGTGTCATTGAAGTGTTCTGTGAAGAACGTTGCTTTTAGCATCTTCTGGACGTCGTTGGGGTCTTTTGTTGATCTTGTGTTGGGGTGGTTGGTTGTTGGTGGTCTTCATTGAATTGTTTGATGAATAGAGTAGTTTTGAGTAGCTTCCGGAATTCTTTTATATCTGTTGTTGCTTTCAATTTTTCTGGGAGGACATTCCAGGTAGTAGGGGCAGCAAGAGAGAAAGCTCACATGGATGTGGATTTGTTGGTTCTTGCAAATAGAATGGGTGTTGGTATGTTGTTCATGGTGCTCTTTGTGTCTGGTCGTTTGCTTGTTTTGGTTCTGATGAGTTCCTTTAGTATTTCTGCTGACATGTTTTTAATTTTGAAGATGGTGAGTGTTGTTTTATATTTTGTCCTTAATGAGATTGGAAGCCAGTGCAGGTCGTATAGTATTGGAGTTATGTAGTCTTGTATTGATGCGCTTGTAATAATGCAGGCAGCAGTGTTCAGGACCTATTTGTAGGGGACGGGTGGTTTGTTTAGGTAGACCTTGGAATAGTATATTACAGTTGTCCAGCAGGGGTGTAATGATGGCCTGGTATACTGTGCGGAAATGTTCTTTATTGAGGAGCGGTTTTAATCTCCGGAGCATTGCGAGTTTGAAGGTAGCTGTTTTTGTTATCTTTTTGATATGCGGTTGGAGGGGGAGTTGTTTGTCTAGAATCACTCCAAGGTATCTGACTTTGTCTTTTATTGTGATTGGTGTATTGGATATGTTAGAAGTAGGAGGAATGAATGTGGAGTCTCTCGTGATGATGGTTGCTTCAAATTTTTTTATGTTGATGTTTAAGTTATTATTGGCTAGCCAGGTTGTCATTTCTTGGATGCAATTTGATATGGTAGTATAGTCTGGGGAGTCCAGTTGAATAGGGGTGTATGCCATGATGTCGTCAGCATATATGGCATATTGTATCTTGTATTTGTTTGAATATTTTGCATATAGGCTGAATGTAAATGTTGAAGAGAAGAGCTGATAGTGACGAGCCTTGGGGAGCTCCTTGAGTAGTCTTGAAGGGTTTTGAGGTGAGGTTACCAGATTTTACTTTTTGCTGTCTGTCATAGAGGTATGATTGAAACCATTTAATGGTGGTATCTTGTAGTCCAGACTCCTTTAAGCGTTTCCATAGGATGTGATGGGAAACTGTGTCAAATGCTGCTGATATATCAATAAATATTAATAAGAAGCCCTATTTTCTTTTGTCTATTCCTTTGATTATGTTATTGAATAGTGAAGAAAACCCCGTGATCTGGCCACAATACCATGGCTCTTTCGGTCTCTGGTCCCTCAAGCAGTGAGAAACAGGCAGAGAGTAACACAGAATACAATCACACACAAAGTGCTATTTTCTTTGAGCTCAGAGGGAAAACCACAGACGGTCTATGGACATGCATAGTTCCACGCCTGCAGAATTCAAATTCTTCCTCCTGAAAAGCTCCTTTTATTAAAGAAAAAGGGGAAGTAACAGTCATTTATTATAACCATGAAATAACACAAGGTGTCGCCTAAGTTCTTTATACAGAGTAAGATCTGATTACAGTGTATTAGATGAAATTTACTTGATTATGACAAAATTATTTATAATTGCAAAGTTGCAACAATTATGTTGTGTCAGCACTGTACAATGAACTACGGTTGCGCAGTTCATAGCCTATGTTTACCCTTTATGCTTGTGTTAACAATGTTCCAGACTATTTTAAAGACGGTTACACAGAACTCATGATCATGACATCCTATTCTATTTAAGAGGAAGTAAGTGAAAAGCCAGACTTCTAAACACATTCTGTATCAAGAAATTCATCCATCTTTAATTACATATTGGAGATTCTGGTATCCCTTTTACTTGTCCATTTCTACAGTCCTCCCTGTGATTCTATAAAGAATCATTACAAACGAGCGGTAGCTGAAACATGTCCAATTCCAGAATAAATCTTCTACTGTGGGCTTCATTTTGCAGATGTTCCTTCAGAGTCCTAGGCACATTTGGTCCATAGGTGAGCTCCATCTTGTTCGTTGGAAGAAATCGTTATACAAAATCATGTGACATTGTTTACCTTTGCTTAGCCTCAATAAAAATGTGTACAGAGAGCAAGACTTTACCAATTATTCTTGTAAGCACTACCTCTTCTAGCAGTGGCCAACTGCTTCTGGTAGATCAAGCAATAATTCAGAGATTAGTCCCTCATATCATGACACCAGTCATCACTCCAGATTCTTCAGCAGCATCCTTTCTCACCATGGGTTGTGCTATGCACATCTTAGATAGAGCTTTTTCAGTGACTGTCCACCCAGGCTTCACTGCTGCGCATACATGAGTAGTTCCGCTGGAATCGCTGATTTTTATCAGGAGTCTCCATATCCAGTAGCATATCATTCAGTAGTTTTCCTCTTCGGCCCATAGGATTCAGTGCATACAATATATAATTTGCAAAAACCCAACTCTCCACTACAGCATCTCTCTTGATTCCATACAATTGCAAACAAGCACAATTATTCATCCTTAATGACAGCCTTAAATTGTTGAACAGAATTATATTATCTATTGTTAATTACAATACATCTATTGCTAGCACTAAATTATTACATAGCTAGCCTGTAACATACTTGTTTTTGTCATCTACATTCCTAAACTTATTCTGTCTACTTGCTGAATCAAATGTTAGCATGAGGCCTAATAGACACATTTCTTTTTCCTGTAAGGGACACAATTGTACATATTCATATCACTAATTATATTTGTGATGTACTCTCCAGGCTTTCTTAACCAGGGCTCCACACATCAAACAGTAAGGGAACTGTACTTGAGCACAGTAGGTTGCTGAACTCTGTAACCTCTTCAGGTTCAGGAACTGCTAACACCTCATCAGGAGTTAATGGGCCTGTTTCCTGAGTGCAATTGAAGCCTGCATAAAAAGGCTGCTTTGCCCTGCCCTTTTGAGGCTTTCTTAACCAGGGCTCCACACATCAAACAGGGAACTGTACTTGAGCACAGTAGGTTGCTGAACTCTGTAACCTCTTCAGGTTCAGGAACTGCTAACACCTCATCAGGAGTTAGTGGGCCTGTTTCCTGAGTGCAATTGAAGCCTGCATAAAAAGGCTGCTTTGCCCTGCCCTTTTGAGGCTTTCTTAACCAGGGCTTCACACATCAAACAATACCTAAGCTCCACAAACAGAACAATGGCTGGGAAAAATCGTATTGCTAAAGCTGTTGCCCCCGTTACAGCTTCTGCCTCAGTCCAGACAGAGGTCCTATTGCCAGTTGAAGAACCGGTTCCATGTGCAGGGTGCCTGCATGCTGAAGCTCTGAGGAAACAAGTGGAGGAACTCAGAGAGGAGGTGGCGAGGCTGAGGAGCATTCAAGACAGTGAGAAGTACATTGATGAGATGCTGCTTGCAGCAACCAGGCTCTCCAGCACAGGAGAAGAGGGGTGCCAACAGAATGTCGATGGTTGGACAACAGTCACCAGAGCCTGCAAAATCACCAATCCAACTTCTCCAGCCCTTGAATTGAAGAACCATTATGCAGCCCTGGAAGTGGAGGAGGTGAAAGCATCCCTGGAAAGGGAAGAACCAGAGTTCAAGTACCCCATAGTTGCGGAATCAGTGACCAGAAGGAAACGAAGGGTAGTGGTGGTTGGAGACTCTCTTCTGAGGGGTACTGAGGCGTCCATCTGCCGACCAGACTTGATGTCCAGAGAGGTATGCTGTCTGCCTGGTGCCAAGATCCAAAATGTTATGGAGAGTTTGCCGAGACTCATCAAGCCCACTGACTATTACCCAATGTTGCTAATCCATGTTGGAACAAATGATACTGCCAGGTATACCTCGGAATGTATCAAAAGTGACTTCATGGCTCTGGGACAGAGGGTGAAGCAGGTAGGTGCACAGGTGGTGTTCTCTTCAATCCTCCCTGTTGAGGGTAAAGGCCAAGGCAGAGAGGCTCGCATCCTGGAGATTAATGCATGGCTGCGTGGATGGTGTCTTCGAGAGCGTTTTGGTTTCCTAGACCATGGGATGCTGTTCCAAGGGTTGCAGAGCAGAGATGGCATCCATCTGTCCAAGAAAGGTCAACACATCTTTGGTAGTAGACTGGCTAATCTACTGAAGAGGGCTTTAAACTAGATTCGTTGGGGATGGGTGAAGAAAGCCCCCAGGTAAGTGAAAGCCCCCAGGTAAGTGATACATTAAATACCTTTATGGAAATGGGTAACAGGGGTAACATATGGAAAGCAGTGTGTATTAATGCCCGTAGCATGGGAAATAAGATCTCTGAAGTTGAAGCTTTGGTGGGAGTGGCTGACTTAGATTTAGTGGCAGTTACAGAAACATGGTTCACAGAAAACCATGACTGGGATGTAACTATACCTGGCTATACTTTATTCAGAAAGGACAGGGTAGGAAGAAGGGGAGGAGGAGTAGCACTATATGTAAAAACTACTATTAAAGCTTTGGAATTACAGAGCTTAAAAGGGAGAGAGGAGGCATTGTGGGTTAAACTAGAAAGAGAGAAAGAGAAATCTATTTGCATTGGTGTGATATACAGACCTCCCTCACAAGAGGAAGAGGTGGACAGAGAGTTAATTGAAGACATACGCAGCATTGCTAGGAAAGGGGAAGTGCTACTGCTAGGAGATTTCAATATGCCAGATGTTGATTGGCACATTCCTGCTGCAGTATCATCTAGGAGTAAGGAGATCCTGGATTCTCTACAGGGAGAACTATTCAGGCAATTTGTAACAGACCCCACACGTGAAGGGGCCATACTGGACTTGGTGCTTACCAATGGTGAAAGTGTTTCTGATGTTGTAGTGGGAGATCATTTTGCATCCAGTGATCACCAGATGGTGTGGTTCAGTATTAGGACTAGGGCTGTTAGAATCCATTCCAAGGTGAAGATCTTAGACTTTAGGAAGACTAACTTTGCAAAGATGGGCCAATACCTCAGGGAGTCGTTAGTGGGATGGGAACAGCTGGGGGATGTAGAACAACAGTGGCAAAACTGAAAGGGGGTATTTTAAAGGCAACCAACCTTTTTGTTAAAATGGTAAATAAAGGCAAAAGGAACAGGAGACCGCTATGGTTTTCGAAGGAAGTAGCTGAAAAAGTGAAGAAAAAGAGGGAGGCCTTCATGAAATACAAGAGATCACAGAGAGAGGAAGACAGGCATCTGTATTTGGAAAAACTTAGAGAAGCTAGCAAAGTAGTCAAGAAGGCAAAGATTCAAAAGGAGGAGGAAATAGCCAATGCAATAAAATGGGGGGATAAGACATTTTTCAGATATATTAGTGAGAAGAGGAAGGGCAAAAGTGGTATTGTCAGACTCAAGGGTGCAGGGGGGGAATATGTAGAAGCTGATAAGGATAAAGCGGAATTGCTTAACAAATATTTTTGTTCTGTGTTCACAGATGAAGAACCAGGAGCAGGACCTCAGAAAACACCCACAAATAAGAACAGAAGCGAGGGACATCTTGAACAATTTTCAGAAGACTGTGTTCGTGAGAAACTAGCTCAACTTAAAGTAGACAAAGCGATGGGACCGGATGGGATACACCCTAGAATACTGAGGGAACTTGGGGACGTTCTAGCAACTCCACTGACTGACCTTTTCAATGCCTCGTTGGAGTCGGGAGTGGTGCCAAAGGACTGGAGAGAGGCTCATGTGGTGCCTTTACACAAAAGCGGAAGTAAGGATGTGGCTGAAAACTACAGGCCGGTTAGTTTAACTTCAGTGGTGAGTAAATTAATGGAAACGCTGTTGAAAGAGAAAATAGTGAGGTTTCTGGAGTCCGGCGGATTACAGGATCCGAGGCAGCATGGATTCACCAGAGGCAGGTCTTGTCAGACAAATCTGATTGATTTCTTTGACTGGGTGACCAGGGAGTTGGACCGAGGGAGAGCTCTAGATGTGGTGTATTTAGATTTCAGTAAAGCCTTTGACACTGTTCCTCACAGGCGACTTATAAACAAACTGAGCACCCTAGGGATGGACCCTAAAGTTACTGCATGGGTTAGAAATTGGTTGGGTGGGAGGCGACAAAGAGTACAAGTAAATGGAGCTCACTCTGAGGAGAAGGATGTTACCAGTGGTGTGCCCCAGGGATCTGTCCTTGGTCCGATTCTTTTTAACATCTTTGTTAGTGATATAGCGGAAGGGCTGTCGGGTAAGGTTTGCCTCTTTCCGGATGATACCAAAATCTGCAATAAAGTAGACACCCAGGAAGGTGTAGATAACATGAGGAGGGATCTGGCTAAGCTTGAAGAATGGTCTAGAATTTGGCAACTGGGATTTAATGTTAAAAAATGTAAGGTCATGCATTTGGGCTGCAGCAATCCAAGGGAGCAATACAGTATAGGAGGTGAAGTACTTTTGTCCACTAAAGAAGAGCGGGACCTAGGCGTAGTTGTGTCCGATGATCTTAAAGTAGCTAAACAGGTAGAAAAGGCGACGGCAAAAGCTAGAAGGATGCTTGGGTGCATACGGAGAGGAATGGCTAGCAGAAAAAAGGAGGTGATAATGCCTCTGTATAAGTCCTTGGTGCGACCTCATTTGGAGTATGGTGTGCAATTCTGGAGACCGCACCTTCAAAAGGATGTGAACAGGATGGAGTCGGTGCAGAGGGTTGCTACTAAGATGATTAGTGGTCTTCATTATAAAGCATATGAGGACAGACTTAAGGATCTTAATATGTACACCTTAGAGGAAAGGCGGGATAGAGGTGATATGGTTGAGATGTTTAAATACCTCCGTGGCATAAATGTTCAGGGAGAGAGCCTCTTTCAATTGAAAGCAAGTTCTGCGACGAGGGGACATGGGATGAGGGTGAAGGGAGATAGATTCAGGAGTGATATGCGGAAATATTTCTTTACGGAAAGAGTAGTGGATCCGTGGAATAGTCTCCCAGTGGAGGTGGTAAAGATGAGGACAGTAACTGAATTCAAAAAAGCATGGGACCAACACAGAGGATCTCTAAAGGTAAAAAGTGGACTGTTGTAGTTGTTGTTATGGAAGGACAGACTAGATGGGCCTTGTGGTCTTTTTCTGTCATCATGTTTCTATGTTTCTATAGCAATATACAAGATATAGTGTCGCGGGCCCTCTTGGTGCACCTACCGGTGAGCTCAGGTATTGCACTAGACCCCAGTGTAACTGGCCTCCCGGTAGTTGTAGCTGCTGCCAGTTACACAAAAATAGTTGTGGACAACCGAATAAGGTAAATAGGGCTTTATTTCCCTTTCCCAGATAGGATATTCAAGTATTTACCGAAACAAAACAAAACCCTTCTTGGGTAAAACAGAAAGCAAAACTGGACACAAAAATAGCTTTTTTTCAGCTTCTTTACCAACAGAAATGTACTTTAAACACAGACTTGTAGCCACTAAGAATAAGGCCTTGCTTTACCTTGTCAGGCGGCTTATTCTTCTTTATCTTAGGGAGATTATATTATCTGCCAAAGAAAGACTACAATCCATTTCTTCAATAATTTCTTCAGTCATAGGTAATTCACATTGCATCGGCTCCTCACCAGGAATTAATCCCTCTGTACTTTCTCTCTGTGTGGGCTCAGCAAACAGTCCGTCCTGGCTGTGACGTCGTTCTTTTCCACTAAAGGAAAACTGTTTGTGATTACCACAATTACTCCTGTTTTGGTAATAGGAGCCTCCCCTCTGCTGACCTCTGTTTAGCAGGTTAAAGAATTCCCCTGTCCAACTATTAGGTGGAATTACTCCTGCTCTGAGCTCTGCTCTGTTTAGGAACTTAGAACCAGCTGGAACTTCTCACGGCAGCCCTTTGGAAACTCTGGGTCTCACGTACCTTTCAGAGTGTGTTACTTCTTCAGGTAAAAAGCCTTTCCATTGCTTATTATAAGGGTACTGGAGTGTCTCTGCTCCCCTCAGGCTGGCTTTGGAGGGTTGCTGGACTTTCACAAACTGTCCCTTATCTCCAAGCTCTGAACTCCCCCTTTTTGCACTGGAATAAAACTTCCTGGCTTGTACCTTTTTTCTTCTATCTGTGCTCCACTCTGGGCTGTTACATTCACTCTCACTTGCTGTGTCACGCTGTCTGTACCTTTCATTCAAGCATTCCTCGGACTCACTCAGACCTCCGTTCAAGCTTCCAATGGAGTAATTAGACACGCTCTCTCCACAGCTTCTCTCGTCCTCCTCATGCGTCCAGTTCCCTCTCTGGGTTTCTCTCCAGCTCCTACCTTGGCTCTTAGTTCTGCTCTTAGGCTTGCTCCTCTCGGTCTTGGTCTTTGACCTGGTCTGCCTAACTTCTTGTGAGCTAGGTTTATCTAGGTATTTCCTAGCTGCACCACTCCCTAGCTGATTAGAGTCAGGTGAAAATCCACTGGCTTCCCTATTGGCTGGGGGTGTCTCCCAAGCTCGTGACCTCACTTGCTTACGTTGCCTATGGCAACTTTCCACCATGTGCTTTCCCAAAACGTTATTATTTCCCTGAGCTGCACTATCCTCTGTCTCCATAGGGGTCACTAATGAGTCTGCTCTGTGACAATAGTCAATCTGATTATTCAAGGGGGTAACAAACATTAAAACATAACTAGCAGTTCATGACAAATAAATTAAACTCATTTCAATTGTTTGTCAACAATTATTAAAAAGGCTGTCCTATCTTAGGTGATGGTTCAACTCACGGTACTTTAAACATTATCAGTAATATACCCTTTTCCTTTTTATGTTATTTTTTTAATACTACTTTCCCCTCTAATCACAGCAGTTCTCATTGCAACTAAAATTTGATACAGCACATAAAACAGGAACATTGATAACTTGGAATTTTCTTTGTAAGGCAATGGGGGGGTTAAGTGACTTGTCCAAGGTCACAAGGAGTGCTAGTACTCCAGTCATTAGACTACTTCTCTATTCCATTCTAATTCGCATAGACATCTAAGCTCACAAAGAAGGGACATTTACATAAAAGAGGTTTTATAGTTTATGAATGTATAAACCTTTAACACCAAATTTGAACCAACTAGAAACTCAATTACCACGTCTTAATAGCTTAACAGTTCTATCTTTGTTACACTGTTTTCAGAACAAAACAGCAGTAAAGTTCCTTATTCATTGTGCAAAGCAGAACCATCAGTACATAATGAGGTCAAACAGTCAGTAAACTAGAGCTGGAAGAAAGCTGTATTTTCCAAGTGTAAAAGAAAACTGAATGAGAGGCATGTTATACTACTAGAAAATCAGTAATTTGGATTGCAAAGACTACTGGTGCCAGAGACTGAAAGCATGGGAGCATTCCTGCTACAACAGAGTAATAAAAGTCTGAAAAATAGCCCAGTGGCTTAAGTCCAGTGGGAAATCGGAGTGAGAACACAAACAATAGCAATAGAAGAGGTAGGCATATTAAATCTAACTCAGTGATACTAATTTAAAACTATTCCACTAGCAACAAGGCATTCACTTCATACTTGCAATTAATAACACCAGTTCTGCAGAGGTCTTTCATAATAACTAAAACATACACGACATGAAAATTTAAGATCACTCCTCCAATCGACTCCCGCAGATTAGTTTAAAAGAAACTAGGAGAAATATCAGCATTTTTTTTCTTCAGACATTGTTACTCATACGCTATCATAGTTGTAATTTTCAACTAGTCCACTATCACAAAAGAAAAAATAAAACATTACATAAGATATGCCATACTGGGTCAGACCAAGGTCCATCAAGCCCAGTATCCTGTTTCCAACAGTGGCCAATCTAGGTCATACGTACCTAGCAATTTCCCCAAAAGACACAAGTTCCACAGTGCTTGTACTGGGTCAAGCATCGATATCCTGTGTCCCTTCTTAATAATGGTTTATGGACCTTTCCTCCAAGAACTTGACCAAACCTTTTTTTAAACCAAGCTACACTAACAGCTTTTACTACATCCTTTGGTAACAAATTCCAGAGTTTGATTACACGTTGAGTGAAAAAATATTTTCTTTTATTAGTCTTCAATAGTTTACCCTGTAGCTTCATTGCATGTCCCCTAGTCTTTCTATATTCTGATAAGGTAAACAATCGATCTACATTTACCTTTTCCTCTCCGTTCATTAATTTATAGACTTCTATCATATCTCCCCTCAGCCGTCTATTTTCCAGGTTAAAGAGCCCTAACCTTTTTAGCCTTTCTTCAAAGGAGTATCCTTCCATCCCCTTTACCATTTTGGTGACTCTTCTCTGAACCTTTTCTAATAATGCTATATCCTTTTTAAGATACGGCGACCAGAATTGCACACAATATTCAAGGTGCGGTCTCACCATGGAACGATATAGAGGCATTATAATATCTTCTGTTCTATTTTCTATTCCTTTCCTTATGATACCTAGCATTCTATTTGCTCTCTTGGCCGCCGCTGCACACTGGGCCGAGGGTTTTAACATGTTATCCACAATGACGCCTAAAATCTTTTTCCTAGGTGGTGGTTCCTAATGTGGAACCTTGCATCCTGTAACTATAGTTTGGGTTGTTCTTCCCTAGGTGCATAACTTTGCACTTGTTCACATTAAATTTCATCTGCCATTTTGATGCCCAGTATTCCAATTTATCAAGATCCTCTTGCAATTTTCCACAATCCTCTTGGGTTTTAACAACTTTAAATAGTTGTGTGTCAACTGCAATTTTGATAACCTCACTCATTATTCCACTTTCCAGGTCATTTATGAATATGTCAAAAAGCAGCGAACCCAGCACAGATCCCTGGGGTACACCAATATTCACTTTCTCCATTGGGAAAATTGTCCAGTTAGTACTACCCTCTGCTTTCTATCTTTTAACCAGTTCCCGATCCACAATAGTACACTTCCTCCTATCCCATGACTCTTTAGTTTTGCCAAAAGTCTCTGATGAGGAACCTTCTCAAAGGCTTTCTAAAAGTCCAGATACACTATAACAATCGACTCACGTTTGTCCACCTGTTTATTCACACCTTCAAAAAAACATAACAGATTAGTAAGACAATATCTTCCTTGTCTAAAGCCATGTTGGCTGTCTCCCATTAGACCATGACTATCTACATGCTGAGTAATTTTATTCTTTATGATGATTTCTACCATATTTCCTGGTACTGATGTCAGGCTCACTGGTCTGTAGTTTCACCGATTACCCCTGGAACCCTTTTTAAAAATTGGTGTTACATTGGCGATCCTGCAATCTTCGGGTATTACAGATGATTTTAATGATAGTTCACAGATTACTAATAGCAGGTCTGCAATCTCATATTTCAGTTCTTTCAACTCCCTTGGATGTATACCATCCGGCCCAGGTGATTTGCTACTCTTCAGTTTATCTAATAGTTGTAATACATCTTCCCGATGTATCAATATTTCCTTCAATTCTTCCGCACCTTTAAATACCACTTCAGTCATGGGTAACATCCAATGTTCCCTCTAATTTTCTGTAGGCTGTGTGCGCATAAAATATCATCTGTGTGCAGCTTTTGAAGGAAGGTTAAATTTTTGTGCGCCACATAGCAACACTCGGAGTTATATACTTTAAAATTTGACTATGCATCAGAATACAGTATGTACACCATACTGATTTTAATCAAATTAAATGAAAACAGACGATTACTAAATGAAGCGGGAAATTTCTAGTAATTACAATCATAACATACATATATTTACCATACTGTTTTAATTACTTAATTCACTTGTTTGAATTTAGTTGTAGCATTCACTTTTTCTCTTTAATTAAACAAACTTACTTGACTTAACTTGACTATCTAAATAAATCAAAGCATGGAAGATCTTCCCATTCATTCACATCAATTATAACTAGAAATATAATTTGGAGAATATATCATCAATCATTTTTTTCCCAAACTATCCTGAGACATAAGAAGCACCAAGGAGTAGTGTTTCTAATAACATTTTTCAGCATTTGCATTATTACACATAGAATGGAATCAGTAGATAAATTCTCATAACCCAAAATAAGTTCAGATCCAGACCTAGAAAACAAAACATATTTACTATACATACACAAGTAAACGAATGGTTAATCACATTTGGAGTTTTTTTTTAAACTTCCCCAATAAGGCTTGTGGTTAGTCTAACAAAAGAGAATCTTACCACGGTTGCTCAAGACTTTCTTCCTGCTAATATTGCAGTCATGCCAAGCTGTTATCTTGCCGGAAACCTCTAAATTTATTACTGCAGTAAAAAACAAAACTTATACTGCACAGCACACTTCCCTAACCACTAAATTAGAGAAAACAAACTTCATACTACAATTATGACATGAAAATTAGTCCTTCAAAACTTTGTTTGATTAATTCTGTCATAGAGCAATGACTTAAGTTTTTCCCTGTAAGTTTCAGTTTCTTTTATATTTATGAAAGCATGTATGTTGGTATAGGGTACTGTACACTATTAGACTGACTAAACCTGAGAAAGAGTTAATTCTGTTCAGAACCTTGCTTAGAAATAAAACTTCATATATTTGCTTACTAAGTGAAGGTTTACATAAATAAAGAAAAGGGCAGGTTGTACTCTAGCCTCTTTGTCTCAGGGTTATTAGCTAAAATACTCTCAGGGTTAGTAGATATCAAGCAGTACTCAGGGTTATTAGATATCAAGCAGTCAGCAGTAAACAGTTGTGTGTATGTCTCCTCATACCGACTTAGTCAGCAGTATACAATTATGTCAATTAGGTCAATTATGTCTTGGAATCCTGTATGTCTCCTCATACCGACCTAATCAGCAGTAAACAATTATGTCTTGGACTCCTATGTATGTCTCCTCACACTCACCCACACTGAATAAAGTTGACCTACGATATGATAAATATGTTATATTTGACGTATAATGATAAAGTGACATTATGCTGTATCATCCAAAAGAATCCTATAAATAAAGTGAACCATGGCTAGTAAGTTAGAGTAAACAGGGAGAACGTGTTTCTCTCAGTTTCTCTCCACTAAAGCTTTGGTGTATTTTCTATAGAACTGTGTTGTATTTTATTGCTGTCTTTTGATAACCTTCCCATTGTTTTTGAATGTAGCTTTCTGTAGCTCCAAGAACCCAGTGAGGTTGCTGGTGAGGAGGGGGTTAAGTAAGCTCTTCAGTTGGTGCCGTGACTCATCTACAGATTTCAACATTCCTGGCAAGGAGGGAAGGTGTTTGTGAGTATTTTATGGTGCCAGCAATGAGCAATCTGTTAGGTGAACATGAGTTGTCTCAATTGTGTGAATGGCATGTTAAAGCTATGAGTTTAGCTCTTCAGAAAGGTAGCCCTTCTTATTGTATGCGTGAAAAGTATGGGGTTAGGGCTACTAATTATGTTGTGCACTGGCATGCAGTGACTAATAATAATGTGCTTTTACAGTTTCCTTTGGAGGGAACATTTTCTGTAGATAAACTTCGTTATCTGAAATGTGCTTTGCAGGCTAAACACAGAGTATGTGGTGTTTGGTTGGTGGCAGCGAATGGCACATAAATTGAAGAATGAATTGTTTGGATTAGTGAATGTTGATAAAACGAGTGAACCACAGGAGAAAGTGTTGGTAATGTCTGGGCAGGGAAGGTCCCAGTCATTTTTTCTCCAGAGTATGATGCAGAGGTGGCTGCAATTGAAGCTGGAAGTGTTCCAGGTGTATTCCCGTCATCTCCCCTTGTTTGTTCTGAGAATTATGTAGTTTCTGAGAGGGAGATAGTCACTCGTTCAGTGAGGTTAAAAGTAGAGATAAGGAATAAACAAAAAAATATTGGGAAATGCACAAATTGAGAATTTTGGTACTTGCAATATTTTTCAGCTCAGAGAAATGAATGACCTTCTTAGTCGTGAAATAGAATGTACTGTACATATCATAGATTCCTTAAAGGAAACAGTAAGAAATGATATTACTGCTACAAAGGAATTAGGTATTTCTAGTAAACTTGTTGATGATATTGAAAAGGGTCTGAATAAGCATTTTATAACCTATAGAGAGAAATGTATTCAACTACATAGTACTATACGTTTTCTTCAAACTGTGTTACATCAGTATATTAGTTCATGTCCTACTTGGGCTGCTTTAGATAATTTGCTTAGAACTGCATTTTATAACCCAGCTGATTTTCATCCAGTTTGTGATGTACCCTGTGATAAATTTCCAAGAGAAAACTCAAAGAGATAATTTTGTTTTTAGTGGTTATAAAAGAAAAAAAAAAAAGATGATTTTCTGTTAGAATCATTTACAATAGTATGCAAACTTGTAATGGATTGGTTGAGATTAACATCTCTAAAGCAGAATAGGGGTGAAAGAAAAGATTTTCACACTAGGTGTAGCATTCTGGTGCGGCAAGGACATATTTTCGGAACTCACTAATTGTTTTTGTAAATGAGTTATTCCCGTGAGTAAAAGGATTTTTTAATAACAGATTGGCCAGCCAGAACAGCTGATTTAAGTCTGAAAAAGTGCTTATGTAAGTCTGAAAAGTGCTTATGTAAGTCTGAAAAAGTGCCTGGTGCAGTGAGCTGACATTTGATGTAAAATGACTGAAGTGATTAATCTGACGATTGCTTCTATGTAACCTCCCAGGAGCAGGGGGAGGGGTAGGATCAGAGCACGAGAAGGTCATAGGAATCTTCAGCGAGACAGTTTAGATAAGCTTGTCATTGAGCATTTGCAAGTGAAACTGTCTCTGGAATCAGGGCAGGAGGATGGTCAGAGAGTTGATTTCCCTCCCAGCCGTTCAGCTGTATTCTCTGTAGTGCGGATGTCACAGCTATTCCCCCTCTCTCGGAAGACTTCTATCTGCTCTGTGGGCTGTCCCAGGATCAAATGTCGGACATTGTCAATTGTATTCTTTCTCTGAAGTGCTGTTTCCTGCAGATGCAAGCATCGTTATCTTGGAGAACTTTCATCTACAGTGCTGGGATCAGATATCGGATGCCTTTCGTCTCGCCTGTAAGGATCGCCGTGAGACCTGGAGTTCAGTTTCTTAGACTGTCAGCTGTGTCCATTGCCAGCAGCCGCTGGTGAAGAAAGTTGTTTTGTGCTTGAAGATCTCCAGACACTCCAGACACAAAGTGTCACTTCATTATATAAGACTTCAATTTTTCCTGTGCTAAAGGTGAAACTGTTTGTGGAAGGCTGTACGGTAAGACACTTATAGACTTGTGCAGAACCTGTGCGCAGTAAATAATGTGATTTTGCCAATTTCTCCCTGGACTTTTGTTGTGGATTTGCAATCTGCTTATTTTCAGTATGACTTGGAAAAAAAAAAAGAGCAACCAGTTTTGTTTTTAGTTTCTTTTTGAAGGCTATACCGCTAGTCCTGTATATTTTCACAGGCTCTAAGGACTGCATTATCTGATGTAAGACTCAACCATTCCTTTTTAGTTTATTATGCGAATGATTTGTTTTTAATGTAGACTAAATTACTTATGTTATTGGTCAGATTTCGTGTCCTTTATTAGTTTATATTGTTCAGTTAGGTTTGAGGGTTAGAACTGTTTAAACTGCGGTTTGTATTTTAAAATGTTACTTTCTGGGGAGTTGTCCTAACACTTTCTGGTCTGCTAGATTGAAACCTATTTTAAAAGCACCGGTGTTACTGTGCAAGTTTCCAGATTCATTAATTTCCTGTAAATGCTTGCTAGTAAATTTCTGTTGTTCAGAAGGATCGGAAAGCCTCCCTGTCTCCAGGTTATCACAGTAGGAGGTTTGTTTTTGAATGTTGCAATGTACTGGGAAATGCGCCATGTTTTAAATGTAGCAATGTACTGGGTAAGATGTCATATTATTGTCTATGAATAATCCTTACTCATTCAAATTGTTTGTGGCTACTTTTGTTTTCTCTGTTATCTGTGTATGTTTTGTAAGCTTTCCCAACTGGATGTAAGCCAGTGGGTTCTTATTCAGAGTGAATTAATGAAGTGACTCCCGCTATGGTTATGTAGTAATGATTTTTGCAATTGAATCTTCTTGATTTCCTGGTGTTTTTTTGCCAGCACATGTCGCAATTTTGGAATCCACAGGACATTATTTTGTGGACCGGGAAGACGCATTTCTGATATCAGTGTCACTGATATCACTGTATTTAGCGCTGTTAAAGATGACTTTATTTTCTCTTTCATTTTTCTTTGAAGATAAACCCAGTTTTGGACTTCGTGATGTTCTGGGCAGCTGGGAAACGAATCATCTGTTTATTTACCATGATCGTCTTTCATTTCTACCTGCCTTGTTTCTGCAGCAGAAGTTTTATCGCCGTGGTTATGCATCTTGTCTTTTTGATATTATTTTCTTTGGTACAATTTGTTTAAACTGTTTCAGGATTGGCATTGGCATTGTAGGGTAAGTCTAGGGACAGTATACATATGCCTGCCTGTTGAATTCATTTTATTTTGATTTTGCAACCTGTTTTGTAGATCTGCTCTGTATCAGAGGAGGGAGGTGGTGTTCACAAAAGGTCACTCTGATACAGCCTCCGATTGAATAAAAGCTTTTTCCTTTAGCCCTTATGGCAGAGTGTGTTTCCCCGGACACTATTTGAAATAATTAATGGATGCCTTGGCAGTTATCCCAGACCCCAGGTGTTGCGCAGCGCTATCTTAACTTATTGTGTACGGTTGCACTCAGCTCTGTTTGTTTTCCTTTTATTGCAAGTGACTCCTTAACGAGATGACAAGTTCTTTATATCCGTGATCTGCAGACTTATTTTATCAGAAGTGAAGTCACCAGATTGGGTCCTGATTAAGACTGCATCCGAGGACACTCCCAGCTCCGGAGTACCTGGTTCATGTCGTGTGTTCCTGGTGGGATATTCAGCTTGTAAAATGAGAAGACATTCTCAACGAATGCATCTTATACAGTGGCCCCCTCACAAGTCCAGAAGGTGGCTTCCTGTGACGGTGAATCAAGAGTTTGCAACGCAGAGACTTATTGGACAACAGTGATATTGAAGAAAAGGACTTTTATAAGAACATAAGAACATAAGATATGCCATACTGGGTCAGACCAAGGTCCATCAAGCCCAGTATTCTGTTTCCAACAGTGGCCAATCTAGGTCATACGTACCTAGCAGTTTCCCCAAGGGACACAGGTTCCACAATGCTTGTATTGGTTCAAGCATTGATATCCTGGGTCCCTTCTTAATAATGGTTTATGGACCTTTCCTCCAGGAACTTGTCCAAACCTTTTTTAAACCCAGCTACACTAACAGCCTTTACTACATCCTCCGGTAACAAATTCCAGAGTTTGATTACACGTTGAGTGAAAAAATATTTTCTTTTATTAGTCTTAAATAGTTTACCCTGTAGCTTCATTGCATGTCCCCTAGTCTTTCTATATTCTGATAAGGTAAACAATCGATCTACGTTTACCCGTTCCACTCCGTTCATTAATTTATAGACTTCTATCATATCTCCCCTCAGCCGTCTCTTTTCCAGGTTAAAGAGCCCCAACCTTTTTAGCCTTTCTTCATAGGAGTAGCCTTCCATCCCCTTTACCATTTTGGTGGCTCTTCTCTGAACCTTTTCTAAAATTGCTATATCCTTTTTAAGATATGGCGACCAGAATTGCACACAATATTCAAGGTGCGGTCTCACCATGGAACGATATAGAGGCATTATAATATCTTTTGTTTTATTTTCCATTCCTTTCCTTATCATACCTAGCATTCTATTTGCTCTCTTGGCCGCCGCTGCACACTGGGCCGAGGGTTTTAACATGGTATCCACAAGGACGCCTAAATCTTTTTCTTGGGTGGTGGTTCCTAATGTGGAACCTTGCATCGTGTAACCATAGTTTGGGTTGTTCTTCCCTAGGTGCATAACCTTGCACTTCTCCACATTAAATTTCATCTGCCATTTTGATGCCCAGTCTTCCAATTTATCAAGATCCTCTTGCAATTTTCCACAATCCTCCTGGGTTTTAACAACTTTAAATAGTTTTGTGTCATCAGCAAATTTGATAACCTCACTCGTTATTCCACTTTCCAGGTCATTTATGAATATGTCAAAAAGCAGCGGACCCAGCACAGATCCCTGGGGTACACCACTATTCACCTTTCTCCATTGGGAAAATTGGCCATTTAGCCCTACCCTCTGCTTTCTATCTTTTAACCAGTTCCTGATCCACAGTAGTACACTGCCTCCTATCCCATGACTCTTTACTTTTGCCAAAAGTCTCTCATGAGGGACCTTGTCAAAGGCTTTCTGAAAGTCCAGATACACAATATCAACCGACTCACCTTTGTCCACCTGTTTATTCACTCCTTCAAAAAAACATAACAGATTAGTAAGACAAGATCTTCCTTGTCTAAAGCCATGTTGGCTGTCTCCCATTAGGTCATGACTATCTATATGCTGAGTAATTTTATTCTTTATGATGGTTTCTACCATTTTTCCCGGTACTGATGTCAGGCTCACCGGTCTGTAGTTTCCCGGATCACCCCTCGAACCCTTTTTAAAAATTGGTGTTACATTGGCGATCCTCCAATCCTCAGGTATTAGAGATGATTTTAATGATAGTTCACAGATTACTGATAGCAGGTCTGCAATCTCAAATTTCAGTTCTTTCAACACCCTTGGATGTATACCATCCGGCCCAGGTGATTTGCTACTCTTCAGTTTATCTAATAGTTGTAGGATATCTTCCCGATGTATCGATATTTCCTTCAATTCTTCCACACCTTTAAATACCACTTCAGTCGTGGGTAACATCCCTACATCTTCCTCAGTAAAGACCGAAGCAAAGAATTCATTCAGTCTCTCCGCTTTCGCCTTGTCGCCTCTTAGTGCTCCTTTAACCCCTTTATCATCTAATGGACCAACTGACTCTCTCACGGGTTTTTTGCTACGAATGTACTTGAAAAGGTCTTTATTTCGCGTTTTTGCTTCCGCAGCAAGCTTCTTCTCAAATTCTCTCTTTGCCTGCCTTATCAATGCCTTGCATTTGACTTGCCAGTGCTTGTGCTGTTTCCAGGTTTCATCATTTGGCTCTTTTTTCCATTTCTTGAAAGATGCTTTTTTGGCAACAACAGCCTCTCTGACCTCAGCTTTAAACCATGCTGGCAATTTTTTGGACTTCCTTCCACTTTTCTTAAAGCGTGGAATACAGCTGGTCTGGGCTTCCAAGATAGTATTTTTCAACAACACCCAAGCTTGATGTACGTCTTTAACCTTTGCAACTGCTCCTTTTAGTTTTTTCTTAACTGTTTTCCTCATTCTATCATAGTCTCCCTTTCGAAAGTTAAAGGGTAGTACTGTGGATTTCCTTACTATCCCTCCTCCACTAATTAAATCAAAGGCGATCATGCTATGATCACTATTGCCAAGTGGCCCCAACACCCTTATCTCTTGCACTACATCTGGTGTTCCACTAAGGACTAGGTCTAATATTGCTTCCCCTCTGGTCGGTTCATGAACCAGCTGCTCCAAGAAGCAGTCATTTATTTCATCTAGGAACTTTATCTCCCTAGCATGTCCTGTTGTGACACTGACCCAGTCGATGCCGGGGTAATTGAAATCACCCATTATTATTACTGCACTGTAACTTTTGCTAGCTTCCTTGATTTCTTTGAGCATTTCATCATCCATTTGTTCATTCTGGCCAGGCGGACGATAGTACACCCCCACTGCCATCGCCTTCCCCTTTTTACATGGAATTTCAATCCATAGAGATTCTACAGCAAATTTTGTTTCTTGCAAAACTTTAATCCTTTCTGACTCAATGCCCTCTCTAACATAGAGCGCAACCCCTCCACCAATTTGATCAGCTCTATCATTTCGATATAGTTTGTACCCAGGTATCACAGTGTCCCACTGGTTGTCCTCCTTCCACCATGTCTCTGATATTCCAATCATATCTAACCTCTCGTTTAGTGCTATATATTCTAACTCTCCCATCTTGTTTTGTAGACTTCTAGCATTTGCATACAAGCATTTTAGAGACTGTATTTTATTCATATTAATTTGGCTATTGGTAGACATGGGTAATTTGGGATCTTTAAGTTCTGTCTGCTCCATACTCGAGGGCATTTGGGCTACTTTACTCTTTTTTGGAACCTCTCTGCTTTTTGTAGTATCCTTCAAGGATACATTCTTCCGAACCATGCGCTCTTGGGCGACTGTCGGCTTTCCCCTATTATCTAGTTTAAAAGCTGCTCTATCTCCTTTTTAAAGGTTAATGCCAGCAGCCTGGTTCCATCCCGGTTAAAGTATTTTCTGAAGGAACAACAGTGACATTAAAGAGAGATTAATGTATTAAGTAAATTCTAAATGGACTATTCATGTAAAATGCCTTTATATAGCATTTAAAATGTATGTATTTATAGTAAGACCTAGATGGATGAGGTTAGTTTAGATTAGTCCTGATATATATGTAATGACCTTTAGGTACTTAACCTCTACCTAATAAAGTAATTGAGAATTAGAGGGCCAGTATAGCGATAATATATCTCTTCATCATCTTAAGGAGAGTATTAGGAAGAGTAGGTATATCTTTAGTTTGTCTTAGAATATTTTTGAGAATATTTTTGTTGCTATGCATATTGGCTATGCATATTTCCTAATCTGGTCCTAGATGTGCTGTGGAAAATTATTAATGAGGCAGTATTGTATTCAGAATCATGAGGATGTTAGAAGGAATATCCAAATATTTTTGAGGCACATTTACACTTAATGACAAACACATTTTAAGTTATCAAGGTTTGTTGTTTGCCTTCCAACAGTGACAGCTCCTCAGCATGGATTTTTACCAAGAGTTAGGCCTAAGACCTTAGAGGAGTTTTGTGACATATAAGGGTATGTTTACTAAACTGCGTTAGTGCAAATCGCGTTAGGAGCCGCGTTAGTGAAAGGAAAGCCAAAAAAGGACATGGGTGGGACATCGTAACCACTAACGCGCGTTCCAAAAACTAACGAGCGTTACAGGGCGCCATGGCGTATTACTGCGCATTGATCATATGAAGGCGTAAGACACAAATCACTGAAACAGAGCTGTAGCACAATGGTTAGTGTACTGACCGTTGTTACAGGCAGCATGGGTTCAAGTCCCCAGTGTACCTAACACAGAAGGCTGGCCCAGGCATCACCCTGTACAGTACAGAGGGAATGAGGAGGCATGTTTTTCTTTACGTTGAGTAGTGGTTACAGATACACACCCTCGCAGTGTGCGTAGCCATGTACGTTGGTGCGTGCGTGGCTGCGTGCGTTGGTACGGGCGTAGCCCCGTGCATAGCTACGTGCGTTGGTGCGTGCGTACATGTGTTTTTACCAGCGTGGGCACCTTATATTACACACACTTTAGGGTGTCTTGCACCTATGCATTATGCTAACAGATATACATGTGATGGCCTATGGTTTATCAGAGCCTGTGAGCAGGCGCTGGATCTTCCCAGGGTTGGATTGTGCCAGTCACACCCATGATGCACTGCACATGCAAATCAGCTATCCACAGATACACACCATGGGGAATGCAGCCCCACAGCACCTCGGCCTGGTAGGGGGAAGTGACCATGTGCACCCCCACAGCACCTCGGCCTGGTAGGGGGTACTGACCGTGTGTGTTACTGGCACAGAGTAGCTACACACCGTCACATTGTGCGGGTACTGTGCTCACCCTGAGGGTGCAGTGAGGCGCCCAGCACCAGGTCCACAGCACCG
The DNA here is from genome assembly GCA_033557465.1 of Ichthyophis bannanicus. NCBI lineage: Eukaryota > Metazoa > Chordata > Amphibia > Gymnophiona > Ichthyophiidae > Ichthyophis > Ichthyophis bannanicus. Next base: position 1,911,804,521 of record CM066031.1, on the reverse strand, counting down.
TCCATGGCTGAGAGAGGCCATGGCGCAGGTCCAAAGCAGTGTTAATGTGTGAGATAGGTAGTTTCTGCGCAAACACCTTGGATATCTCTGTCTGTTTCAGTCAGCTGTTGCCCCCATGGACCCCTAGGTGGCCCAACAAAAGATCCACATTCTACCTCCCTGCAAAGGTGGCAGTAGAGGGGAACATCAACCCCGGTCCTGCTGAGGAACAGACACCCCACAGGGCAGTCAATGCAGCTCTGTACACATCCATAACACAATAGCAGACAGACATTAGGCCTGGATATGCTAAGATACACCCCACCACTATCTGATATTCTCCTGCTGCAAGCCATCAGCCACTGCACCCTGCAAGCCACTCCATCAAGACACATACCAGCTGCAAACAGTCTGCTAGCTAGTCAATAGTGCATGTGCCCAGTGGAGATGCATGCACCCAGAACTGGGATGTCAGCATACACAGCAAACAGATAAATCAGTGACTGGGCCCCAAAAGGAAACCCATATCTATCACATGAGAGAAATACTATATAGCACTATGGCGGTGCCTAGCCATGCTGTGGTCACTGCACAGTCAGGGTGAGAGTGATCTCTCAGCAGGACATACTGAGGTCACCCTGTCTGTGTAGGTGGTGGTCGGGCACCAAAATGTCCCAGTCAGTGCCCTATGCCCTGTGCAGATGCACCCTGGCCAGGCCACCCTGTCCGGCCTATACCCATGGTACCTTGCACCTCATTATGCACATTGGCAGCCCAATACTGGCAACATTTCTGGCAGTGTGGGCTGTGGAAGGTGTTTGCAGCCACCACACACTGGATAGACAGACAGCCACCCCCACACCTATGCCAGCATTGTGCTACTATAGAGGAGTCCTGCAGCTATACCCACCACACCAGTCCTGGACACAGTACAGGCATGGATATGGTACGCAATACTGTTGGGGGTCACTCCCCAGGGGAGTAAACACTGTCAGAGACCAGACCTGCAGCGCACACCGCAGACATCAGAATGATTGTTATGGTGGAGCTCACTGAGCAAAATGTGCTTAACGTAGGACTTGATATCTGCCAGTTATCAAAGGAAACGTTTGATAGCTGTGTACCATATACCCAGGTGTAGGGTGGCAATGGGGCCTGTGTGTGTTTGTGTGTGGGTGTGTCTGGCCCTGTTGGCTGCTGCATTACGGCAGAGTTCCCCAACTCCAGTCCTGGTGTTCCAAACACTGTTCGGGTTTTCATGCTGTCCCTCATAAATATGCATGAGCTACATCTGCATACCATGGGGGTGGTGCATAGATATGCAGCACAGGCATCCATACTAGAGGCAGCATGGAACCTGAATGGTGTGGGGCCCTCCAGGACTGCATTTGCGAGACTCTGCTCTAGGTAATGCACCTGTTTCTGGTGTCTGTGTTTGGTGTGGTAAAATATAGGCGTATTAACCATGCGTATGTTCTCTGCAATAAAGGAGTGTCTTTACTATCACTGTTTAGTGGTGGGTAAAACTGTGGGGACTGGGTTGGTATGAGCCCCAGCTGGGATTTGAACCTGTGACCCTCTGGTCTTACAGGCACTGGCTGTGTCTGTTGCACCACACTGTAGCCACAAAGACAGTGCAGTCTGGAGATAGGAAAGCTGGCCTGACGAGTCAGAGACCCTGCTATGCACAATTGTACTGTGGGCTCATTTACCTTGTATGGAGACAAACGTGCAAGGAAACCTCACAAACAACTTCGAAAAAGGGGCAAACACCCATAACCAAGCTGGGAAACAATGATATCATTGGGAAACATTGGAAAACACTCCCAGGAAAGCTCTAATAAAATGAAATGATTTTTGAAAAGGGTCTACGGAGCGTAGACCCTTCCAAACATCATTTCTTTTTTTTTTAGCTTTCCTGGGAGTGTTTGTTATTGTTGCCCATTGCTATCACTGTTGCCCAGCTGAATTATACTTTTTACCATTTTTATTGTGGTCATTTTAACGTTTTATTTGATATTTTGTTCTGTGCACATGTATCACACTGCTCACGTTTTTTAGGTTTCCCCGATTTTGCTGTACATTGCCGACGGAAATGGTTTCTCTTCCCTTTAATATGCCTTTAACGGCAGGTTTTCATTCGCGTTGGAATTGAGCTCTGAAATTCAGCGCGTTAGTGTGAGGGGAGCCTCTCCCCGCCCACTCTCCGCCCATTGACCCCTTCTCTCCGCCCACTCTCCGCTTTCTGCGCTGTTTTAACGCGCCGCAGGGGTTTACGATAGTTAAATGCGGTTAACGCGCGTAATGTACGGTTAACGATCGTTCGCACATCCGAATGCGCGTTATGACGTGCGAACGATCGTTAAGTATACGTTACGCGCTGTGATAAGGAAGCTTATCATAGCTCAGGTAGGAGCTATAGAAAAGATGATGTGACTCTGAACAAGCAACCTGTCAGTTCTGGTAGAAGCAAGAAAACAGAGTTTTCACATAAAAGACTACCAGTCCCAGAATGCACCAGGTTTCCAGCAGCCATGAGGGAGGCTGAAGTGAGAAAATGTGTGTGCAATCAAGAGAGCTATGAGGTAATCCCTAAGCACTCATCTCAAAGGGCAGGGCCTGATTCAACACAGCTGCGCTGTGTTAGAGAGGAGCACACATTAGGAAAGAATAAGAATAGAGCTTATTCTTCAGATAACAGTTGCAGCAAAAGCTTCAGGAAGAGATACAGAGACAGAGACAGCAACGGCTACAAGCTCAAGCCCCAGTATCACCTGGAGAAACAGAAGCCAAGCCAAGCGGATAGAGAAAGAAGGAAACTCTCTGGAAGGAAGAGAAGAAAGCCCATTGGCAGGTCTGGGAGAATCCAAGGCAGTACCTATACTGGGAGGTATTCCAAATGCCAGCAGATTCCATTGGACTGGAGTGTCCCAGAGGAATGGAATGGCAGAGATAGGAATCACCAGTGGCTACCTGGAAGAGAGAAGACTGCATGTGGAAGGGACTTTCAGACCAAGGCCAGAAGGTATGTGAGAGGAGATCCAGTGTCCAGGGATCAAGATTGGAAGGCTGGACATCAGAATTGGATTACATACTGGCCAGGCTATACAGATAGGAATAATGATAGCAGGAGAGGCTCAGGTGTGAACACTGATCCAGACCCTATCTATAATAGAGAATGGCAGCAAGGGAATAAGCATTCTCATGATAGTGCCTTAATGAAAGACTCGTCTGTGCCAATGTATGATAGTGACCCTATGCTGATTGATGAAGGGGGAGATACAGCAGATGAAACTATTACTTACATGGACTGTTCTCTATCTAATTGCTATTGCTAGCTTTCTGTGAGCAAACACATCAGCCATCACAAAGAAACCTAACTTTGTTCTTTATTTCCACTGCAAACAGCTCTTAAAGCAGGATTTGGGTTCACACAGTAGCAGCCAGCCAGCTAAAGGCTTACAGCTGGTCAATTGATAGTAATTAAAGCTGCACCTGATTGTGTGTGTGAGCAAGGGAGAATCACTGCTGGGATCTGCGTGGAAAATAAGCAGAAGTTAACCTAACAAACAAAGTTTATTCTTTTCTTTGTGCCTTTTTATTTGGTAATTATTTGCTAAGAAAACATTAGCTAATTGCCTGACAAGCTGAAGGTTGTTTTCTGATTTTGCTTTGTGACTTTTTGTTATCCATTTAAACACTGCAAGCAAGTAACCTCATTTATATTGCTATCAAGCATACATGTGCTGGGTGAATTAAACCCCATCAATAAAAGAAGTATTTTATTGACCTTACCACTTGGTTTCACAACTCAATTATTGTCATCAGCTGTGTTTGGGAGTGAATGAACTACAATACCCACAATACCTTGCAAGAATCATATGAATATATGCATCGTCAAGATTGTGTAAGTTCTCACCCTAGGCAGCCGTCTGACAAATGGCGTAGTTTTTCGGATTGCTTTTGCACCAAGAGGATTTATTTGCTGTGGATTACAAATAAAAGTCAAGTTTAAAGCTGAAAGTAGATTTTTTTCCCACATCTGCACTTTGGAAGAAAAGTGGTTGTTCCAGGAAGCTGTCCCAGATGAAAAGACCCTGTGCAAAGCTGGATTCATCACTGAGACAAGGTAATATGTACCTGGGCATGTCTAGTGGTGGATGTGTGTAAGCACAGGGGGTAATTGAAAAAAAAAAAAAGTTGAAAAAAAACACACCGGGTTGGAAAGGTGCTGCACTTTGGGGTTTTTTTTCTTTATTTCTTGCAGGGGTCAAGATGGATCCGAGGGAGATGGCTCAGTGGATGGCAGCCCAATTTAGCAAGCAGCAGGAGCTATCACAGCAGGCCCAGGACACTGCTATGAAGGCCTTAATGGAACAGCAGAAACCAGTGCTTGATCTGGTGCAAGCTCTAGTTCAGCTGCAGAGCCAAAGTGGAACAGATGCAAGACCAGCAGTTAGTACTGGTACACCACATGTGGACAGTGTGGGACTCAATCAAGGGATTGGGGCATTTAATTTTGGGAAATTAACTCCAGAAGATAATGTTGATGATTTTCTAGAGTCTTTTGAAAGAGTGGCACAGGCTTTAGCATGGCCAGAGACCCAGTGGGCAGTAAGGCTGGCAGCCTCATTAACTGGTGAGGCACTAGCAGCTTACAGAGCAATGCCAGCAGCCCAGGCTTTGATTTATAAGGATGTAAAGGCAGCTATTAGAGATCACCTAGGGTTGTCTATTTCAGAGTATAGGCGAATGTTTAGAGCTGTTACATTGAAAGTGGGTGAGACATCCAGGGCTCTGAGTCAGAGAATTAGAAGTCTAGCTGTAAAATGGTTGGAGCCTGAGCAAAAGACAGTAGAAATGTTATTAGATATTATAATGCTGGAACAATTTATGCTTGGGGTACCTAAAGATTTGAATGTTTTTCTTATACAGCAAAATTGCCAAAATCTTGGAGAGGCAACCATGCTAGCAGAGAGATTCTTGGAAGCCACGCAGGCTTGCCATAGAATGGGTGGCCCTCTAAAGATGGATGCTGAGGCTAGATGTGCTGTATCAGAAAAGGGAATAATTAAGAATGTTTTTGAAAATGAATGTACTGTATCAAACCAGATGACACAGTGGAATAGAAAGAAATGTTTCAAGTGTGGAAAATTGGGACACTTAGAGAAGAGATGCCAGACATACACTAGTTTAATGGGTCTGGATTTAAAACAGCCCAAGGAAGGATTTCTTTTGATGGTTAATGTGCAAGGAATTACCACAAATGCATTATTAGACTCTGGGGCAGACCAGAGTATGATGTCAAAAAGGCTTTGGAAGAGAATAGAGGCCCAAGAAAGATTTGTGCCTAGAACCCCTGAAAGCCAAGTTCACATCAGATGCATTCATGGTGCTGCATCATCATATCCCACCTATAGGCTAAAGGTTAAGTGCCTAGGGAAACAAGAGGAAGTCCTGTTAGCAGTGGTGCCTAGGCTACCTTTTGATTTGGTTCTAGGAAGAGACTGGCCAAGATTTAAGCAGGGTCTAGTGGAAGGACTAGGAAAGAAGGAGGGAGAAGGTTTAATGGTAGTAGCTCCCGGGCCTTTATTTGGAAGTCCTCAGACCCCAGCTAAAAAGATGGTTAAGCGTCCAGAAGACCAAGCTACCCCAAAGCAGATATTCGTCCAAAAGTACCATAAGGTCTCCGAGAAGGCCCAAGCTCCTAAGCGGGCAACCCCTCAGTCTGCTGGGTTTGACCTATGCAGCATAGAGAATGTGACTGTACCTAGCCAAGGGAGAGCCCTGGTTGACACCAGTCTCCAAGTGGAAATACCAATTGGATGTTATGGGAGAGTAGCCCCAAGGTCCGGATTAGCCCTTAAATATTTCATCGATGTGGGTGCGGGAGTAATTGATCCCGATTACAGGGGCAATATTAAAGTTCTGTTGTTTAACTTTGGACAGAATGAGTATCATGTGAAGACAGGAGACAAAATTGCCCAATTGATCTGTGAGAGGCTGGGTTTTCCACCTGTGGAGGAGGTCACATCCCTAGAGAATTCTGAACGTGGAGCCAAAGGCTTTGGTTCTACTGATGTCAAAGGGGTTAAAAGCTTAGCTGCCACCTGTGCCCGAGAGAGGGAGGTGAGTGAAGAGGATGATTTGGGACCCCAGGTATCTGATTGTAAAGAAAAATCAGAGCCCCAAATTGGTGAGGACCTAACAATGGTACAACAGGAAGAAATTAGGAAGTTGCTTAAGGAATTCCCAGATGTGTTGACACCCATACCTGGGGAGACCCATTTGGTGGCCCATGAAATAATAACTCCACCTGGGAAATTGGTTCGTCAAAGGCCATACCGCTTGCCTGAAGCCAAAAGACAGGAGGTAGTGGCACAAGTCCAGGAGATGTTGGACATGGGGGTAATAGAGGAGTCAAAGAGTCCCTGGAATAGCCCCATAGTCCTGGTGCCGAAGCCTGATGGATCCTTAAGATTTTGTATTGACTTCCGGCAGGTAAACGCCATATCAGTTTTTGATGCATATCCAATGCCAAGAATTGAGGAGCTGTTAGACCAGCTGGGACAGGCTCAATACTTAACCACCCTTGATATGACAAAAGGATATTGGCAAATCCCGCTCACCAGGGAGTCGAAGCCGAAGACTGCGTTCAGCACCCCCTTTGGCCTTTTCCAGTTCAAGAGGATGCCTTTCGGACTGCATGGAGCAGCGGCTACCTGCCAAAGGTTAGTGGATCAGGTACTTCGACCCCACCAAAATTATGCTTTTGCATACATGGATGATGTCATAATCCATAGTAACACCTGGGCGGAGCATTTGAAGAGGATCAGGGCAGTCTTGTGCTCTATGAAGCAAGCGGGAATCACTTTAAACCCGAAGAAGTGTGCCTTTGCAAATAGGGAGGTAAAATACCTAGGCCACCTAGTGGGAAGAGGAAAAATTAAACCTCTATTAAGCAAAATAGATAGCATCAGGAATTTTCCTCCTCCAACAACCAAGAAACAACTAAGAAGTTTCTTAGGACTTATTGGATACTACTGCCGGTTTATACCGCAATTCGCAGAGAAAAGTGCCATTTTCACGGATATGCTGCGAAAGAATTGTCCAAACCAGATAAAGTGGACACCAGAAGCTGAAAAAGCGTTTTCAGTATTAAAAGAAAAATTGTGTACAGGACCGGTACTGAAAGGAGTAGACTTCAAGAGACCCTTTCTGGTTCAAACTGATGCATCGGATGTAGGGCTAGGAGCGGTCCTATCCCAGTGCCATGATGGGGAGGAGCATCCTGTGATGTACCTGAGCAGGAAGTTGTCACTGGCTGAACAAAAGTATTCCACGATAGAAAAAGAGTGTTTGGCTATCAAGTGGTCAGTGGAGGCGTTAAGGTTTTACCTTACAGGGAGAAAGTTCCAGTTGGTCACGGACCATGCCCCACTTAAGTGGTTGCAGCAAATGAAGAACCACAATGCCAGGTTGACACGCTGGTACATGGCCTTACAGGCGTTTGATTTCCAAGTTGAACATCGTGCCGGGAAGTTACACAAGAATGCGGATGCACTTTCCCGTATTACGGACTGTAGAGAAGAAGTTTCACCAGTAGAACCAGTCCGTAATAACTTAAGCAGGGGGGTATGTGATAAGGAAGCTTATCATAGCTCAGGTAGGAGCTATAGAAAAGATGATGTGACTCTGAACAAGCAACCTGTCAGTTCTGGTAGAAGCAAGAAAACAGAGTTTTCACATAAAAGACTACCAGTCCCAGAATGCACCAGGTTTCCAGCAGCCATGAGGGAGGCTGAAGTGAGAAAATGTGTGTGCAATCAAGAGAGCTATGAGGTAATCCCTAAGCACTCATCTCAAAGGGCAGGGCCTGATTCAACACAGCTGCGCTGTGTTAGAGAGGAGCACACATTAGGAAAGAATAAGAATAGAGCTTATTCTTCAGATAACAGTTGCAGCAAAAGCTTCAGGAAGAGATACAGAGACAGAGACAGCAACGGCTACAAGCTCAAGCCCCAGTATCACCTGGAGAAACAGAAGCCAAGCCAAGCGGATAGAGAAAGAAGGAAACTCTCTGGAAGGAAGAGAAGAAAGCCCATTGGCAGGTCTGGGAGAATCCAAGGCAGTACCTATACTGGGAGGTATTCCAAATGCCAGCAGATTCCATTGGACTGGAGTGTCCCAGAGGAATGGAATGGCAGAGATAGGAATCACCAGTGGCTACCTGGAAGAGAGAAGACTGCATGTGGAAGGGACTTTCAGACCAAGGCCAGAAGGTATGTGAGAGGAGATCCAGTGTCCAGGGATCAAGATTGGAAGGCTGGACATCAGAATTGGATTACATACTGGCCAGGCTATACAGATAGGAATAATGATAGCAGGAGAGGCTCAGGTGTGAACACTGATCCAGACCCTATCTATAATAGAGAATGGCAGCAAGGGAATAAGCATTCTCATGATAGTGCCTTAATGAAAGACTCGTCTGTGCCAATGTATGATAGTGACCCTATGCTGATTGATGAAGGGGGAGATACAGCAGATGAAACTATTACTTACATGGACTGTTCTCTATCTAATTGCTATTGCTAGCTTTCTGTGAGCAAACACATCAGCCATCACAAAGAAACCTAACTTTGTTCTTTATTTCCACTGCAAACAGCTCTTAAAGCAGGATTTGGGTTCACACAGTAGCAGCCAGCCAGCTAAAGGCTTACAGCTGGTCAATTGATAGTAATTAAAGCTGCACCTGATTGTGTGTGTGAGCAAGGGAGAATCACTGCTGGGATCTGCGTGGAAAATAAGCAGAAGTTAACCTAACAACAAAGTTTATTCTTTTCTTTGTGCCTTTTTATTTGGTAATTATTTGCTAAGAAAACATTAGCTAATTGCCTGACAAGCTGAAGGTTGTTTTCTGATTTTGCTTTGTGACTTTTTGTTATCCATTTAAACACTGCAAGCAAGTAACCTCATTTATATTGCTATCAAGCATACATGTGCTGGGTGAATTAAACCCCATCAATAAAAGAAGTATTTTATTGACCTTACCACTTGGTTTCACAACTCAATTATTGTCATCAGCTGTGTTTGGGAGTGAATGAACTACAATACCCACAATACCTTGCAAGAATCATATGAATATATGCATCGTCAAGATTGTGTAAGTTCTCACCCTAGGCAGCCGTCTGACAGCGCGTTATTCATGATTACCGCAGTTTAGTAAACATACCCCATAGTCATATACAAACACAAATACAAACACAGAACCTAGAATAATTAAAGATATAGGTATGAAGATCCTATGTACAGGTTCCTATATTTCAGTAATTTACAAGTAATGTCAGTTAATGGGAACCAAGTGTGTAGTTCTAGCTACTCTTTTGGATGCCTCTAGTTCAGACTTAGGCATACCTAACCGGCATTAAAGCGAACTAATTTAATGGTCATGCCTCAGAGGGTTTTAAGTAATTGTATACCGAATATATCTTGTCCTCAGTGAGTTTCTGAATCTCACATCTTAGCAGTTCAGCATTTTTGCTGCAGCTCATTGTATTTGCTTTGCAAGCCAGACATTGCTGTTATCTGCCTCTCTTCAATATTGTCTGCTTGGTAATTTAGTTTCTGTGGTTTGGCAAAAGTAGGAGCACCTTTTGCATGCCTGTTCAGCTCCTTTAATCTTCTGTTCTCCTGCTGTAGTTCTTGTGTGCTCGCCCCACACCAGCCATGTTTCTTTTTCCATTGCAAAAGGGCTGCAGACGTTTCTTCAAGTTGTCCAGGTTGTTTTTGCATTGCTAATTTTGGACTGTGCATTTCGAGTTTTTTCATATGCAAAATGATCACAAGTACTTTGAGGTTCTGTGAATTTTTCTCTCTGCACTTTTGATTCTCTTTCTTAACCTCTTCAAACATGGTTTACTGTTTGGTATATTGTGAAATATAGTCTTCTGGTATTTTATTTTTGTTGTGCTGTTTTTGTTATCTCCGATTTGAGAATTGATGTTTCGGTTAGTATTTTTATAGTGCAGAGTTTCCCAGAGATTGGCTAGGTGCTTGCTATATAGCCCTGATGGATACCCCATAGTGAATTGAACTATTAATTTGTTATCCATCCTGAACAAATCTATAAGAAGAAAAAGGGATGTTACCCCTCAGGATGAAGTCATAGTGGCTGCTCTGTTTTTTTTTTACTGAGGCAATTAGTGTGTATTGCAAGGTCCAGTAAACATAGTGTCAGCTTATGCAGTCTGGAACTGAATGGTTTTTAGATTTTCTCTTAGCAAAGGAAAATGCTGTATGCAGAGTACTGGTTGATGTTTGTTGTAGTATGCTTGATACTAATGAAAAATAGTAAAAGACCTATTAGATAAAGTCAGAAACAGTACTTTTGTTTCAAGTGAGAGTTATGTAAATTCCTTTTCAGCTCTCACTGATTTTGTTCCTTCATTTTGGAATTCAATATTCAGGCCTTTGCAAGGCATGTTAGCATCTTTGCTTGGTATTTTGAGAAGTCTCATTCTAGAAGTATTACTCCTCTATGTTCTGACAGTGGTTTTTCTATGTCAGCACTGGTTTCTTTCCACCTTTTCACCTTTCACAGCTTTCTGTAAGAAATCAGTAGAATCACTAATCCCTGTAATAATGTTATGGATTGACCCGGAATCCAGTTCTAATCCCACTTTAATGGCAATATATGAGTTTCCTTACTTTAGAAATGATTCTTTACAGAATCAGAGGAGGGACTGAAAGCATGTATATTGGTACAGGGTACCGTACACTATTAGACTGACTAAACCCGAGAAAGAGTTAATTCTGTTCAGAACCTTGCTTAGAAATAAAACCTCATATATTTGCTTACTAAGTGAAGGTTTACATAAATAAAGAAAAGGGCAGGTTGTACTCTAGCCTCTTTGTCTCAGGGTTATTAGCTAAAATACTCTCAGGGTTAGTAGATATCAAGCAGTACTCAGGGTTATTAGATATCAAGCAGTCAGCAGTAAACAGTTATGTGTATGTCTCCTCATACCAACTTAGTCAGCAGTATACAATTATGTCAATTAGGTCAATTATGTCTTGGAATCCTGTATGTCTCCTCATACCGACCTAATCAGCAGTAAACAATTATGTCTTGGACTCCTATGTATGTCTCCTCACACTCACCCACACTGAATAAAGTTGACCTACGATATGATAAATATGTCATATTTGACGTATAATAATAAAGTGAAATTATGCTGTATCATCCAAAAGAATCCTATAAATAAAGTGAACCATGGCTAGTAAGTTAGAGTAAACAGGGAGAACGTGTTTCTCTCAGTTTCTCTCCACTAAAGCTTTGGTGTATTTTCTATAGAACTGTGTTGTATTTTATTGCTGTCTTTTGATAACCTTCCCATTGTTTTTGAATGTACCTTTCTGTAGCTCCAAGAACCCAGTGAGGTTGCTGGTGAGGAGAGGGTTAAGTAAGCTCTTCAATTTACACTATCCATCCTAAACACTTGATTTTTAAATTTTTCAAAACACAAAGTCAGTGGTTTGCTGCACTTTTTCAGCCTTAAACTGCCACCAACCATACATGACACATTCGTGACTGATATGAGGTCACCCCAAAAGATGTCTCATACTGTAACTAACAGTTTGTCCTATTAAAATGTTCCACCAAGGGGGAACGGCAAACTGTGGTTACTGGCAGTCATCGAATGTTAACATAAGGACGCTTCATCAAACTTGCGCCTCATTTTATAATTAGGGCTTCCTTTCTCTTGCCCTATCTCACGAGCCTTCTCGCTCCACTTATCTAACTGAGATCTCCAATTAACCTTACCAGCTTTACATTACAATCACAATATACACACAGATATCTGTCAATTCTCAAGTATACTCACTCACGACAACCACTGCCTGTGTCCTGAAGACTTGTCTGCTGTTTCCAACTGCTGAAGAAACACAGAGATCCGAGTCATGGCAAAAACTGAAGAAAACCCCGTGATCTGGCCACAATACCATGGCTCTTTTGGTCTCTGGTCCTTCAAGCAGTGAGAAACAGGCAGAGAGTAACACAGAATACAATCACACACAAAGTGCTATTTTCTTTGAGCTCAGAGGGAAAACCACAGATGGTCTATGGCACTGTTCCCTCTAAGCTGTGCGTGTGTGCGTGCGCACACACCTCGCCGAGTGAGCGCACATACTTTACAACAGAGCGCACAAAAATTACGGTTCTGATTCTGATAGAAAACAACACAGACGTCTTAAAATTTAAAAGTTGTTGTGCATTTTTGGTTTTTACAAGTTCTACAATATTTTGTAGTGCAATCAATGTGGTGTACATACTGTATTCTGGCGTGTAGTCAAATTTTAAAGTATATAAGACCGAGTGTCGTTATGTGGCGCACAAAAATTTTCGAAAGCTGCACAGCTGATATTTTATGCGCACACAGCCTACAGAAAATTAGAGGGAACATTGGTCTATGGACATGCATAGTTGCATGCCTGCAAAATTCAAATTCTTCCTCCTGAAAAGCTCCTTTTATTAAAGAAAAAGGGGAAGTAACAGTCACTTATTATAACCGTGAAATAACACAAGGTGTCGCCAAAGTTCTTTATACAGAGTAAGATCTGATTACAGTGTATTAGATGAAATTTACTTGATAATGACAAATTTATTTATAATTGCAAAGTTGCAAAAATTATGTTGTGTCAGCACTGTACAATGAACTATGGTTGCACAGTTCATAGGCTATGTTTACCCTTTATGCTTGCGTTAACAATGTTCCAGACTATTTTAAAGACGGTTACACAGAACTCATGATCACGACATCCTATTCTATTTAAGAGGAAGCCAAACTTCTAAACACATTCTGTATCAAGAAATTCATCCATCTTCAATTACATATTGGAGATTCTGGTATCCCTTTTACTTGTCCATTTCTACAAATAGTTGTATGAGGAGTGTCTCACCATGTTTAGGATGGAATCCATGCTGGTGGGGATCTAGTGGGGCAAATTTGTCAATATGATTTTGGAGCTGTCTCTGTACAATTTTTCTGTTATTTTAGCCAGGAATGGAAGGCTGGATATTGAGTGGTAGTTTGAAGGGTCTGTACTGTTGGAGGTGGTTTTAGAGATGGGTCGGATAGTAGGTTGTTTGAGTGCTTTTGGCATGTAGCTCTGAGAGAGGGAGGTACTCACTAATTTTTGGATGTATGTGTTAAAATCTTCTTTAGTGGATTTGATCCAAGACACTGGGCAGGAGTCCAGTAGAACAGTGGTGGTGTTTAGAGCAATGATAATTTGTTCTATTTTTTTAGTTGATGGAATGCTGAAGTTCTTCAATTGATTGGTAGTTGTGGAGCCATCTGTAGTTGACGTGTCTATAGGATAGATGTTCTTATGAGATGTGGTGGTACTGTTCTTGGCTATTAGATACACCCACAATCCTTTGCTGATTATCTTGCTTTCGTCTTTCGTGGTTGGGTCATTTGTTAGAGTACGAACGATGCTGAAGAGTTTTTAGGATTTATTGCAGGCTTTTAGTACACGGTTTGTGTGGTATTCTTGTTTATGTTTATTTATTAGGTTATTGTAGCCTTTTTGCATCTCTTGGTTTAGTTTCAATATAGTTTCTGATTTGTTACGTTTCCAGCAATGTTCCATTTGTCGTAATTCTTTTTGTATTCTCTTATTGTGTTAGAGTACCATGGTGTAGATCTTGGCCTGTTTTTGTTGTGGTTTGAATTCATTCGAGGTGTGGGTTGGGATGCCGCAAAGATGGTGGTATTCCATGCTGTGATGGCATTGTCCAGGTCAGTGAAGTCTTGGGGTAGGTGTTGTACAGTGTCTTTCAGAAAGTGCTCTTTGTTAAATGCTTTGAAGTATCTGGTTGGTTGTTCTCTTTTCCATGCTGTCTGTTGGGTATTCTGTTGGAGTACAAATAATATGGCATGGTGATCTGACAATGGTATTGGTGTAGTTTTAGGTGTTGTCATGAAACCTTGTTCTAGGGTGTTGGTTGGTAAGAATATGCATTCTGGTGTAGAGCCAGAGTGATAGGATGGGCCTAATAAGACTTCTTTGAGTTGTATGGATTCCATTGCTTTGTGAAAGATGATTTCAGATGTTTTTGTGGCAGATGTGAGGTTTAGGTCTCCTTGTACGATGAGCATCTTGTGTGGTGAGTTAGCTGCATATATCATCTCCAGGATGCTTGATGTGTCCTCTGTAAGGGGGTTGGGGGGTCGGTATATCAGGCAGATGGATAGGTGTTTCTTTTTAGTGTTGATGAATTTGCATTGCTCGGAACTTTTGGAGGTTGATGTTTTGAGCCTCAAGTCTGTTCGGGCAATGAAAAGTACTCCACCTCCTCGTTTGTGGGTTTTGGGTGTGGTGACGAGGCTGCAGCAGAACTTGGGAAAATAGCTAGAAATGAAACTTTTTCCTATGAGCAAGAGAATAGCTCAGCCAAGCATACGTATCAAACTGCAGGCAGAGAAAAAAAACACACAGGTAGAACTACTGAGTTCAGACCACACCCAGGCTCCATGGCAACACAGGAAGGAGATAGGAAGTACTTGTGGGAGGAGCTAGAAGGGGGAAGACGCTTACACACATTTAAGCTCCCAGAAACAGAGAGGAAGGGGCAAGGGAAAAGAGCCAGCCACAGCAGCAGTGATGGAGCCAGTCACAAGCAATGTTCCTTCTAATTTTTTGTAGGTTGTGTGCGCATAAAATATCAGCTGTGCAGCTTTTGAAGGAAGGTTACATTTTTTTGCGCCACATAACGACACTCGGAGTTATATACTTTAAAATTTGTCTACACGTCAGAATACAGTATGAACACCACATTGATTTTAATCAAATTAAATGAAAATAGATGATTACTAAATGAAGTGGAAAATTTCTAGTAATTACAATCACAACTTTTAAATTTTAAGATGTCTGTGTTATTTTCTATCAGAATCAGAACCGTAATTTTTGTGTGCTCTGTTGTACAGTATGTGCGCTCGCTCAGCAAGGTGTGTGTGCGTGCACACACGCACAGCTTAGAGGGAACAGTGGTCACGAGCCATCCAAGAGAGAGGGCCTGAGGAAGCTGGCCACGGGCAAGGTGAAAAGAGAGCTCACAAACCAAACTGAAGAGAACGGAATCTTCAGGGGTGAAAGGCAGACAGTGTCTAGGGACAGACACAGGAGATATTCTCAGAGCAGCTGTTATATAGGAGACTGCACTATAGAGAGGAGCCCCTGCTGTGAGGAAATTACTGCACGGCTTGAAGGTAGGATGGATAGTCCTGGGGGAGCCGTGGAGTATAGCCCAGATACAAGAGCAGCCCTACAAGACTCTGAAGGAGAAATTCTACCTTTTGAAAGGCCCGTAAGAAAGACTGTTCCCAGGAGCAAGGTGAGACAGATAGAACCTTTGAGTAATTTATTCAGAGATAAAAAGCCTTGCAGCCATTCTAGAAACCCCGAGGAGAGAAAGAAATCTCACTGGGAAAAGTTGTTTAAACTTTTAAAGGAAGTTAAGCCTGCATTCTCAGAGCCAGTTCTAAACCCAGAGACATGTGAGTCTGATTGTGAAGAGATGGAAACGGAACCCTGTGAGGTGGAACAGGACTCTGTTGATTCTTTGATGGATTGCTCTTTATGCCTAACATCAGAGTGAAAAGGGGACAATGGTTTTAAGGTAGAAAAAACAGGAGCCAACGTAATTAAATGTCCTGATACTTTGGGGGCTGGAAACCTGGGTGAGAAAGAGAATTGCTAATGTTAAAGCTATGAGAAGTGTTCAAACGTGAAGTGAATATGTTAAAGAAGCAGCTATTCTCTTAGTAGTATAGACAGGCAAGAAAAAGCCTTGTTCTAAACCCTGAACAGTTGAAGGGAACTGATGTCTTTGCTAGACGGTAATAGGAACCAGCAAGCAATAGTTCCAACTGTGTCATTTGAAGAAAGAAATACCTTCTGTTGTATATAAGCTGATTAAAGCAAGTTTATTCTTTATCACTGATGGAACACTGTTTTGTGATACCTTTTTTTTGGTGGAAGAAAATATTCCCTACATTGTGTTGTCCTGTTCAAACTTCTAAAGAAAGTCTGTTTGCAAAGATTAGACTACAAAAAGAAAAAAATTCCTGTGTTTGCCTCTAAAACCACTCGGCTTATCTTATTTGCACACAACTACAATCCCAGAAGCCTTAGCTCTGGAGCATAAGCATAAAAGGGGACATTAGATGGCCCACTGCCACCCATAGGCAACCGCCTAGACGGGACGCAGTGCCACAGGTGGCATAGTAGTTTGGATTGTCTAACTTTGCACACGCCTGAGCAAGACCTACACAGCCGGGAAAGAGAAGAACCCATGAAGGAAGCCAAGGACACCAGGGAAGTTTGCTGAGCAGAGGAAAATCCGGAGTGGCAGCTGAGGACGGATCAGGATTGGTGATCCAGTGGTGTTCCAGCTGTTGTCAAGCACGAATCTAAACCAGAGCCAGGTAACCCGTATATAGGAGGGGTTATTGGTTGGATACTGGTGTAGGGGAGGGTACGGTAGTAAAAACCAAAAGTGTGATGGGAGCATTGTAGTACCGCACTTGGTGGTTTCTTTTTCTCCTTTTTGTTGTTGCAGCACCAGACTGGAGATGGAGCGAGGCGAGCTTCTGGCCTGGATGGCAGAGCAGTTTAAAAAGCAACAAGAGATGTCGGCAATGAGTCAAGAACATGCAGCGGCTATGTTACAAGCCCAGCAGAAGCCGCTCCTCGAGATGATGGGGAGATGGCTGGGAGCGCAAGAAAAGGCAGCTGAAGCTGCAAGGACAGTGTCAGGTTCCCAAGGGGCTTTTCAAGGGTTGGGATTACCTAACACTGGGACATTGTCTTTCAGACAGCTAACTAAAGATGATGATATCGATGATTTTATGGAATCTTTTGAGAGGGTAGCCCTCTTGGCTAGATGGCCAAAAGACCAGTGGGCAGTTCGATTCACCACTTCCCTTACTGGGGAAGCTCTGGCAGCCTACAGGAGACATTTTTCAATACCGTAATTTATAAATGAAACTATTGTCTCCTTTCTAAATATTTCTTTTTATACACTCTTTAACATCTCTTTGTTGATTGGACTAAGATAGCCACGCCCCTTTTGGCACAAAAATCAGCGTCCTTAAAAAACGGCATTTTAGAAGTGCATCTTGATCCGTTTGAAAGAACGTACCTTACACAGTTCTGGCTGTGATTATTTGCTAATACATCGTCCTGTTCCTCAAAACTGGGTATAATCCGATTGTGAAGTTAAACAGGTATTTAAAACACTGCTTTTCTTAAAGTTTTCAAAAGAGTTTAATTTCACTATCTTCAAGTTTTAATGTGATCTGTTTTCATTCACACAGTGCTAGAACACACTTCACCAAAGAGCACAGTGTCTCTTCACTTTAAAAGGCACTTTGGTGCACGTTTCACTAAGTAGTTTTTCTCATGATTAAATCATTTTGCTTGGATGATTTTTTTCTCTATATTTTTCTATCTATTCTCACACGAGTATATTTTTAAAGTTTAATCATCCAAAGGTACATGTAGGTTTGTTAGTACAGCGGTTCTCTAAAAAAAAGGCTCACTTCAATTGTATAGCCAAACAGATGTTTAAAGCAGTATTTTTTTGGTGCACACTTTAATAATTATTTTGTCAGTAGAGAGTTCCTTTTGCTCTGAATGATTATATAGTTTTCAAATGAATTATTTAGTTCATTATTCACGGTTATACGTTTGATGTAGTTTGTTAGCATGATATTTTACTTCTTAAACAAGGTTAATTCCGATCGAACAGTCAAAGAAGTATTTTAGTACTCTGTTTTTTGAGGCTTCAATATTAAATGTGATCTTTTTTATTTACTCAGCGGCACAATACAACCCCACTTAAAGACCTCAGTGTCCCTCCATTTTAAACAGCACTTCAGTGCACATTTCAGCGAGTAGTTTTCATTTAGTATTGTCTGAATGAGTTCCTTTTTACTTTGAATGATAATTTACATAAGAGTAGTTTTTCCTGATTAACCCAATTTGCCCTTATGAGTTTTTTTTCTGCCCTGCGTCTATCCCCTCCATGGTGTCTATATGTGTTTTTGATATATGATTTTATGTTTTTAATTATCTATTAAACTAATATGAATGTCATATTTTACTCTTTATTGTACATTTATTTATTATTTTTTAACAGTTTTGTTTTAATGCTATTTTAAATTTAATTTTGTTATGTATATAAATGTTTCCCGGTTGCCTTTTTAAAGATATGTTTTATGCATGTATTTAATATATTTATATTTACTTTTTTCTTTGTAAGCATCTCTCCCCTTGAGAAAGGCGCAAGCTGAAACGCGTCGGGGATCTTCAATAAAGTATTTTGAAACTATTTTTGAGCCACTGGGTCATCCATTGCTTCTGCTCCTTGTGTACTCTAGCCTACAGGGCTATGCCCGCAACTTTGCTCACCAGTTATGATGAGGTTAAACGAGCCATAAGGGTTCGTCTGGGTCTAAACCCGATGGTCTATCATCGCCTTTTGCGAGCTTGTAAGCTGAAACAGGGTGAAACACCCCAAGCTCTGTGCCACCGTATTAAGGGTTTGGCATGGAAATGGCTCACTCCTGAGTCTAGGAACCTAGATTCTATATTGGATTGGATTGTATTAGAACAATTCATGGAGGCTGTACCCAAGGACTTGCAAACCTTCCTGATCCTCCAAAATTGCCAAAACACCAATGAGGCCATTTCACTGGCAGAGCGCTTTTTAGAGGCTGAACTGGTAGGCCATGTGAAGGATGGTGTTTTAAAACGGGCAGCTGTGGAGGCACCAGAAAGGAAGGCAAGGTCAGCGGGGGTTGAAAAATTAAAAGATGCGCCCCTGGATAGATTTCATTATGCCCGGAGAAAATGTTTTTCCTGTGGGGAAGAAGGTCATTTTAAAAAGGATTGTAGGGCCAGGACAGCCCTGGTAACCACCCGTCCCATGGGGAAGGGAGAAGGATTCCTATTGGCTGTAGAGGTGGAAGGGATCCCTATGGAGGCCTTATTAGATTCTGGGGCAGACCAATCAATGATCTCGCAGAAGCTCTGGAAAAGGATTGAGTCACAAGCTAGTCAGGTCCTAGAGTCTTCCGGAGACCATATAAAAATTAGATGTATCCACGGGGCAGCTTCATCCTATCCAGTACACCATGTAAGGGTAAAGGGATTAGGCTTGAAAAGGAAAATAGCGGTAGCTGTTGTTCCCAATCTCCCACATGCCTTAGTCCTGGGGAGGGATTGGCCCCAATTTTGGCGTGGGTTAGCCGAGGAGTTACAAAACAAAGCAGGCAAGACCGCTGCCCTAGCAAAACCAGGAAGCTTAGAAAGAGAACATGAAGCCTCACCCGGGTTGGGGAAGGTTTCAAACCGCCAAATAAGCTCTTCACACAAAGCGGGAGCAAGGGTAAGGTCAGTACCCGGTCCTTTGTTTGAGTGTAGACCGAAACAGGACTGCAAGAAGAACCTCGAAGGCTGAAAAGGATAATAGACCGAAGTTCGTTCTTTGGTTCTGCCGCACCACCCCTGATGCCAAGGTCCCTAAGCGTGCATCAGAACAGGCCGCTGGGTTTGATTTATGCAGCACGGTAGAGATCACTATACCTCGACATGGAAGAGCCTTGGTCGAGACGGGTCTCCGGTTAGAAATACCGCCAGGCTGCTATGGACATATTGCTCCAAGGTCTGGCCTTGCGCTGAAAAATTTCATAGATTTAGGTGCGGGGGTCATAGATCCCGATTATCAAGGGCCTGTTAAAGTCCTCATGTTTAATTTCACACAAGAGGATTTTAGGGTGAATATAGGAGACCGAGTAGCCCAGCTTATATGCAAAAGGGTAGGATTTCCACCCCTAGAGGAAGTAAATGAATTGACTACTACCACCCGGGGCTCGGGAGGATTTGGTTCTACCGGCAGGGTAGAACTAAAGGGTTTAACCGCAAGTTGTGTGAAAAAGGAGGATGAGGATCTGGGCCCGCAACTGGCTGATTGTAAGACAGATCCGGTCCCTAAGATGAGCGAGGAGCTTTCATGGTCACAGCAACAGGATGTGTCAAGGTTATTACAGGAGTTCCCAGATGTCCTAACTCCACTACCAGGTGAAACCAAACTCGTGGCCCATGAGATAGTGACCCCACAGGGAGAAATAGTCCGGCAGAGACCCCTACAGGCTACCCGAGGCAAAGCTGAGAGAGGTGGTGAGCCAAGTGCAAGAAATGTTGAAATGGGGATAATAGAGGAGTCTAGAAGTCCCTGGAATAATCCCATAGTACTGGTCCCCAAAACAGATGGAACAATGCGATTTTGCATTGATTTCCGGAAGGTCAATGAGATCTCCCGGTTTGACGCATCCCCAATGCCAAGAATAGAGGAACTTCTGGATCGCTTAGGCCAGGCAACCTATCTAACCACCCTCGATATGACCAAAGGGTACTGGCAGATTTCCCTTACCCGGGGATCTTGCCCAAAGACCTCCTTTAGCACCCCTATAGGTCTATTTCAGTTTCACCGAATGCCCTTTGGTCTGCAAGGGGCAGCTGCGACATGCCAAAGGTTAGTTGACATGGTCTTGCGCCCACACCAACAATATGCAACCACATATATGGATGATATAGTGATCCATAGTTCTAGCTGGGACCAACACTTGATCCATGTTAAAGCAGTTTTAAGGACCATGCGACTTGCGGGTATCACTTTAAATCCGGCAAAATGTATGTTTGGAGGAAAAAAAGTGAAATATCTGGGGCATTTAGTAGGCCACGGGACAGTTAAACCCCTACTAGATAAAGTAGAGAATGTCAAGACATTTCCAAAACCTTTAACCAAAAAACAATTACGTAGCTTTCTAGGGTTAATCGGCCACTACCGTCGTTTTATTCCACATTTTGCGACGGAGAGCGCCGCGCTCACGGAAATGCTAAAAAAGAACGCCCAAAATCAGCTACAGTGGTCGGAGACAGCAGAGCAGGCCTTTAGGATATTAAAGGATAAACTCTGCAGGGCCCCAGTATTGCGTGGGGTAGATTTTAGCCGGCCCTTTATTATACAAACCGATGCATCCGAAACTGGCTTAGGCGCAGTCTTGTCACAAAAGCATGAGGGCGTAGAACACCCCGTAATGTTTTTGAGCCGTAAGTTGGCGCCACCAGAGTAGAAATACTCAACAGTTGAGAGAGAGTGCTTAGCCATAAAATGGGCGGTAAATGCACTATGGTTTTACTTGACGGGTCGTAGGTTTTTGTTGGTTACCGACCATGCACCATTGAAGTGGTTGAATAAAATGAAAGACCAAAATCCGCGCCTAACACGGTGGTATATGGCCCTTCAGGAATTTGATTTCCACATAGAGCATCGGGCAGGAAAGCTACACACAAACGCAGATGCCCTATCAAGGATTACGGGCTGTGCGCGGGTTAGTACGCCAGCACATAATAGCTTAATGGGGGGGGGGGGGAAGGTGTGGTGACGAGGCTGCAGCAGAACCTGGGAAAATAGCTAGAAATGAAACTTTTTCCTATGAGCAAGGGAATAGCTCAGCCAAGCATACGTATCAAACTGCAGGCACAGGAAAAAACCACACAAGTAGAACTACTGAGTTCAGACCACACCCAGGCTCCATGGCAACACAGGGAGGAGATAGGAAGTACCTGTGGGAGGAGCTAGAAGAGGGAAGATGCTTACACACATTTAAGCTCCCAGAAACAGAGAGGAAGGGGCACGGGAACAGAGCCAGCCACAGCAGCAGTGATGGAGCCAGTCACGAGCCATCCAAGAGAGAGGGCCTGAGGAAGCTGGACACGGGCAAGGTGAAAAGAGAGCTCACAAACCAAACTGAAGAGAACGGAATCTTCAGGAGTGAAAGGCAGAGAGTGTCTAGGGACAGACACAGGAGAGATTCTCAGAGCAGCTGTTATACAGGAGACTGCACTTCAGAGAGGAGCCCCTGCTGTGAGGAAATTACAGCACGGCTTGAAGGTAGGAGGGATAGTCCTGGGGGAGCCGTGGAGTATAGCCCAGGGTTTTGGATTTGTTAGGAACTGGGGAACATTCTGGGGAAAGGAGGGGCTCTTCCGAAGGGATGGGCTTCACCTTAACCGGGATGGAACCAGGCTGCTGGCATTAACCTTTAAAAAGGAGATAGAGCAGCTTTTAAACTAGATACTAGGGGAAAGCCGACAGTCGCCCAAGAGCAGATGGTTCGGAAGAATGTATCCTTGAAGGATACTACCAAAAGCAGAGAGGTTCCACAAAAGAGTAAAGTAGCCCAAATGCCCTCAAGTATGGAGCAGACAGGGCTTAAAGATCCCAATTTACCCATGTCTAACAATAGCCAAATTAACATGAATAATATACATTCTCTAAAATGCTTGTATGCAAATGCTAGAAGTCTAAAGAATAAGATGGGAGAGTTAGAATATATAGCACTAAATGAAAGGTTAGATATGATTGGAATATCAGAGACATGGTGGAAGGAGGACAACCAGTGGGACACTTATACCTGGGTACAAACTATATCGTAATGATAGAGCTGATCAAATTGGTGGAGGGGTTGCACTCTATGTTAGAGAGGGCATTGACTCAGAAAGGATTAAAGTTTTACAGGAAACAAAATCTGCTGTAGAATCTACATGGATTAAAATTCCATATAAAAGGGGGAAGGCGATGGCAGTGGGGGTGTACTATCGAGCACCTGGCCAGAATGACCAAATGGATGATGAAATGCTCAAAGAAATCAAGGAAGCTAACAAAAGTTACAGCGCAGTAATAATAATGGGTGATTTCAATTACCCCGGTATCGACTGGGTCAGTGTCACGTCAGGACATGCTAGGGAGATAAAGTTCCTAGATGAAATAAATGACTGCTTCTTGGAGCAGCTGGTTCATGAACCGACCAGAGGGGAAGCCATATTAGACCTAGTCCTTAGTGGAACACCAGATCTAGTGCAAGAGATAAGGGTGTTGGGGCCACTTGGCAATAGTGATCATAGCATGATCGCCTTTGATTTAATTAGTGGAGGAGGGATAGTAAGGAAATCCACAGTACTACCTTTTAACTTTCGAAAGGGAGACTATGATAAAATGACGAAAACAGTTAAGAAAAAACTAAAAGGAGCAGTTGCGAAGGTTAAAGACGTACATCAAGCTTGGGTGTTGTTGAAAAATACTATCTTGGAAGCCCAGACCAGCTGTATTCCATGCTTTAAGAAAAGTGGAAGGAAGTCCAAAAATCTGCCAGCATGGTTTAAAGGTGAGGTCAGAGAGGCTGTTGTTGCCAAAAAAGCATCTTTCAGGAAATGGAAAAAAGAGTCAAACGATGAAACCTGGAAACAGCACAAGCACTGGCAAGTCAAATGCAAGGCATTGATAAGGCAGGCAAAGAGAGAATTTGAGAAGAAGCTTGCTGCAGAAGCAAAAACGCGAAATAAAGACCTTTTCAAGTACATTTGTAGCAAAAATCCTGTGAGAGAGTCAGTTGGTCCATTAGATGATAAAGGGGTTAAAGGAGCACTAAGAGGCGACAAGGCGATAGCGGAGAGACTGAATGAAGTCTTTGCTTCGGTCTTTACTGAGGAAGATGTAGGGATGTTACCCATGACTGAAGTGGTATTTAAAGGTGCGGAAGAATTGGAGGAAATATCGATACATCAGGAAGATGTCTTACAACTATTAGATAAACTGAAGAGTAGCAAATCACCTGGGCCGGATGGTATACATCCAAGGGTGTTGAAGGAACTGAAATATGAGATTGCAGAACTGCTATCAGTAATCTGTGAACTATCATTAAAATCATCTCTAATACCTGAAGACTGGAGGATCGCCAATGTAACACCAATTTTTAAAAAGGGTTCCAGGGGTGATCCGGGAAACTACAGACCGGTGAGCCTGACGTCAGTACCGGGAAAAATGGTAGAAACCATCATAAAGAATAAAATTACTCAGCATGTAGATAGTCACAACCTAATGGGAGACAGCCAACATGGCTTTAGACAAGGAAGATCTTGTCTTACTAATCTGTTATGTTTTTCTGAAGGAGTGAATAAACAGGTGGACAAAGGTGAGTCGGTTGATATTGTGTATCTGGACTTTTAGAAAGCCTTTGACAAGGTCCCTCATCAGAGATGTTTGGCAAAACTAAAGAGTCATGGGATAGGAGGCAATGTACTATTGTGGATCAGGAACTGGTTAAAGATAGAAAGCAGAGGGTAGGGCTAAATGGCCAATTTTCCCAATGGAGAAAGGTGAACAGTGGTGTACCCCAGGGATCTGTGCTGGGTCCGCTGCTTTTTGACATATTCATAAATGACGTGGAAAGTGGAATAACGAGTGAGGTTATCAAATTTGCAGATGACACAAAACTATTTAAAGTTTTTAAAACCCAAGAGGATTGTGAAAAATTGCAAGAGGATCTTGAAAAATTGGAAGACTGGGCATCAAAATGGCAGATGAAATTTAATGTGGACAAGTGCAAGGTTATGCACCTAGGGAAGAACAACCCAAACTATGGTTACACGATGCAAGGTTCCACATTAGGAACCGCCACCCAGGAAAAAGATTTAGGCGTCATTGTGGATACCATGTTAAAACCCTCAGCCCAGAGTGTGCAGCGGCGGCCAACAGAGCAAATAGAATGTTAGGTATGATAAGGAAAGGAATGGAAAATAAAACAAAAGATATTATAATGCCTCTATATCGTTCCATGGTGAGAACACACCTTGAATATTGTGTGCAATTCTGGTCGCCGTATCTTAAAAAGGATATAGCGATTTTAGAAAAGGTACAGAGAAGAGCCACCAAAATGGTAAAGGGGATGGAAGGATACTCCTATGAAGAAAGGCTAAAAAGGTTAGGGCTCTTTAACCTGGAAAAGAGACGGCTGAGGGGAGATATGATAGAAGTCTATAAATTAATGAACGGAGTGGAATGGGTAAACGTAGATCGATTGTTTACCTTATCAGAATATAGAAAGACTAGGGGACATGCAATGAAGCTACAGGGTAAACTATTTAAGACTAATAAAAGAAAATATTTTTTCACTCAACGTGTAATCAAACTCTGGAATTTGTTACCGGAGGATGTAGTAAAGGCTGTTAGTGTAGCTGGGTTTAAAAAAGGTTTGGACAAGTTCCTGGAGGAAAGTTCCATAAACCATTATTAAGAAGTGACCGAAGATGGTATGCTATTATTAAACTTTGTTTACTTGTAAACCGCCACTGATCGCTGGAAGTGGCGGTATAGAAGAGATGTATAAATAAATAAATAAATAAATAAATAAATATCAATGCTTGACCCAGTACAAGCATTGTGGAACTTGTGTCTCTTGGGAAAACTGCTAGGTACATATGACCTAGATTGGCCACTGTTGGAAACAGAATACTGGGCTTGATGGACCTTGGTCTGACCCAGTATGGCATATCTTATGATCTTATGATCATATACAGGAGCAGCCCTACAAGACTCTGAAGGAGAAATTCTACCTTTTGAAAGTCCCATAAGAAAGACTGTTCCCAGGAGCAAGGTGAGACAGATAGAACCTTTGAGTAATTTATTCAGAGATAAAAAGCCTTGCAGCCATTCTAGAAACCCAGAGGAGAGAAAGAAATCTCACTGGGAAAAGTTGTTTAAACTTTTAAAGGAAGTTAAGCCTGCATTTTCAGAGCAAGTTCTAAACCCAGAGACATGTGAGTCTGATTGTGAAGAGATGGAAACGGAACCCTGTGAGGTGGAACAGGACTCTGTTGATTCTTTGATGGATTGCTCTTTATGCCTAACATCAGAGTGAAAAGGGGCCAATGGTTTTAAGGTAGAAAAACCACGAGCCAACGTAATTAAATGTCCTGATACTTAGGGGGCTGGAAACCTGGGTGAGAAAGAGAATTGCTAATGTTAAAGCTATGAGAAGTGTTGAAGTGTGAAGTGAATATGTTAAAGAAGCAGCTATTCTGTTGGTAGTACAGACAAGCAAGAAAAAGCCTTGTTCTAAACCCTGAACAGTTGAAGGGAACTGATGTCTTTGCTAGACGGTAATAGGAACCAGTAAGCAATAGTTCCAACTGTGTCATTTGAAGAAAGAAATACCTTCTGTTGTATATAAGCTGATTGAAGCAAGTTTATTCTTTATCACTGATGGAACACTGTTTTGTGATACCTTTATTTGGTGGAAGAAAATATTCCCTACATTGTGTTGTCCTGTTCAAACTTCTAAAGAAAGTCTGTTTGCAAAGATTAGACTACAAAAAGAATAAATTTCCTGTGTTTGCCTCTAAAACCACTCAGCTTATCTTATTTGCACACAACTACAATCCCAGAAGCCTTAGCTCTGGAGCAAAAGCATAAAAAGGAACATTATATGGCCCACTGCCACCCATAGGCAACCGCCTAGGCAGGACGCAGCGCCACATGGGGCAGTTGTATGCTGTGAATGCTGGTGGTGCTATTTGGTTCAGTATTATTTGGTCTGTTTTCTTGAGCCATGATTCAGTAATGCATAGGATGTCAATATAGTTTTCATGGATGTAATCTTTAATAGTGTTTGTTTCGCTGCATATGCGTTTATTTATATATGTATATAAGCGTTTGTTAAATAAATAAAATATGGAGCATGCATTTATCAGGCCTATGTTTATTTGAGTGGTATGTGGGGTGTGTCTATGATGTATGGCTGTTTGTGACCGTTGCTCTGTTTGAATGTCTCTGGTAGGTTTGTTGCTGTTCGGTTTGTGGTAAGTCGATGTGTATATAAGTTGGTGTATGGTAGGGAGGTATGATATATATATTGGGGGAACTTGTAAGGCTGTGAAGTAGGTAGTGTAGTAATATTTATTTATTTACATTTCTTATATATCGCACTATTTGCCATCAGCACGGTTTACATGGAACAGAAACATCCGACAACATAAATATATCTGGTCATTATATTAAACAGGAAATGCAACTTGGAAAAAGGGTACACTATATACATATAAGGTGTACTGAGAAAGGAAAATGTTTGGTGTTTACATTGTAGGGGACGCCTGTTGCGAGGGCTTGCCTAGATGACTACTATTATTGTTGAGGTGCTCATTATTCGAGTGGGACTGAGGATCGGAGCTGTCAGTGAGATATTTAGTGAAGAGGAAATGTTTAAGGGCCTTTCTAAATTGGCTCAAGTTGGGGATTGCTGTGATATGTGCTGGTAAGGTATATGCATTCGTTTGGTAAGAGCATAGGGTAAGAATTAGTATAATGGCATACATTTGTTGGATGAATGTTCTTTTGTACATTTGCTGTCTGTCCAGGAGTTTTTTGCTTTGTTGTGTGGGTAGGTGTTGAAGGGGTTGATGTTGCATGTTGGTGTGTCCGTTTTGAGGTGAGTTACTCATTGCTGTTTGGTGAAAGGCTTCTTTTCGCTGTGTATCAATTGATGACTTTTCAGATATGATGACTGATTAAAACTTTTATTACACTCAGTGCAGGTAAAAGATTTCTTTCTGCTGTGTATCAATTGATGCCTTTTCAGATATGACGACTGATTAAAACTTTTATTACACTCAGTGCATGCAAAAGGTTTCTTTCCGCTGTGTATCAATTGATGACTTTTCAGATTTGATGACCGATTAAAACTTTTATTACACTCGGTGCACGTAAAAGGTTTATTTCTGCTGTGTATCAATTGATGCCTTTTCAGATATGATGACTGATAAAAACTTTTATTACACTCGGTGCATGTAAAAGGTTTCTTTCCGCTGTGTTTCAACTGATGACTTTTCAGATGTGATGACCGATTAAAACTTTTACTACACTCGGTGCATGTAAAAGGTTTCTTTCTACTGTGTATCAACTGATGACTTTTCAGATGTGATGACTGATTAAAACTTTTACTACACTCGGTGCATGTAAAAGGTTTCTTTCCGCTGTGTATCATATGATGTCTTTTCAGTTGTGATGACCCTTTAAAACTTTTATTACACTCGGTGCATGTAAAAGGTTTCTTTCCACTGTGTATCATTTGATGTCTTTTCAGATATGATGACAGATTAAAACTTTTATTACACTCAGTGCATGCAAAAGGTTTCTTTCCGCTGTGTGTCATTTGATGCTTTATTAGATTTGATGACCGATTAAAACTTTTATTACACTCGGTGCACGTAAAAGGTTTCCTTCCACTGTGTATCAATTGATGACTTTTCAGATATGACGTCTGATTAAAACTTTTATTACACTCGGTGCACGTAAAAGGTTTCTTTCCGCTGTGTATCAATTGATGACTTTTCAGATATGACGACTGATTAAAACTTTTATTACACTCGGTGCACGTAAAAGGTTTCTTTCCGCTGTGCATCAATTGATGACTTTTCAGATATGATGACTGATTAAAACTTTTATTACACTTGGTGCATGCAAAAGGTTTCTTTCCGCTGTGTATCATTTGATGCTTTTTTAGATTTGATGACCGATTAAAACTTTTATTACACTCGGTGCACGTAAAAGGTTTCTTTCCGCTGTGTATCAATTGATGACTTTTCAGATTTGACGACTGATTAAAACTTTTATTACACTCGGTGCACGTAAAAGGTTTCTTTCCACTGTGTATCAATTGATGACTTTTCAGATGTGACGACTGATTAAAACTTTTATTACACTCGGTGCATGTAAAAGGTTTCTTTCCACTGTGTATCATTTGATGACTTTTTAGAGTCGATGACTGACTGAAATTTGTAAAGGTTTTCTTTCCGCTGTGGATTATTTGGTGGGTTTTCAGTTTTGACAACCTACTGAACTTTTTACCATACTCAGTAGATGTAAAGGGTTTTTCTCCGAAGTGAATAATTTGATGGATTTTCAAACACGACGTGCTCTTGAAGGTTTTATAACACTCAGCACATGTAAAAGGCTTCTTTCTGCTGTGGATCAGTTGATGGGTTTTCAGTTGTGACACATAAATGAAGTTGCTGTCACGCTCAGAAATAGTGAAAAGTTTCTTTCCAGTGTCTCTCCTTTGATGAATTGTCATTTCTGATGATAAATATCTCTTTTCTATGTTTATTTTCTGGTTCGGTTTTACGAACTGTTTAAAGGTACAAGATTTCACACATTTACTACTTTTTCCAGTACTTTGCTGTGTAATTGGTGATTCCTTATGACAGAACCTTTTGTTAAAGTCAATATGTGGAAATGGTTTAACTTGAGCATGAATTCTCTCATGTAATTTCAGATTTACCTTCTGTTTGAAACATTTTTGATGCTGAGAGCATGAAAAGCGTCTCTTCCTAGTGTGGGTTTTCTGATGCAATAATAACTCATATTTCCTATTAAAGCTTTTTCCGCAGGCATCACACAGAAAGGATTTCTTCCCTTTCCTCTCTCCTTGGTGGAGTTCGGAAGTCATTTGGCCACTGTGACTATTCTGGAAGGTTCTCTCTGCTCTCAGGTGTCTCTGGGGCTCAGGGATGTCTGTGATCTCCCTGTGACTTCTCTCACACTCAGTGACTCCATCTGGTGTGTCTCCTACAGGGTCTCTCTGCCCCTCCTCTGATTCTAGCTGCTGATACCTTGTGTTGCACGTTTCGGTTTTCCAGGAAATATTTTCAGGGACATTTCTTGAATTTCTTGGGATTTGTCCCTTTTCTACAGGATGTTCTCTTTGGTTTTCCTCTGTCTTCTCTTCCTGGATGGTCTCTGTAACTGATGGATATAAACAAACTATATTAACAATGTGTTAGTGAATATGGAAAGCTAGTAATGATGAGAACAGAATTTTCTGGGCTCACACAATGACCACATGATATCAGCTTAACAAGTGGGTTCTATAGATGGTTCTCAGAACATTTTCCAGCTGATCTGTACATTGCCTATTGATTTGTAATCTTGTTGCAGGTAAACTGTAATATATACAACTTTATTCACACACATTTCACACATATTCACCTTGGCTATGATGTTCGCTTAGAACAACTCATGATAACATTCATTTGTACTTATTTTGCAGGGGTTAGGATCGAGGGTCCATTTACTAAAGTGCACTACGCGGTGAGTGCGGGCTTTGGAGTGTGAAAAGTGCCCGCTGAAGACTGCAGTAACTGATAGTGCTGCTGATCACATGCTAGTGCAGCAGGGCCGGCTCAAGGGGTTGTAAGACCCTCACCTGCTTTCACTTTTGTGCCCCCAAGGGATGATCTTGCAATATATGCTGTACAAACAGGGGTAAATGTTCAGCCAGCAGGGTCACTGTCTTAGGTTAAATGCCAGCACTGCCATTTAATCTGTATTTCCATGCCACCATCCATATAGGTAGCAGCGTTGAATCTACAGAGTGCCAGTGGGGTCACTATACTATCTGTTTAGGATAGGCCGCCATTCGTCAGAAGAAAAACAAGGAGTGGGGAGAAAAATGGGTTAATTAGGACTTACCTGCTAATTGGTTTTCCTTGAGTACTTCCAGTCCAGTCCCGAATTGTGGGTTGTCACCCCTAACCAGCAGCTTGGAGACTGATCATGAGTATTTTAATGACATCACCTCATATAACCAGCTGGCTCCACCTACCAGCCTCAGTATTCTATTGACAAAGCAGAACTCCCAGGAGCAACAACTAAGAACCAGCCAAAATCACTGCAACATCTCCCACCTCAAAGACAGTCAGGATAACCCCACATAAGCTAAGGAATCTCACCCTGCCGATTAAACAAACGCAGGTACTCAAATTCTCTTGAGAAGTTTATATACTGTAATGCCTTTGCCTTGTGGTGTATACTTGACTTCTCTTGGTGAGAAGCAACTAAAATGAAGGCCAGAAAACTCCCCACAGGAGTCCCAATCAGCCGCAGCATTGCGAGAATCATTACAGTCCCGGACCATCACCAATGGTAGCAACTTGCAGGCCCGGGATTGATAACACTCCACAAACAGCTCAACCCAGGGAGGGTCTGGGACTGGATTGGAGGTACTCAAGGAAAGCAAATTATCAGGTAAGTACTAATTAACCCTTCCTTATTATACCACCAGCCCAGTCCTGACTTGTGTGATGTACTTTAGCAGTACTAAACTCGGGAGGAAACCACAAGCCGGTCTGCAGCACCCCTGCTCCAAATCTCGCATCCCCTGCTGCCTGCACATTGAGATAATGGCGTACAAAGGTATGTAACAATGACCACATGACCACCCTGCAGAAGTCCACTAGGGGAATTAGACTGGCCCCTGCCCAAGACAACGACTGTGTCCGGGTGGAATGAGCCCATAACCCCACGGATAGCTCATTCTCTCCCACAAATACTCTGACAAAATTGCTTCCTTAATCGACTTGGAAATGGAGGTCTTGGATGTCGCCTCACCTTTACCCAATCCGCCAAAGAGGACAAACAATTTGTCTGACGTCCTAAAGGGCTCCGTCCGTTTCAAATATCTATTCAGCAATCTGCGCACATCCAAAAGTTGGAGCTGTGGGTCCTGTCTAGCTGCCACCTCCCCCAAAAACACAGGCAGCGTGACAGGTTGATTCAAGTGAAAAACTGAGATGACCTTAGGCAGAAAGGAAGGCACTGGCTGCAGTACCACCTTTTCCTTGGAGATGGAAAGAAAATGCTCCAGGCATGACAGTGCCTGCAATTCAGAGATCTGCCTGGCCGAACACATGACCACCAAAGACAGTCTTCAGTGTCAAATCCTTTACCATGGATGCCTGCAATAGCTCAAAAGGTGCCTCCATCAGAGCAGAAAACTCAAAATTCAAATCCCAAGCAGAGGCCAGCTATCTCACTGGTAGCCAGACCTGCTTCACCGCATGCAAAAAACAAACTACGTCTGGATGAGTCACTGTCTATCTTTTTCACTGTCCAACCTTTGCATCCATATGATGTTACTGAAAATACCATGACCTGGACAAGTCTAATCTTTGCATGGAGAGAGACATCTCTGCTCTTCAGAATCTTGTCTAGGTCCTTCATAGCCATTCTGCCAAGAGCAATGCATCGTCGGATTTCTTGACTACTTGTCCTTTCTTTATCACAGGTACACTACCAAACAACAGAAGTGGAATTGCAGGACTCAAAAGTGCTGGAAACGGATTCGTGGAAAGTAACACAGGTACACTACCAAAAAACTGCCTCCAGTTTTGCAACTGATTCCTATAGATTTTGGGGTGCTGAATCCAGGAAAAATAGCCAAAATGTTCCATCACGTCACGTTTTCTTGCAAAATTAGATTTCTTACCCATATAAGGAATGTTCACATAATTTCTTTTTAGCCGACTGCAGTTTATTTTCTTGGCCCAAAATAGAGGTTGTAATGGTTAACTAACTAGAAACACTCCCTCATGATATTTTAGAGTGTTTTGTATTCATTTTATACATTAACAGGACAATTGGGAGGCGGGGGGCTAAATCCAGTACTCGCGCTGGCGCATGTTCTTTCCTGTTCGCCTCGCCTCGTTCGCTCGCTCAAACACGGTGGTTGCGACATGAACGTTCCTGTCAAATTTCAGTTTCTTGCAAGTTCATTATTACCTTTTGTTTGCTCAGTCGTAATCCAGCTTTATTCCGAAGTGGTTCACTACAGTTGTAGTTTGCAGTGCTGTGTATTTGTGATGGCTCACAGAGCCAGAGGTTGCGTCAACTCTCCAGACAGTTTTTGTTTTATTTGTGGGGAATATACCGTGAAAAAGCGGCAGAGGAACATTTCTGCATTTATTAAAAAAGTATATTTCGCCTATTTCGGTTTGAAGTTAGGCGATCAAGACAAACCGTGGGCTCCTCACAAAGTGTGCAAGACATGTGAGGAAGATCTACGCTTATGGATGAAAGGTAAAAAACAAGCATTTCGTTTCGGAATACCTATGATGTGGCGTGAACAAAGAGACCACAGCAGTGACTGCTATTTTTGCTCTTGCATTGTGAAGGGATACAACTTAAAAAATAAGAACGTAATAAGTTACCCCAACCTTCCCTCAGCAATTAGGCCTATGCCTCATAGCAACGAAGTACCTGTGCCTGAACCACCAAAATCTTTGGATCATATTTGTGTGGACGGTTCTGATCATGATGAGACTCATCAGATGGCTTTTCCCGATGAGTCCAGTACTTCCGAGTTTGAAACTGAACCAGATCCGAAACCTGAACTTTTCTCTCAAGCTGAATTGAATGATTTAGTCCGGGATTTAGGACTCCCAAAAGATGCTGCCCAACTGCTAGGTTCTTGGCTTAAACAGAAAAATCTATTGTCCCCAGAAACAACTTTTTATTGGTACCGCAACCGCGAGACACAATTTTTGAAGTATTTCAGCAAAGAGGAAGATTTGGTATTTTGCAACGATATATACGGAGTGATGGAAAAGTTTAAACTCAAGTATGATTCTGCTGAATGGCGGCTGTTCATTGATTCGTCAAAAGACAGCATAAAAGGTGTTCTTCTTCATAATGGCAACACATTCGCTTCAGTTCCTATTGCTCACTCTCTTATTCTCCAAGAAAAATACGAGAATTTGGCCCTGATTCTTCAGAAGATTCGTTATGATGAGCATAAGTGGATGATTTGTGGAGACTTTAAAATTCTATCCATGCTATTAGGGCAGCAATCCGGTTTCACAAAATATCCCTGCTTCCTTTGCTTGTGGGATAGCCGGGCCCGCGACCTACACTGGGGGAAAAAAGACTGGCCAATTCGGGAGTATTTGAGACCCGGTGAGAAAAATGTTCATGAGAGCTTGGTACCTCGTGATAAAATTCTATTACCACCTCTCCACATTAAGTTGGGTCTCATTAAGCAATTCATCAAGTCCCTTCCAAAAGATGGTGAGTGCTTTCGGTACCTTTGCTCAAAGTTCCCCCGACTTTCTGAAGCAAAGCTAAAGGAAGGAGTGTTTGTTGGCCCTGATATAAGGAAACTCATTTCAGATGGAGCATTCGCTGAAACGATGTCTGAGAAGGAAAAAGAAGCCTGGGATTCCTTCAAGGATGTTCTCAAATTCTTGGGGAACAGGCAGGATGAGAACTATAAGGATATTGTTGCCAGGATGCTCAAAGCCTTCAAAGAACAAGGCTGTAACATGAGCCTGAAAGTCCATTTCTTGCACGCCCATGTGAACTACTTTCCCGAAAACCTGGGGGCGTACAGTGAAGAACAAGGTGAAAGGTTTCACCAGGACATCAAGGACGCAGAAAGAAGGTACCAAGGAAGATGGAACACCACTATGATGGCTGATTTCTGCTGGTTGCTGCTGCGGGAAACCCCAGAGGATGAAAAATACGCCAAGCAGCGCACCAAGAGAAGCATTCGGGGGAAGAAGAAACGGGCCCACCAGGAGATTGATTGACCCAAGAATGACTTTAAAATCTAAACTGTGTTGACAAATATCGTGTTTTTACTAAACTTTGAAATAAAAATTTGCTAGTTATTACCACAGTGTCGGATCTCATTTATTAGAATTTTATTTTCACACCATCGGGTGTTTGTCTTCATGTATTGCAATGGTGCGGTTTGCGTTTTCTATTCTTACATACATACCTGTACAACATTTTTTGCACATTTCTTTGCTTTGCTTTGTGTCTAACCTCGCTCTTATATGCTCAATGTTTGTGCACATGTATGTGGCTGTTTTAAGTGCAGACAATTTTGCTACCATCACAGTGTGTTTTGTTGACATTACTCTATTCTTATGTGCTGCCTTGTTACAATTTTCTTTATTCTTATTTGAATAACTACTAAACAATTAGTATAAAGAATTCATCCAAGAAACTTTTATCTCGATCGCACTCAATCTGAAACGTTCACCTCAAACTGCTAACCCAATGTAGCAAAAAATCTGTACGTGATGGAGCAAATTGGTTACCAGATTTGGATTCAGCGCACCAAAAAACGTAAAAATCAATCGAAACATTAGAGGCAGTTTAAAAAACATTTTTTTTAGTGTACCTGTGTTGTTGATCCAAGTAGCTTAAAGTTGTCCACTATTTCAATTTCTTCTCCATCAATGATGAACTTATTGAGTAGCTCTTAAGCGTCCCAATTCAGCTCTCAACATCTCCAGTTCTTCCAAGGCCCTAGGGTTCTGATTGCTCTGGTGTCGGGCCTCTAACAGGTGCACTTGGTCGCATAGAGTCCATTCCACAACCCTCTTCTGCTTCTGCATCCATGACAGATACTAAGCAGATGTCCCATAACTACTGCTTTAAATCCATCCCAGACCACCCCTAGAGGTTCTCTCCTATCACTTCCTGCACCTTTGTTGTCCACTCCTTGTCCTCTAATATGGAATTATTTAAGCGCTGAAATTTCATTACCCCTTCCTCTGCTTCACACATACTGGGGCATGGTCTGTCCGTGTGATTGATCCCACCTCTGCCTCCATCACCCTTTTGTTCCAAGTTCCTACTCACCCAAATCATATTGAATCGGCTATAGGAGTCATGTGGCATGAAGTAAATGTTGTAGTGCCTCGCTGCAGGGTGCTGGACTCTCCAGACATCTACTATTCCCAACCGGATTTTCATGTGAACCATTTTACTGCATTCCCAGACCCCCATTGCCACCCCCCCTTGTTATTATCTATCTGTGGGCTCAGCGTTAAATTATAATCTCCTCCCAAAATACAGGGCACTGTCCCAAACACTCCCAGCTTATCCAAAAGCTTCTCAAAGAACTCCATTCTTGGTCCATATATGCACACCACCTCTGTCTCCATTCCTTCCATAACCACTCTTAACCCCCAAATATCTACCTCCTTTTTCTCTTACCACCGGTTTTACTTCAAACTGTTTCTTATCACTCAGGAGAATCTCCCCCTAACCCCTTTTTTGAATTACTCTCAGATTTATTTGGTTGCAAATCGGAATATCTTCTAGAGTAAATCATCATCTTCTGCCCTATTCTGAAGGGAGCTTCTTGGACACGCAAAATATCTGCTCTTAGTCATCCTTCCTCTTTCTCTAGTAGGTTGTGCTTGTTCCTGGAGTTCAATCTCTTGGCATTTATGATAGCTACGATGATTCTTTTGTTTCCTGTTCCCTTTCTTCCTCCCCTCCTACTCTCCCCCTCCCCCTTCCACACTGTCCTCTCCCCACACCGTCCAGCTTCCCCCTACCCCTTCCCCCACCTCCCAGTCTCCACTGCTAGAGATTGCATAACCAGAGCAGTGACACCCCCCCCTTTCCGACCCCACTACCCATCACGTTCCTTCCTGTTCTCCCACCCTCCTCTCCCCCACTCACTCACCATACATTCTCCGGGTCCTGACTTGAACATGCTTATTCCCTGGGCTCTGTTGAACGACATCACCTACCTGTGAGGGCTTATATTCTTCATATGTGAGAACACAGCATACAGGTAAGTAAATTAGGATTACTCAACTGGACTCTGTAACATTTCCTATTACTCAGTACAGTATTTATTATTACTCACCCGGATATGAGTCAGTATCTGCTCTTTCTCCTGACTCCTGCAGATCCTGAACAGTCACCTCTTCCTCTTGCTTAATCCTTGCTAATATATCAAGATTGATCCCCTCATAGCCTGTTTTCAGGAATAAACATGAAAATGAGTTATAATCTCCCTTATATTCACTAAAAAATATACATCAGTATCTCTCAGGAAGCAGAACGTGATGGGGGAGGGGAGGGAGGATCTACTTCTGCGGTTCATCATAAATCAGAGGGATCTAAGGGGTCATTATATCGCACTTTGAGTATTTTGGTAATGGAACAAGTCATACATTTGTATAATAAATAATTTGAATCACTTAAGAAAGGGGGGCTGTGATTGTTTAAAATAGACCAGATAGATTTTCAAGAATTATACAAATTATGAGGTCTCTGAGTATTAAGGTTGATTTAGGGGCTCCAGTGACCATCTTGCAGAATGCTTGCTTAGCCCTTCAGCACATTCTCCCCTCAGAATCGGATCCAAGATTTTACATGTACTACGATGCTGTAGGGGATGGAAGTAGTTATTTAAATCTGTGGGAGTAGAGGGGGGAAGGTGAGGGAACTATATTATTTCTTTTAGCTATCCAGATCACTTAGCCCATCTGTTACCCAAAAAATTGAATATTATTTATTTACAAAAGAGAAATTAGACTTACCTGCTAATTGTAGTTCCTTGAGGAACTCCAGTTCAGTCCTTCACCTCTGGGTAGTGTACCTCCTACTGCAGCATGGAGACTGGTCATGTCAAAACTGTGACATCAATGGATGTACCCTGCTGGTCTCTCCTATCAGCCCCAGTGAACTATTGATAAAGCAGACTCAAAGGAGAAGCAAATAAGTAGCTATGGTATTAAATTCAATGTTTAAGCTCAACTTTTAAACTGTAAACTACATTCCCCTTAATTAAAGCCCCTACCAACAACTCCCAGCTTATTCCAATTAACATGTATGATTTAGCAAACTATTTTGCAAATAAACTAAAACTATCATCAATACCAATACCAGATCCTATAATATCATTAAACAATAACAATAGATGGAATTCCTTTCAACCCATAGATAAAAAACAATTACTAAACATAATATCAAATATTAATACCACTACATCTATCCTTAATCCATGCCCTGTCACTTGGATTAAGTCAACAAAACAAGAACTTGCCCCATTTATTCTCAAAATAGTAAATAGCTCCCTCCAGCAAGGGGTTCTACCAAAAGATCTGAAGAATTCTGCA
Organism: Ichthyophis bannanicus; assembly: GCA_033557465.1. Lineage (NCBI taxonomy): Eukaryota > Metazoa > Chordata > Amphibia > Gymnophiona > Ichthyophiidae > Ichthyophis > Ichthyophis bannanicus. The sequence goes on along the minus strand of CM066031.1, from coordinate 1,911,766,868 downwards.
ATCTGCCCGATTTTGAAAAATAAAACTCTAAATGAGAATGACCCAACATCATATCGCCCTATAGCCAGTATCCCATTTATAACAAAAATTATAGAAAAAGTTGTACAATTACAACTACAGGACTATATAGATACTTTTGCCCCTCTTGATGATCACCAATATGGATTTCGTCTATTTCATGGCGTAGAGACCCTCCTGCTTGCTCTCCTTGATACTCTAAACAAAGGACTGGACAATACTAAACAAGCATTTATTCTGGTATTTCTAGATATATCCGCTGCCTTTGACAGTGTAAATCATAACATACTTATATCAAGACTCAGACAAATTGGATTAAGGGAAATTACACTAGAATGGTTTCAATCCTACATATCTGACCGTACACAATTTGTAAAAGTTAATCAGAACTCCTCTCCTACTTTTCCTCAAGAACAGGGAATACCTCAGGGCTCTGCTTTGTCTGCCCTACTATTTAACCTTTATCTCCAACCAATTTGTACCATCTTTCAAAAATACAAGTTGAAATACCAGATATATGCGGATGACATTATGCTGTATTCTGCATTTGATATACAAGATCCAAACTATGACAAAATAGTAAACTGCCTTATGGAATCTGAAAAATGGCTAAGTAACAATAACTTGAAAATCAATTTTAAGAAAACAGAGATACTAATCACATCAAGAAACACAAATTACACACCACCTACTGACATCAAAATTCTTAACTTTACTATACCCATAAAGGAAAATATTAAATACTTAGGAGTCACTCTAGACAAGGCTCTCAGTTTCACCAATCATATTAAGAAAACAACTAAAACAATATACTACAAACTACGCTCAATTCAACAACTGAGACCACTATTAGAAATCAATGACTTTAGAACCATTACACAGGCACTGATAACTCCCCATTTTGATTACTGCAATGGAATATTAACAGGTGTATCTAAAAAGAGCCTAAAAATACTACAGATGGCTCAAAATGTTACAGCCAGAATAATTTCCAAAGCAAAACTGACCGACCACATCACCCCGATTCTCTACTCACTACATTGGCTACCTATACAAAGTAGAATTCAATATAAAATAATTTTGACTACTTTTAAACTCATAAATCAGATTGCCCCATCATACCTGTCTACACTAATTCATAGACCTATAGAAAATAGATTAAGACGTAGAAAGAACCTTCATACTATAGCAGTTCCCGACTCAATAAGAAAAACTAAACATATAACAAGTAGAGGTGCCTTCTCTTTTGTAGCACCTGTTCTATGGAATAATCTCCCTGATCAACTAAGGGAAATAAAAGACCTGAAACACTTCCGAAAGGATCTAAAAACTTATTTGTTCGCACAATATTATTCGAACATAGACAAAGAATTGGATAAGACTTCCCATCCTCCTTAGATTTCCATGATCTGTTCGCCCTAATACTGACATTGTTATTACCAAAAGAGAACATATGATAAAACTTTAATGTATATATGTAAATAGTTTCAAATATTGTCAATACTACCTATATATAGTACTGATTAATGTTCATTATACTTAATGTTAACTAATTGTATATAGTTTTGAATACTGTTCAATGTACCTGTTTTCTTCACTGCGCTGTTTTATGTATTTCTTGTTGTTCAATGTAAACCGCCACTGATCTTAGGAAATGGCGGTATATAAAAGATTTGCAAATAAATAAATAAATAAATAAGAAGGAAACTTCCTCCTTCACTTTCTCTTACCTCCATAAACAGAATAAGAAAGACAGAAAGAAAAGTAAGGTCAGAGTAGAAGAATCACAGCGATCCCGAAAACAGAAAGGCATCTACACACCTTGTGACTGGTACTCCCCCCCTGACCGAAAACAACATCTGCCCTAACCATCCCTGGGCGGGAATCAGGACTGAACTGGAGTTCCTCAAGGAACTACAATTAGCAGGTAAGTCTTAATTTCTCTTTCCTTATCGTTCCTCCAGTTCAGTCCTTCACCTCTGGGATGTAAGAGAGCAGTAATCATTGGGAGGAACCTGTCCACCCGGATCACAACACCGCCGGCCGGAAACAGGCATCGTTCGCTGCCTGAACATCCAGGCGATAGTGTTTACTGAAGGTATGGAGAGACGACCAAGTAGCCGCTCTGCAAATCTCTACTGGCGGAACCAAACTGTGCTCCGCCCAAGACGTCGCTTGTGCTCTAGTAGAGTGAGCCCGTAACCCCACGGGCACCTGCCGACCCTGTAAAATATATGAGGACGCTATTGCTTCCGGGTCCATCTGGCAATTGAAACTTTAACTGCCGCTTCCCCTTTAGGGGACCTCCAAACAGAACGAACAGGCATTCAGACTTACGAAAAGTTTCTGAAACCTTTAAATACGAGTTGACACAGAATTCTCTTTACATCCAAGCGACGTAGAATATGATCCGAGGAGTTCTCCTCCACCGATCCTAATACTGGCAATGAAACCGACTGGTTTATGTGACAGGGAGAAACTATCTTAGGCAGAAAATACGGTACAGGATGCAGCACTACCTTTTCTCTTGAAAAAGACAAAAACGGCTTGCGATAGGATAAGGCCTGCAATTACGAAACCCGACGTGCCGAACAAATGGCCACTAAAAACACTGTCTTTAAGGTTAAATCCTTGATTGAAGCTTGGTGCAAAGGCTCGTAAGGTTCTCTTGTCAATGCCCCCAGAACCAGATTGCGATCCCACGGAGGCACCACTATTCTGCAAGAAGGGCACAGTCTAGATACTGCCTTTAGAAAACGAACCACGTCTACATGAGAGCCCAAGGTCACCCCCTGGACTTTACCTCTATAGCAAGAAAGAGCCGCCAGCTGGACCCTTAAAGAGCTGGCTGCCAAACTCTTGTCAAAACCATCCTGCAAGAAACGTAATAGCATAGGGATGGAAACTGGAAGAACGGACCTACCGTTGCGAGCACCAGTCCTCAAATATATGCCATATTTGCACATATGCTAGAGATGTGGACCTCTTTCTGGTCGAAAGCAAGGTTGCAATTACTGCTGCAGAATAACCTTTCTTCCTTAACCTCGCCCTTTCAATGGCCAAGCCGTAAGCGAGAACCGATCCACCTGAGGCATTAGAAGTGGACCCTGAATCAAAATCAGTAATCTCCAAGGCTCCCCGTCGAGGAGCCGGACTAGGTCAGCATACCACAGATGTCTTGGCCAATCTGGTGCCACTAACAGTACTCTTCCCCGATGAGCTTCGATGCGTTGAACCACTCGTCCTATGAGTGCCCACGGGGTAAAGACATAGAGGAGCCCGGGCGATGGCCAAGGTGCATCAGAGCATCAATCCCTTCTGACATCCTCTCTCGTCTCCTGCTATAAAAGCAACTCGCCTTGGCCGACTGAAATGTTGCCATGAGATCCATAATTGGAGGACCCCACCTGCGGACTATATGAGCAAAAACCTCTGGATGAAGCTCCCATTCCCCGGCATCCACCCAGACTCTGCTGAGAAAATCTGCCATCACATTGTCCGTCCCCGCAATGTGTGCCGCCGAGATCCCTGTAGCTGAGGCGCCACCCAAGCGAACAACTCTACTGCTTCCTCTTCCATGGCAGTGTGTCCCGTTCCGCCCTGCCGATTGATGAAAGCTACCGTCGCTGAATTGTCCAAAAGCACTCGCACCGCACAGCCTTTCACTTCGGTTTCAAACGCCTGAAGTGCTAGGACTACTGCTCGCATTTCTAGATGGTTGATCGACCACTGGACCTCCTGGTCGCTCCAAGTTCCTTGTGCGAAGAGATCCCCGCAATGCGCCCCCCAACCTGCAAGATTTGCATCTGTCAACACCGGCAGCCATTACAGTTGTTCCAGTGGCAAGCCTGCCGCCAGATTTCCTGGGCAAAGCCACCACTAAAGGGACCGCCTGACTTGAAGAGGGCAGGGGAGACGTTTGTTCAGAGAATCGTTCTGATGTGACCATCGCCGGAGTAACGACTTCTGCAATGGCCTCATGTGAGCTCTGGCCCGTGGTACTACCTCCAGGGTTGCCACCATTGTTCCTAGCATGCAAAGATAACTCAATGCCGATGGAGCCGGAGATGACATGAACTTGCGCACCAGATGACGTAGAACTTGAGCTCGCTGATCCAGCAGAAACACTGCTCCCACATTCGTGTCGAAACGCACCCCCAAGTACTCTATAACCTGGGACGGCACTAAACGGCTCTTGACAGAGTTGATAACCCAGCCAAGACTCTGCAGGAACTTCACAATTTTGTCTGTCACCTGCACACTCTCGACCTTGGATTTTGCCCGAATCAACCAATCAACGAGATAAGGGTGAACTAAAATACCTTTCTTTTGCAATGCCGCTGCCACCACCACAATAACCTTGGTGAAGGTGTGCGGAGCCATCGCCAAACCAAAGGGCAATGCTTGAAACTGGTAATGTCCCCAAAGAAGAGCGAACCTTAGAAACCTCTGATGACCTGATCTGATAGGGATGTGTAACTACGCCTTGGTAAGATCTAGGGAAGTCAAGAACTCTCCCTGCCGAACCGCCACTATTACCGAACGTAATGTTTCCATTTGAAAGTGAGACACTCGAAGACACCGATTCACCCGTTTTAGATCTAAAATAGGGCGGAGTGATCCATCCTTTGGGACCATGAAATAAATAGAGCAACGACCAACGCTGTAACCCTCCTGCGGAACCGGCACCACAGCTCGTAACTGTAATAGACGATCCACAGTTTGTCGTACTGCCTGCATTCTCTGCTGCCCTTTGCAAGGCAAAAGCACAAACGAATCTAGTATTGGACGAGAAAATTTGAGAGCGTAACCTTCACGTATTAACTCTAACACCCACTGATCGGATGTTATTTGTACCCAGGCAGGAAGAAATTCCCGAAGTCGACCCCCAGTCGGTTGAATTCCTACCTGGGCCCGCTTCGCTTCATTGTGGCTTACGGACGGATGTGGCTGAGGAAGCTGCGAAACCTCTACCTGCTTCTCAAAACCCACGGAACCCTTGGGCTCTTGAAGCAAAATCTTCCTCTTTGGAAACCTCCCAGTTGAGAGGTACAAAATCTCCTGAAATCTCTAAACTGGCCTCTCAAGGCCAGGAGAGGCCTTCCCTGCTTAGGTTTGTCTTCCGGCAGTCTACTGTCTTTGGATTCTCCCAAATCCTTAACCAACTTGTCGAGATCTTCACCAAACAACAACTTTCCTTTAAAGGGAAGCTTACTGAGATGCGACTTAGAAGAACAATCTGCCGCCCAATTTCTTAACCAGAGATAACGGCGTGTGGCTACTAAGGAAGCAATACTATTTGCCAATGCACTAATTAAATCATAATGGACATCTGCTAGATATGCCAAACCTGATTCCAGCCGTGTTACATCCATTAAGTGCTCCTGCGCCTGCAGATCAGGCTGCTGCAAACGTTGGGACCAACGGAGGCAAGCTCTCGCCACCCAAGCCCCGCAAATGGAAGCCTGCAAGGAAAGAACATTAACCTCAAAGGCTTGCTTCAACAAACCGTCCACTTTCCTGTCCTGTGCATCCTTCAAGGCCGCGCTGCCTTCCACCGGAATAGTCGTCTTTTTTGTGACTGCTGAAACAGCTGCGTCTATTCGCGGAGAATGAAACCTTTCCTTTTCCTTGTCTGCTAAGGGGTAGAGTTTATTCATAGCCTTAATGCCTCTAAGCCCCGCTTCTGGCAAATCCCATTCATCCTGAATCATCCGGTCAACTACTGGGTGAATTGGAAACACCGCCTGCATTTGCCGCACTGCCTGAATGAGAGGATCCTCCAGCCCTTCTTCCTCCGACGGCGGGATTAAAGCCAGGTTAAGCACCTGAAGGGACTCCGTAATGAGCGCCGTAACCTCTTCTTTTCAAAATACTCAAATGATTCTTGCCTGATCCTCCGGCTCCGGAATCTCTCCTTCTTCAAGTTCTTCCATTCCAGATTCAGGTTCCAACTCTACCTGTTCCGCATCGAGCCACTCCGCATCAAAGTGTTGATCCTCGAGAGAATGTGCCCTCTTAAGAGGTCTCTCTAGATTGCTGCCAATCATTTCTGGTCTGCCTTGCTGTTCCGTTAGCGACATCGTATCTGCCACCATCCCCTGCTGCCGCAAACAATACGCTTGATGCATTATCAGTTACAAAATCTGGAGAAAAAGCTCCCAGAGTCGCCCCAGATGCTGTTGATGCTACAGCACTAGCTAGCCCAGGTTGGCCTTCCAGAAGGGGCATGGATGGAACCTCCAACAGCGCCTCACCTTCGGCCCTAGCTGACGGAGTCTGAGTCCCCTCAACCGCTCTATCCTGAATTTCCTGCTCCATAGTGGTTGAAGCCGCCATGCAGCCACGGCAGACCCCGGCTTCTGAGACCGCGCCTCTGCGAGTGCCACACACCAAACACTGGGGATGTGAAGGCATTAGCTATTGGCTCCAATGCTGCCATGATGATACCAAAATCTGCAATAGAGTAGACACCCAGGAAGGTGTAGATTACATGAGGAGGGATCTAGCTAAGCTTGAAGAATGGTCTAGAATTTGGCAGCTGGGATTTAATGTTAAAAAATGTAAGGTCATGCATTTGGGCTGCAGCAATCCAAGGGAGCAATACAATATAGGAGGTGAAGTACTTTTGTCCACTAAAGAAGAGCGGGAACTAGGCGTGGTTGTGTTTGAAGATCTTAAAGTAGCTAAACAGGTAGAAAAAGCGAAGGCAAAAGCTAGAAGGATGCTTGAGTGCATACGGAGAGGAATGGCTAGCAGAAAAAAGGAGGTGATAATGCCTCTATATAAGTCTTTGGTGCGACCTCATTTGGAGTATAGTGTGCAATTCTGGAGACCGCACCTTCAAAAGGATGTGAACAGGATAGAGTCGGTGCAGAGGGTGGCTACTAAAATGATTAGTGGGCTTCATTATAAAGCATATGAGGACAGATCTAAGGATCTTAATATGTACACCTTAGAGGAAAGGCGGGATAGAGGTGATATGATTGAGATGTTTAAATACCTCCGTGGCATAAATGTTCAGGGAGAGAGACTCTTTCAATTGAAAGCAAGTTCTGCTACGAGGGGACATGGGATGAGGGTGAAGGGAGATAGATTCAGGAGTGATATGCGGAAATATTTCTTTACAGAAAGAGTAGTGGATCCATGGAATAGTCTCCCAGTGGAGGTGGTAGAGATGAGGACAGTAACTGAATTCAAAAAAGCATGGAACCAACACAGAGGATCTCTAAAGGTAAAAAGTGGACTGTTGTAGTTGTTGATATGGAAGGACAGACTAGATAGGCCATGTTGTCTTTTTCTGTCATCATGTTTCTATGTTTCTATATATCTTTCAGTCAATAAAAAAAGTAATCGAAAATAAACATATCCGAACCTCTGTTATTATTCTGTGGGTTTTTTTTTTTAGACTCGTAGAAGGCTCGAGAGTTAAAATAAATACCAAAGGAATCCCAAAACAAACGAAATTAAAAGAAATTAGAGCCACTTCCTTAAGCACCACCAGAGAATTTGCCTTCTCTTCCTGCCTGCGCGACTGGCTCAGCTGCCACTGCCTTGCGGCTTAAAAGCACGGGACGAGATGGCATGCATCCAGCCGGGCCTACCTCGGCACCGAGACGCCCGGAACAGGCCCCGAATACTTTCTGCTAGTGCCCGTGGCTGCTGACCACTGACCTGCTCTGTCGCACTGAAACGCCCCGAAAAGCAACTTCCTCTGCCGCACCAGTCCACTCCACAGCCCTGAAAGCCGCGACGTCACTCACCGATGAGGTGAGCCACGAGCATGGCGCGGGCTTTACTTGGCCTCAACTGCACACTGCGGCCCTGCGGAGCTGAGGAGGCAGAACAATCACCGGGCTGCAGAGCTTCCCTCCGTTCCACCCAGGAGGGGAGAGCAACTGAAGGGACCGGATCCTTTATGAGAAGGGAGAGAGGAAGAAAAGACACCTCAGGCTGGATCGAGTCCCACCAATTTTTTTTAAAGGGCCAACTCCAAATTAAATAAATGACAGGGAAGAAAGAAAATCTAAAGTCTAAAATCTAGACACTAGCCTAAAATATGCTCCTTATCTGTTCCTCAAGTGAACCCAGCACCTAGGCTCACTACGTCCTCCTGCTGCATGGAGACTGGACACACTGGGGCTGATGGGAGAGACCAGCAGGGTACATCCAGTGATGTTACAGTTTTGACATGCCCAGTCTCCATGCTGCAGGAGGAGGTACACTACCCAGAGGTGAAGGACTGAACTGGGGAAACGATAAGGAATCTATGTTATAACTAAGATACAACGCCATATTATAGAATGCTCAAAATATAACACAAAATAATAAAACATAAAACACACTATTAATGCTCTTAAAGCTCTGAAGGGGAGAACTGAAGCACCAAGACTCCAGCTGTACATAAAGGAGTCAAAATGCCCAGTGCCAGCAGGCAAATGGTTTACATGACACCAGTCCTTACATGGTCTGCTGCAGTCTAGAGGGTTAAAGGAGACGGGCAGCAAGTGCCTCAGCCTGCCACAGCGCTATTCTTTTCTCTAGTCACTCATGGACCATTAACTCGGGCCCTGGCGATTATATGACTGAATGAAAGCCCGACCCGCTCTGAAGGAAGGTTTGTAGCTCTTAAGGCATTGGGTTGACAGTGTCTCAGCTATCTTGTCATGAAAGAAGTCTGCTGCATTTTTAGGCTCTTTAAATGCTGCCACCCTAGTTGCACCAACTGTCTCAGATGAGATAGATGATTCGGCAAAATGTGCAAGCCATGAACTGATGTTGGACATAGGTCGTCACTTATCATATGAAGAACAGAATTCAGATGTTTGTGCTCCAGCCTCAGAAAATACCTAATACTCAGCTGGAACATACACAAGAAGCAGGGTGAAGGAGCATCGATTAGTAAAGTCAGCTCATGATGTCTGCACAGTCTCCGCAGCGAGTTGATCCAGGTGCTACCCTGCCAGCCACAATATCAATGCGATGACAGAAGATGAGAGTTCTAATTTTATCCCCAAAATTTTGGGCTGCTGGAAGCTGGCAGAGGAATGCATTGAGTCTCACGGGGAGAATTTTACTTCCCTGTGGTTGAGGTGGAAGATTGAAGAGTTCGTCTTCTGCGTATTAAGACGGGGCTGCCACTAATATGCAGAGTCTTAAGCACAGCCCGTTTCCTGCCACAGTTCGGAGGGGGAGATTTTGTGCCAGTTTCTGAAATCCTGTACCAATTATGTGCCCTGTTTGCATAAACTGGAATCATGTATATTTAAGAGAATACATTTATTTTACATGATAAAAATAATGTAGTTTTACAACCTTCCTTTGTGCTTCAGTAATTTATTTTTGTTCTTTTTCAGATGGAGAGGTGAGAGGGAGGATCGTGGATGGGGAAAGGAAAGAGGAATGACCTGGTTCAGCCCCAGCCAATTCCATGAGAACAGATGGTTTAAAAGGCTTCTTTTACGGTATCACAGGAGACCAGGGAGCTTGGCCTTAACGCTTCTGTATGGAGAGTATTAGGAATCCTCCCGCTGGCTGCCAGGATGGAGGATGGTCGAGGTTCTGACATATCTAAGGCTCATTCCCAAGATCTGTGCAGGATCAGAAGTATAAAGTCTGAAAAGAGCAGGAGCCAGGACTGATTCTTTGGGGACACCGTTTTCAGGGATCCTGATGTGGTGCGCCCCCCTCTAACTAACAGCTGGTGATGATTTCTTGCATTACTCTTATCACAGGCTGATCCTGGAGACAGTTCTGCATCTTTAGGAGCAGCCTACGATGTCCTAAGCTGGGGAGAGGTCGATAAACACAGCACCACACTTTTCACTGCTCTCAAATCTGCTCCAATGTAGTACTGAAGCCAGGTTGAAACCCTTTATGCTGGTGTTCTCCTATTTTTCAGCCCTGATCCATAAGAAGATCTATCTCTGATTTAAAGGGCGAGGGGGGACTTGTAGGACACATGAGATGGTCTTATTGCCCTCAGTCCTGGATCTCATCCTGCACCTTCAGACAGATCCCGATCATACCTGCAAGTTCCTGGAGTAGAGGATGTACAAAAAACCCACCTCATATTCCCGTGTCTGCTAGAAATGCAGATAATTTGGTCCTTACCTAGGGAGATCAGGGTCTCATAGTTCTCCTTCATCACCTCCCTGTACAGCTCCTTCTGCCCTTCATCTAAATACCTCCACTCCTCCTGCGAGAAAGAGACAGCGATGTCCTCAAACGTCACTCGCATCTGAAAAACAAACCAGAAACACACTCAGGGACGGGGAGGTGCTCAGCATGCATTAGATTTCAGCTGGTTTTATTCTTCTGTCATTTTATCACAGATGAGGTAGATGCCCCATATTCCTCCCTGTCAACTCCCAGACTTGTCCAAAATTCCCTCAAACCAGTGCAGGATTCTTCCACCCACATTGCTGCTGGCAAGGATGATGCTTCAATATTGTGTTTCCATTGCAAGGGTAGGCAGAATCTGTAGGACTCCTGGGGGATCTGCCTGTCCCTTGTGACTAAAAACGTGATATTGATGCACCATCTCTGCCAGCAGGAATGTGGGTGTAGGACTCTCACACAGCTCAGAGATAATGTTGGATTTGTCCCCCTATGTGTGGCCCTAGAGCAGGGGTCTCAAACACGCGGCCCGCGAGAGACCTTTGTGCGGCCCGCGATGCATAGGGGGAAAAAAAACACCCCGGCTTCTGCTGCTGCTGCTGCCGCTGCCGGCAATAGCAGCAATATCGCAAGTCCCGCGGGCTCCGCTCCCCCCCCTTCCTTCCTGCTTGCCTGCCAGTTCTCCGCTTCAGCTTCGCCTTTCAGAGCCGCGAAGGGAGAGCTTCTCCCTCGCGACTCTGTTCAGCCCGCTGGGGCAGATGGGAAATTTCCCATCTGCCCCAGCGGGCTGAACAGAGTCACGAGGGAGAAGCTCTCCCTTCGCGGCTCTGAAAGCCAAAGCCGAAGCGGAGAACTGGCAGGCAAGCAGGAAGGAAGGAAGGGGGGGGGGGGAACGGAGCCCGCGGGACTTGCGATATTGCTGCTATTGCCGGCCACGGCAGCGGCGGCAGCAGCAGCAGAAGCTGGGTTTTTTTTAAAGTTTAATTTTCCCGGGGGGGGGGAGGGAGGGAGCAGGACTTGATGGGGGGAGCAGGACGGGGGGGGGGAGCAGGACGGGGGGGGGAGCAGGACTTGATGTGGGGGGGGCAGGACTTGATGGGGGGGGAGCAGGACTTGATGTGGGGGGGGGCAGGACTTGATGTGGGGGGGGGAGCAGGACTTGATGTGTGGCTGGGGGGGTAGTACTGAAAATGGGGTGATGGGGGTTAGGACTGGTAATGGACAGATGGGGGTTAGGACTGGAGGTGGTCTGATTGGGGGGCTAAGACTGAAATGGGGTTATGGGGGGGCTAAGAATGAAGATAGGGCGATGGAAGGGTTAGGCCTGGAAGTGGGCTGTTGGGGGGCTTAGGACCGATAATGGGCTAGGGGGGGCTAGAACTGGTAATGGACTGGGGGGGGTGCTATGACTGGAAATGGGCCGAGTAGAAGGGGGAGCTTGAACTGCAAATAGCTGATGGGGACAGGGTCTTGGAATGGTAATGGGCTGAGTGGAAGGGGGCTTGGAATGGAAATGGGCTGATGGGGAGGGGGGCTTGGAAAGGAAATGGGCTGTGAGGGGAGGGAGCTAGGACTGGAAATGGGCTGATGATGCGGGGACTAGAAGGGAGCGGATGCTGGGTGGGGCAGGAGCTAGAAGGGAGTTGATGTTGGGGGACGATTAGAATGGGATGGGGCTGGGAGAGTGAAATGGAGAGGGGAAATATATTTTGTGTGGGAGGGAAGAAAAATCTACAATTGGCCGGGTATTGGGAGAGTAAGTGGGGATTGAGGATGGAGGGGTAAAATTTGAGTGGATGAAATAGGAATGAGGAAAGAGCAAAAGGAGAATGATTAGTATGTTAAAGCAGATGTAGAGAGAATGGAAAAAAACTAGGAAAGAAGAAAGGACAAATGGACAGCAGACGATGGAGAGTTAGCAGAAGACACAAAGAAACCAGAAGAAAGTGAATGGAACAATTGCAACTGAAAAAAAAATGCACAAAAGGTAGAAAAATATCTCTTTATTTTGAATTTATTAACTGAAATATGTCAGCTCTTGGAAATGTGCATCTTTAACGTCTGCACTTTATTTAATACAAGAGGAAATCAATGTATAGTTTTATTTCTACAGTGTTGTACATTCTAAGTTTGGCTTTTGGGGTTCCCAGTTTAATTGTCTTCCTGTTTCTAAATTGTGATTCCTTGTTTGGTGATGGTGTATGTTCTGCATGTGTAACTGAGCTGAGGTATTCTGTTTATGTAATTCCTATTTGACATTGCCACTTGTTCTCTTTCCCGAGTAGGTCATGTATTGTTATTCTCTGAAATGTGTTGATTTAATATTTGCAGTGTTGCCTTTTGATAGTTAGGGTATGGTGCTTTGTGAGTCCTGGTAGTGCTGTTAGGACACGGCAGGTTTGCTATGGGTTCTAAATGAGCAGTGTTTCTAGTAGTTCCTAATGTGCCTGGCGGTTGGCACTGGTTTATAGTAATGTAGAAATCTTTTAGTCTTTCTTTATCCATACACTCATTAAGAGGCATGTTTACTAAAAGTTAGTGTATGGTAACATTATGCAAATATTTATGCAAATGATGCCCTTATGCAAATGAGGCCTGCGTCTTGTGCGGCCCCCGGGTTACTCTACAAGTCCTCATTTGGCCCTCAAAGCAATTTGAGTTTGAGACCCCTGCCCTAGAGTTCATTTATCTTTGATCTCTCGCATTTGCAATCTATGAAAAGATCAGAACCCAATGGACATAACAGGAGGAGAAAGTTGTGATCGCAGCTGGGAGGGAGCAGGCTACCCCCGGGGATCCCATCCTCTGCAGGGAAAGGACAGCCATGATCAGGGCCTACAGAAAAAAAAGGTTAGATAAGGAGGGGGGGTGGGGATGAAGTGAGTCAGCAAAACGTTACAAGGGCAATAGTCATGACTGTACAAAGCTAGAAATGTGTCCTGTGCGATTAATGAATCTGGTGCCTCCCCCCTCCACCCAAGTGCACTAACCCACTCTTTCTGAGCTTTCTGGAAGCTTCCATAATGGCGCCCTGTGCGGTCACATCACTCGCACAGCCCTTGGTACGGCCCTGGCAATAGTATACAGAAAAAAGGAAGGGGGGTGGGGGGAATGTAGGGCAGAGGAAGGACTGCTAGGGGAAAGGAGAAAAGGAGAGTCGAAGGGAAAGGGAAGAGTACAAGGGTTGGAAGATAAAGAGATGAATGAATGCAGACAAAAGGACACAATCCATATATGCCAAAAGGTAAATCCCCCCAATAAACACACACAAGCAGCGCTCCTAAACATTCACACATACAAACTGACATTCCACCTTTACATGACAGACACACACATGCATCTCCACATGACAGACGCACACACGGAGGCTCCCCAGCTCTGCAGCATTTATGAATGTCTGCCAGGGCTACTGAACTCTTCTCTGCCCATGAGGATGCTTGTGCTGAGGAAGAAGAGGCACACAAACCTTCCTGAACTGTCTGGTTCTGCAACAGATATGCTGAGGCCACGGCCTCCTTAATCCAGCACCACATAATCCTTGTGCAGGCCAGCAAAACAGCACAAAAAGATGGTTGGACTTACAAAAGGAATTCGTAACCTCCAAGTACTTTCCCTGACACTGCTCCTTTGAGATGGAGGGCATGCACGCCACCTAGCTCATGTGGAAGGGAGACATCACTTTAGGCAAGAAGGTAGGCACATGTCGAACAGAAACAGTCTCCTCTGAAAAGACACATAAGGATCTCGGCAAGACAGAGCCTGCAGTTTAGAAATTCACCTTGCAGAACAAATTGTGACCAAGAAGATCGTCTGAAGCATCAAGTCTTTTAAAGTAGCGTGCTTCAATGGCTCAGAGTGCCGATACCAGTACACTGAGTACCAGACACAGATCACAGGAAGGAATCACGGACCCAGAGGGGAGGACACAGACACTGAATCACCTGGAGAAAGCACGAGATGTCCAGGAGCAACCACTTGATCTTAGAAATAGGCCAAAGCTTCCACCTAACTTCAGGGAAAGGGAGGTCCTTCTCCAGGCCATTCTGTAAACAGGCCAACAGAGATGGCACCTTGACCACCTCAGGAGCCAACTGCCAAGCATCGCACCATTGCTCAAAAAGAAGGGAACAGAGTTTTCCAGAGTCCGCAATAGGCCCCAAGAAGGAAGCAACTGAAAAGGATGCAGCATTTCAGTTCGCTGAACCATGCTCTCCTTGGCCAATCCGGCACACTTAGAACAATCCTGCCTGGGTGGCGGTTCATATGCAGAAGCACTGACCCACCAGGGGCCACGGAGGAAACATGTACAGCAGGTACTGACTTACCAAGGCTGAGTCAGGGCGATTATGCCCTCGGACCCATCTCTGTATGGTGAATGAAGAAGCAGCAAACTTTGATATTGGAGTGGGTCGCCATCAGATCCATTTCTGGCCAGCCCCAGTGGCACAGAATCAACTGAAATGCCTCTTAACTCAACTCCCACTCTCCACAGTTCAGAGAGTGCCGGCTGTGGAAGTCCGCTTCTACATTGTCCATCCCGGCAATGTGCTGAGCTGATAAGGCTTGAAGGTTCTTCTCCAACCAGGCAAACTGGAGAGCTAATCTGGCACTTCTCATGCTGCCTGGCCGATTGACATAAGCCATAGCCGTGGCACTGGCTGAAAACACTTGAACCACCCAGCCCTCGATCAGGGGCTGGAAATGCAGAACAGCCATTCTGATAGCCCTCACCTTGAGGTGGCTGATGGAACACATCGCTTCCCTGCGATTACAACGACTGTGGGCCGTATGTTCTTGGCAAAAGGGGCCCCAGCTCGAGAGACTGGAATCCATTGTTAGGAGGAGCTAGGAGAAATCGTTCATCAGTACACTCTTCCTCAGATGTCAGGGTTGCTGCCACCACTGCAGGCTGGACATCACCATCAACGGGAACAGGAGCCTGCATTTAAATTCCTGAGAACTCGAGAACCACCAAGTCAACAAAGACCGTTGTGGCGGTCAACAGCACCATATTTATGCTCGCCGCCATCAATCTGAGGAGCTGAATATAATCCCAAATTCTGGGAGCCTGTTGAGCAAAGAACAGTGCCAGGCAGTCCAAAAGCCCTTAGACTTTCTCTTCAGGTGGGAAACTGCCCACTCGCGTGATGAAACGTGTTCTCAGAAAATGCGGGGACTGGGAAGGCCACAGGTGGCTCATTCCACAGCTCCCAGCCAAGACTTTCTAAGAAGAGCACCACTCGGGATGTCACACGAGATGCTTCTAAAAGGGAACAGGCCCAGATGAGCCAGTCATCCAGATAAGGATGGACACAGATCCCTTGGTGATGCTACCACCACCACCACCACGACCTTGGAGAACATCTTTGGGGCAGTGGATAGTCCGAAAGGGAGGCAGCAAAAATAGTGAGAGTGAAGCGTAGCAAAAGGCAGCTAGTTTGTTGATCCGCCTGGCTTGGAATATGAAAATACACCTCAACCATATCTAGAGAAGCCAAGAACTCCCCTTGGCACCATGTCTGAATCACAGAGTGCCAGGTTTCCATCCAGAAGCACAAGAACATAAGATATGCCATACTGGGTCAGACCAGGGTCCGTCAAGCCCAGTATCCTGTTTCCAACAGTGGCCAATCTAGGTCATACGTACCTAGCAGTTTACCCAAAAGACACAGGTTCCACAATGCTTGTACTGGGTCCAGCACTGATATCATGGGTCCCTTCTTAATAATGGTTTATGGACCTTTCCTCCAGGAACTTGTACAAACCTTTTTTAAACCCAGCTACACTAACAGCCTTTACTACATCCTCCGGTAACAAATTCTAGAGTTTGATTACACGTTGAGTGAAAAAATATTTTCTTTTATTAGTCTTAAATACTTTACCCTGTAGCTACATTGCATGTCCCCTAGTCTTTCTATATTCTGATAACATAAACAATCGATCTACTTTACCTGTTCCACTCCTTTCATTAATTTATAGACTTCTATCATATCTCCCTTCAGCCGTCTCTTTTCCAGGTTAAAGAGCCCTAACCTTTTTAGCCTTTCTTCATAGGAATATCCTTCCATCCCCTTTACCGTTTTGGTGGCTCTTCTCTGAACCTTTTCTAATAACGCTATATCCTTTTTAAGATACGGCGACCAGAATTGCACACAATATTCAAGGTGCGGTCTCACCATGGAACAATACAGAGGCATTATAATATCTTTTGTTTTATTTTCCATTCCTTTCCTTATGATACCTAGCATTCTATTTGCTCTCTTGGCCACTGCTGCACAGTGAGCCGAGGGTTTTAACATGTTATCCACAATGATGCCTAAATCTTTATCCTGGGTGGTGGTTCCTAATGTGGAACCTTGCACCATGTAACCATAGTTTGGGTTGTTCTTCCCTAGTGTGGTGTAGAAGGTCCCTCAGATCCCTTAGAGAGTGATAAAGTGCAGGATTCAGCTTCAGTTAATGAAAGTAAACAAGTGCACATGGCTCCTGGTTTCCAGGGAAACCACAGGCAAAGCAGATTAGAGGAGAGGAAAACACGCCCCTGCTGCAGTTCAGCTCAGCAATCACAGCTAAGGCTAGACACCTGTTGGAAGGAGTGGTCAGGTTAAACCCAGAAAACCAGAGATTTAAGAGAAGCTCATTAGGAAGAGAGCAGGCAGATCTGGAAGCACATGGGGAAGCACACTTAGAAGCACAGTTGAAAGGCCAGCTGAGAGCACAGCCACGAGGAAAGCAGTCACGAGAAACAGAGGATTTGCTTGAGAGTGAAGACACAGAGGAATTCATGGTAACAGAGGATTCTCTGACCTTTAACTCAGAAGGGGAAGTCAGCACAGGAGACGAGCAGAGAGTCCGTGCAAAGGAGCAAGGTACAAACAGCCCAGGTTTGTTGCCATGGGTAAAAGGCAGCCATAAGGGGAATGTACCAAGAAGGCAGACTTGTGTGCACGTAAAGACTCCAAGGCTTACAGCTGTAGCTGATCCTGGAAAGCAGAAGGAATCTCTCATAAGGAAGCCAAGAGGTAGGCTGAGTGACTGGTATAAAAGTAAAGCTGTTTTTAAGAAGTGCTCTGCTATTAACCCAGAAGGGTGGGGCTTTCCATGTGGTGAACACTGTGGCAATTACAAGCCGTGTGTAGCAGAAGGCTACGGGGAAAAGTCTATTGCTGAAGGAACAGGTGTGTGCTTGGAAACACCTTGTAAGCAATTGCAGACATTTCCAACTGAGAGTCAGTATGAACCGATGGAAACTGAGCCATCTGTAGAATATCTGCCTATTGAGTCAATGGACTGTACAATGTCTGTGTCCGAGAAGATAAAACCTGTATAATAAGTTTAAGCTGTGCAGAGAGAGAAAGCTGCCGGTAGCAGCTAAAGGAAAGCACCAAAGGTTTTGGAACAGAAGTGCTCTTTATGTTGGATTATAGTGATGCTGATATAAGAAGCTGTTTGAGTCACATTCTTATATTATTTCATGCCAGAAGTTGTATGGCTTTGTTCTTTATTTTCTATTTGTAAAACTGTTTGGGAAGGGAAATTAAAATCCTGTTATTTGCCTGAACACTCAAGCTCCACAACTCGCCTTATTTCAAATAGTGAAAAAACTTCAACTCCCAGAAGGCAGTGCTTTCCCCAAGCACCATTTTACTAACTGAATAAGGAATCAGGCTGCTTATATCCACAAGCTCAAGCTGTGGAGTAATAGCAACATTACACTAGGTGCATAACCTTGCACTTGTCCACATTAAATTTCATCTGCCATTTTGATTCCCAGTCTTCCAATTTATCAAGATCCTCTTGCAATTTTCCACAATCCTCTTGGGTTTTATCAACTTTAAATAGTTTTGTGTCATCTGCAAATTTGATAACCTCCTTTTCCAGGTCATTTATGAATATGTCAAAAAGCAGCGGACCTAGCACAGATCCCTGGGGTACACCACTATTCACTTTTCTCCATTGGGAAAATTGGCCATTTAGCCCTACTCTCTGCTTTCTATCTTTTAACCAGTTCCTGATCCACAATAGTACACTGCCTCTTATCCCATGACTCTTTAGTTTTGCCAAAAGTCTCTGATGAGGGACCTTGTCAAAGGCTTCCTGAAAGTCCAGATACACTATATCAACCGACTCACCTTTGTCCACCTGTTTATTAACACTTTCAAAAAAACACAACAGTTTGGTAAGACAAGATCTTCCTTGTCTAAAGCCATGTTGGCTGTCTCCCATTAGGCCATGACTATCTAATTTTGTTCTTTATGATGGTTTTTCTACCATTTTTCCCGGTACTGACGTCAGGCTCACCGGTCTGTAGTTTCCCGGATCACCCCTGGAACCCTTTTTAAAAATTGGCGTTACGTTGGCGATCCTCCAATCTTCAGGTATTACAGATGATTTTAATGAAAGTTCACAGATTACTAATAGCAGGTCTGCAATCTCATATTTCAGTTCTTTCAACACCCTTGGATGTATACCATCTGGCCCAGGTGATTTGCTACTCTTCAGTTTATCTAATAGTTGTAATACATCTTCCCGATGTATCGATGTTTCCTTCAATTCTTCCACTCCTTTAAATACCACTTCAGTCATGGGTAACATATCTACATCTTCCTCAGTAAAGACCGAAGCAAAGAATTCATTCAGTCTCTCCGTTATCGCCTTGTCACCTCTTAGTGCCCCTTTAACCCCTCTATCATCTAATCGACCAACTGATTCTCTCACAGGTTTTTTGCTATAAATGTACTTGAAAAAGTCTTTATTTCGTGTTTTTGCTTCCGCAGCAAGCTTCTTCTCAAATTCTCCCTTTGCCTGCCTTATCAGTGCCTTGCATTTGACTTGCCAGTGCTTGTGCTCTTTCCAGGTTTCGTCATTTGGCTCTTTTTTTCCATTTCCTGAAAAATGCTTTTTTGGCAACAACAGCCTCTCTGACCTCACCTTTAAACCATGCTGGCAGTTTTTTGGACTTCCTTCCACTTTTCTTAAAGCGTGGAATACAGCTGGTCTGGGCTTCCAAGATAGTATTTTTCAACAACACCCAAGCTTGATGTAAGTCTTTAACTTTTGCAACTGCTCCTTTTAGTATTTTCTTAACTATTTTCCTCATTTTATCATAGTCTCCCTTTCAAAAGTTAAAAGGTAGTACTGTGGATTTCCTTACGATCCCTCCTCTACTAATTAAATTGAATGCGATCATGCTATGATCACTATTGCCAAGTGGCCCCAACACCCTTATCTCTTGCACTAGATCTGGTGTTCCACTAAGGACTAGGTCCAATATGGCTTCCCCTCTGGTCGGTTCATGAACTAGCTGCTCCAAGAAGCAGTCATTTATTTCATCTAGGAACTTTATCTCCCTAGCATGTCCTGCCGTGACACTGACCCAGTCGATACCGGGGTAATTGAAATCACCCATTATTATTACTGAGCTGTAACTTTTGTTAGCTTCCTTGATTTCTTTGAGCATTTCATCATCCATTTGTTCATTCTGGCCTGGCGGTCGATAGTACACCCCCACTGCCATCGCCTTCCCCTTTTTACATGGAATTTCAATCCATAGAGATTCTACAGCAAATTTTGTTTCCTGCAAAACTTTAATCCTTTCTGACTCAATGCCCTCTCTAACATAGATCGCAACCCCTCCACCAATTTGATTAGCTCTATCATTATGATATAGTTTGTACCCAGTTATCACAGTGTACCACTGGTTGTCCTCCTTCCACCAAGTCTCTGAGATTCCCAAGAAAGCCCAGGAGCTTCTGGGTCGCCAAGAGTCAGGACTGACTCGAAGGCACACATTGCATTGCATTGCATTCTAACTCTCAAATCTTATATTTTAGACTTCTAGCATTTGCAGACAAGCATTTTAGAGACTGTAGTTTATTCATATTAATCTGGCTATTGGTAGGCATGGGTAATTTGGGATCTTTAAGCTCTGTCTGCTCCATACTCGAGGGCATTTGGCCTACTTTACTCTTTTTTGGAACCTCTCTGCTTTTGGTAGTATCCTTCAAGGATACATTCTTCCGAACCCTGCGCTCTTGGGCGACTGTCGGCTCTCCCCTATTATCTAGTTTAAAAGCTGCTCTATCTCCTTTTTAAAGGTTAATGCCAGCAGCCTGGTTCCATCACGGTTAAGGTGAAGCCCATTCCTTTGGAAGAGCCCCTCCTTTCCGCAGAATGTTCCCCAGTTCCTAACAAATCCAAAACCCTCATCCTTGCACCATCATCTCATACATGCATTGAAACTCTGGAGCTCTGCCTGCCTTTTGGGTCTTGCATGTGGAACGGGAAGCATTTCGGAGAACGCCACCCTGGAAGTTCTGGATTTCAACTTCCTACCTAAAAGCCTAAATTTAGCCTCCAGAACCTCCCTACCACATTTTCCTATGTCATTGGTGCCGACATGTACCAAGACAGCAGACTCCTCCCCAGCACTATCTAAGACCTTATCTAGGTGGTGCGTGAGGTCCGCTACCTTTGCACCGGGCAGGCATGTTACCAGGTGATCTTCACATCCACCAGCCACCCAGCTATCTACATGCCTAATGATTGAATCACCAACTATAATGGCTGTCCTAACCCTTCCCTCATGGGCAAATGGCCCTGGAGAAACTTCCTCGGTGCGAGAGGGTTTTACATCACCAGGAGGACAGGTCCTAGTTACAGGATCAGTTCCTGCCACACCAGGGTGATGCTCTCCTATCACGTGACTTCTCTCCTCCATGGCAACAGGGATGCTGCCAGACTGGAGGTGTTACTTCAGGACTATATCCCTGTAGGTCTCGTCTATGTACCTCTCTGTCTTTCTTATGTCTTCCAAGTCTGCTACTCTAGCCTCTAGAGAACAGACTCGTTCCCTGAGAGCAAAGAGCTCCTTGCACCTAGTGCACACGTAAGACCTCTCACCAGCTGGAAAAAATCATACATGTGACACTAAATGCAAAAGACTGGAAAGCCCCCATTTTGCTGCTGGACTGCTGTCTGCATCTTAGTTTTAAGCTTGTGTTTAGATCTTTAAGTTCTTTACTTACTAAGGGTTGCTATGGATATTTATACTAATAAAACTGTACTGAATACGTTTAATATACCTTGTTCAGCTAAAGCTTAATTAATCTCAGGTCATTAGTGTATGCCTATTGAGGTTCAGAATGGGCTGGAAGGAACTGTCCATGAAATAAATGAGTATTTGCCCTTGCCCCCTTCTTCTGGCAAGAAGGGCATCACTGCCTTTAGGTGCAGCAACCTCTCCAAAGTGGTCCACATAGTAGCATTTTCAATCGTAGACCCACAAGGGGAAATGACAAGGCATCTGGAATTGGCTTTTTGCATTCCAGGGCATAGCCTAACAATGGTATCTAGCACCCAATGAGTCTTTGTAATCCAGGCCCCCTTCCTGAAAGAAAATGCAAAGCCTGCCTTGAACTGGAGGAATTAGGGAATGGGCCCCCAAACCTCCATTGCAAAGCCCAGAAGGATCCTCCTTCTCCAGGTGACCGAGTCTCTAGGCCCACGCGCTCCATGAAAAAAACTGAGAATGAGACCCTCTGGAATCCAACCAACATGCTCTCGGTGGATGGGCAGAGGCTGACGAGAAGGGACCTGAGCCTGCTTTACAGGCCCCATAGGCCTTTCTTCCAGAAGGCGATAAGATTTTGTCTTGCCCAGGTTCTCCACCAGTTTCCCCAAATGGGCTCCAAACCGAAGCTTCTCCTGTAAAGCCAGTTGGGCCAACTGAACTCTGGAAGATGTGTCTGCTGCCCAGTTCCAGAGCCAAATCCAATGCCATGACACAGTCATTGGAGCACCATCCTTGGCCGCCAAACATAGCAAGCCATACATGGCATCAGAAAGGAAGGCCATAGCCGACTCCAAAGGGGGGTAGTATTATCTGGTGGAAGAGATTGAATCCATTGGATTAGGGCTCGAGACGTCAGGCTGTTACCTAGCACCAGCTGCAGAATAGCCGCCACCAAAGCAAACTGATACCTTAACAATGAATCCACCTTACAGTCCAGAAAATCCCTTAAGGATGATCAATCAACCACAGGCATGGTGGTCCATTTAATAACCACTGTAACCTGTGCATCCACCTTGGGAATGCCGAACTACTCAATGCACTCCTCCTTTGGGAGAGCGAAGATCTTCTTACAGACCCTTAACCTTTTAGGCAGGAAGTTGAGAGAGTCCCACTCTGATTGGATCATATCCTTGATCACATTTGGGAACAGGAAGACAGTAGTGGATTTTTGCACCTCTTGAAGGAGCGGGTGTACCTTCGGATCCTGCTCCATGCTGGAAGCATCTATCAAGTTCAAGGTAGAAGAGATCCTGGCAGTCAACACCATCAACCTCTCCTTCCAGAATAGGCAGATCACTCTGGCCTCCTCATGATCTTCTGAAGGCATGAGTACTTCTACATCCATGACAGAGCCCAGTGCTGAGCCAACTGAATCTGAGTCATAGTGAAAATCTCGGACAGTTCCCAGCTGTTCCCCATCTCCAGGGGGCGCTCCATGCCAGAGATACTTAGGCAAAGACAATTGAATAGGGTTTCCACTGTCTATCTGCCCTGCATGAGACTGCATCTGAGGGAGCCCAGAGATCGCAGGGTCTGAATTTCAACGCCAGAAGGACACGGCCTGCTGTAAAAAGGAAAAGAATTCTGGGGAGGACAAGCCAGAGTCTAGAAGCTCACCTCTTGGAAAAGACTCCCCAGTACAGGAGGGGAGGATGAGAAAAAACTCACAGCCCAGTCGCCGGACCCTCCAGCCGGTTAGATAGCCTTACTCACAGCCCCATCTGTCACCTTCTTCCCTAGAGCAAGCAAGATCGAAGTAACTGCATCTCCCAGCTGAGAGAGGGAAAGCAGGCCCTCCAGGAACAACTCAGAAGCTGCCATGCAAGAAGAGCAGAGCCCAGAATCTGGAGATGAGGCACCTCGTTTGCCACAGGTCAAACAACGTTTCCTGGATGAAGACATAGAGAATTAAGGCAAGAATGACAATAGCACCCGCTAAGGCTGTGGCGGCCCCAAGGGACACAGGAACTGCGATTTTACTGTGGTACATGTTAACTGCACTTTTACTGTGGTGTACCACCCTTTCTTCCTTTTCTAAGATCTCTTAGGAGGAAATCACACATCGTCTTGCCTCCTCCAAACTCACTACTTGCTCCTCTGATCCTATTCCCACCCGTCTCCTAAGTTCCATCTCCTCCACTGTTATCCCTCCCATCTCTCATTCTCAGCCTCTCAGCCTCCACTGCAACTATTCTTGCAGCCTTCAAGCATGCTGTAGTCACACGTCTCCTCAAGAAACCCTCTCTTGAACCTACCTGTCCTATTTATCGACCCATCTCCCTCCTTCCCTTTGTTTCTAAACCACTTGAACATGCAGTTCACTGCCGTTGCCTTGATTTTCTCTCCTCTCAAGTCCTTCTTGATCCACTGCAATCTGGCTTTTATCCTTTACATTCTACTGAAACGGCTCTTACTAAAGTCTCCAGCAACCTGGGATCCAAGGGCTTTTACTCAATTCTCATCCTTCTTGATCTCTCTGCTGCTTTTAACACTTCTGACTACCACCTTTTCCTTGATACCTTGTCCTCACCTGGTTCTCATCTCTCCCATCGCACTTTCACCGTTTGTGCTGGTGGGTCTTCCTCCACTGCTGTCCCTCTCTCAGTTGGTTTATCTCAATGGTCTGTCTTGGGCCCACTCCTTTTTTCCCTCTATACCCAGTCTCTTGGTACACTCATCTCCTCTCATAGTTTTCAGTACCATCTTTATGCTGATGACTCTCAGATATACCTCTCTGCACCAGAAATCTCTCCAGAAATCCAGGTCCGGATCTCTGCCTGCCTATCTGACATTGCAGCCTAGATGTCTCACCACTGTTTGAAATTGAACATGGCCAAAACTGAGCTCTTTATTTTTACCCCTTAACTCATCTCTCGCCTTCCTCCCTTCTCTATATCTGTGGATAACATTAAACTCCTCCCTGTTTCCTCTGTTCGCAACCTTGGGGTCATCTTTGACTCCACTCTCTCTCTGCACACATCCAACAGATTGCTAAAACCTGTTGCTTCTTTCTCTGTAACATTGGCAAAATTCGTCCCTGCCTTTTTACACACACTACTAAGACACTTATCCACTCTTTAGTCACCTTCCATCCAGACTATTGCAACCTCCTCCTTGCTGGTCTTCCTCTGAATTATCTCTCTTCCCTTCAATCTGTTTAAAACTCAGCTGCACAGCTAGTCTTCTGCCAGCCTAGTTGTGCTTATATAACCCCCCCTCCTCAAGTCAGTTCCCTGACTCTCAATCCATTTCCGTATCCAGTTCAAACTTCTCCAAATGCACTCATTCTGCTGCTCCTCACTACCTTTCCTCTCCCTACATCCCCCCTGAGGATCTCCAGTCTTCTGGCAGATCCCTTCTATCTGTGCCCTTCTTTACTACTGTAAACTGCAGACTCAGATTCTTCCACCCTGCTGCTCCTTATGCCTAGAACCAGCTATCTGAGTTTGTTCATCAGGCTTCATCTCTGTCCCTTTTCAAATCCAGGCTGAAAACTCACCGCTTTTAGATCCTGATCCACTTCAACTCCTGCCTGTTTTCTTACCTTTCCTTGTACTCAGCTGTATGTGTTGTCCGTTCTGACTAGACTGTAAGCTCTGATGAACAGAGACTGTCTGTTATATGTGTCTGTTCAGTGCTGTGTACACCTTGCAGCATTATACAAATGATCAGTAGTATTAGTAGCATTATCTGTGTTCTTTAGTGCAACATGTGTTACAGGACGATAAAATAGGTCTACTAATAGAGGATTTTGGTTCTGACGTTAAAGAATTTTTCTAATTAGGGGAAGGAGTATATGAGATTGTTCGTGTTTAAAGCAAGCTATTTATATTCTCCATCCACAAAGATTGTTAAATAAGCCAACCCCCTGATGAAGAATCAAAACGCTTTATTGGTACCAGGAAGGTGGCGTTGGGGATGTTTCTATTCCAGTTTGGAGATAAGCACAATCTCTATATTTATTTAAGAAAATACGAAGAGAAGTCCGATTAGTGTTTCAAATGCTTTTTGCTTATGCATTCTTTAAAGAACCTTAAATGATGGTCATTGATGGAAATAGGCAAAAGAAATCTCCAGGTAATTGTATCTGGAAGTGTTGCCGTTCTAGTCTGAGACCATTGGTTCTGTTGTAGCTGAAATTTGTCACTCTGACTTGGTTAGGGGTTGCTAGACAAAAACAGCAGTAGGGATCGGCCTTACTCTCTCTGTTTGAATGAGGGATTGTATTTTTCATTTTTGATCAACATGTGTTACAGGCGCTAGGAAAGGAATATGTATTAGAGACACTTGGGCAGAACGTTCATTAGGACTGCGAGACTGCCAGGCGCACAATAGGTAAAAATGCTACTAATATGTGCAGAAAACGGTGGGAAACCTTCGCAACATACCATCGGTCACCAGTGGTCCAAATTGCATCCCGGGAAGACAGAATTGTGAGCCCCCAACAAGGGCAGTGACAAGGTCAATCCTTGGTACTCACCCCCTGAGAGCCCCAGGCCGTGCTCAGCTCTGCTCCCCAGGAACTGTTTTTTTCTGGCTTTACAGTTCTGGGTTTAAGGTTGTTGACAGGCAGTTCCCTCTGAGAATGTTCTGGAGAGAGCAGGGGTGGGGGGGGGGGAGGGAGAACAGAGGAAGAGGGAAGGGGCACTGAAGCTATATGAGGCAGTCATACACTTCCAGATTCTTCCAATTTCTGGCTGCTCATCAGGCTCTTATCCAGGGTAAGAGTGTAGAGATGAACCAGCTTTCCTTCCTCCTATTGCTACGGAAAAGACTGCAGTCTAGTGGAGCCTCCCACGTCATGCTCTAATGGGAGATAAATCCACAGGCTCTCGTTCATGAGCATTTTAAAGCAATCTGTCCCTCTCAATATAGTAACATAGTATATGATGGCAGATAAAGACCAGTATGGTCCATCTAGTCTGCCCAGCAAGGCAGCAAGAGTCAGTTCACTTGCCGCTCCATGCAGGTCAGTCCTCCCCATGATTTGTTTAGAGGTGTACTCACTACTCCGTGTAGGTCACCCCCATTTGTTCAGATATAAGAGGTAGCTATGTTTATTTTGATTTTATCCTGTTGCAATAAAGGGATCCACTGTGTCGGTCTCATGCCATTTTGAATTCTTTCACTGTATTTGCCCCCCCCACTTCCATCGGGAGGGCATTCCAAGCATCCACCACCCTTTCAGTGAAAAAGTATTTCCTGACATTTCCTTTCAGTTTAACCCCTTGCAGCTTCATGTTATGCCTTCTAGTTTTACAGCTTCCCTGTCTTTGGAAGAGGTTTATTTGTTCATTAATACTCTTTACGTATTTAAAGGTCTGAATCATATCTCCCCTGCCCGTCCTCTCCTCCAGAGTGTACATATTTAGTTCTTCAAGTCTCTTCTCAAAAGTCTTCTGACACAGGCTTCAAATCATTTTGGTCGCCTTTCTCTGAACTGCTTCTAGCCTTTTTATATCCTTTGCGAGATATGGTCTCCAAAACTGAACACAATTTTCCAAGTGGGGCCTCACCAGCGACTTGTACAGTGGCATTAGTACCGCTTCTTTTCTGCTGGTAATTCCACTTTGTATGAAACCCAGCATCCTTCTGGCTTTTGCCACTCCCTTGTAACACTGTTCTAGCCACCTTGAAATCCTCAGAAACAATCATTCCGAGGTCTTTCTCCTGGTCCGTGCACACCAACCTCTTGCCCTCTATCGCGTACATTTCCCTTGGATTTCTGCTTCCCAAGTGCATGACACTGCACTTTTTCACATTAAATCTTAATTGCCAAGCATTAGACCATTTTTCCAGCTTTTGTAGATTTTTCCTCATGTTCTCCTCTCCCTCAGGGGAGTCCACTCTGTTGCAAATATTGGTGTCATCTGCAAAAAGACAGACTTTTGCATTCAGCCCTTCGGCAGTATCACTCAAAAATATATTGAACAGTACCAGTCCCAGGACCGAACCTTGGGGCAGACCGCTAATCACCTTCCTTTCATCTGAATGAGTTCCGTTTACCGTCACTTCTATCGTCTGTCAGTCAACCAATTTCTGATCCAGTTTACCATCTTGGGACCCATCCCCAAGCTGTTGAGTTTATTGATAAGACTCTTATGAGGAACAGTATCAAAGGCTTTGCTGATATTTAGGTAGATTACATCCATCATATGCCCTTGATTTAGTTCTCTGGTCACCCAGTCAAAGAAATCAATCAGATTTGTTTGGCAAGATCGTCCTTTGCTAAAACCATGTTGCCTTAGATCATGCAACCTGTTGGTTTTGAGGAAATCCACTATTTGCTCTTTCAGGAGCACCTCCATTACTTTTCCCGTCACCGAGGTAAGGCTTACTGGCCTGTAGTTTGTCACTTCTTCCCTATTACCGCTTCTGTGGACAGGCACCACATCAGCCCTTCTCCAGTCCTGTGGAACTTCTCCTATCTCCAGGGATCTATTAAAAACATCCTTTAAAGGCCCTGCAAGAATCTCTCTGAGCTCTTGCTGTATCCTGGGATGTATCCTATCAGGTTCCATGGCCTTGTCCACTTTCAGTTCTACAAGCTGTTCTAACACATCATCTATTGTGAATGGTGTAGTATCTACTTCATTCCCATTTGTATATTTGTCAATCATAGGTGGTCCTTCTCCAGGATTTTCTCTGGTGAAAGCAGAGTAGAAGTATTTGTTTAGCATTTTTGCTTTTTCAATCAATTACACAGGTACACTAAAAAAAATTTTTTTTAAACTGCCTCTAATGTTTTGATTGATTTTTACGTTTTTTGGTGCGCTGAATCCAAATCTGGTAACCAATTTGCTCCATCACGTACAGAGTTTTTGCTACATTGGGTTAGCAGTTTGAGGTGAACGTTTCAGATTGAGTGCGATCGAGATAAAAGTTTCTTGGATGAATTCTTTATACTAATTGTTTAGTAGTTATTCAAATAAGAATAAAGAAAATTGTAACAAGGCAGCACATAAGAATAGAGTAATGTCAACAAAACACACTTTGATGGTAGCAAAATTGTCTGCACTTAAAACAGCCACATACATGTGCACAAACATTGAGCATATAAGAGCGAGGTTAGACACAAAGCAAAGCAAAGAAATGTGCAAAAAATGTTGTACAGGTATGTATGTAAGAATAGTAAACGCAAACCGCACCATTGCAATACATGAAGACAAACACCCGATGGTGTGAAAATAAAATTCTAATAAATGAGATCCGACACTGTGGTAATAACTAGCAAATTTTTATTTCAAAGTTTAGTAAAAACACGATATTTGTCAACACAGTTTAGATTTTAAAGTCATTCTTGGGTCAATCAATCTCCTGGTGGGCCCGTTTCTTCTTCCCCCGAATGCTTCTCTTGGTGCGCTGCTTGGCGTATTTTTCATCTGGGGTTTCCCGCAGCAGCAACCAGCAGAAATCAGCCATCATAGTGGTGTTCCATCTTCCTTGGTACCTTCTCTCTGCGTCCTTGATGTCCTGGTGAAACCTTTCACCTTGTTCTTCACTGTACGCCCCCAAGTTTTCGGGAAAGTAGTTCACATGCGAGTGCAAGAAATGGACTTTCAGGCTCATGTTACAGCCTTGTTCTTTGAAGGCATTGAGCATCCTGGCAACAATATCCTTATAGTTCTCATCCCACCTGTTCCCCAAGAATTTGAGAACAACATCCTTGAAGGAATCCCAGGCTTCTTTTTCCTTCTCAGACATCGTTTCAGCGAATGCTCCATCTGAAATGAGTTTCCTTATATCAGGGCCAACAAACACTCCTTCCTTTAGCTTTGCTTCAGAAAGTCGGGGGAACTTTGAGCAAAGGTACCGAAAGCACTCACCATCTTTTGGAAGGGACTTGATGAATTGCTTAATGAGACCCAACTTAATGTGGAGAGGTGGTAATAGAATTTTATCACGAGGTACCAAGCTCTCATGAAGAACATTTTTCTCACCGGGTCTCAAATATTCCCGAATTGGCCAGTCTTTTTTCCCCCAGTGTAGGTCGCGGGCCCGGCTATCCCACAAGCAAAGGAAGCAGGGATATTTGGTGAAACCGGATTGCTGCCCTAATAGCATGGATAGAATTTTAAAGTCTCCACAAATCATCCACTTATGCTCATCATAACAAATCTTCTGAAGAATCAGGGCCAAATTCTCGTATTTTTCTTGGAGAATAACAGAGTGAGCAATAGGAACTGAAGCGAATGTGTTGCCATTATGAAGAAGAACACCTTTTATGCTGTCTTTTGACGAATCAATGAACAGCCGCCATTCAGCAGGATCATACTTGAGTTTAAACTTTTCCATCACTCCGTATATATCGTTGCAAAATACCAAAACTTCCTCTTTGCTGAAATACTTCAAAAATTGTGTCTCGCGGTTGCGGTACCAATAAAAAGTTGTTCCTGGTGACAATAGATTTTTCTGTTTAAGCTGAAAACCTAGCAGTTGGGCAGCATCTTTTGGGAGTCCTAAATCCTGGACTAAATCATTCAATTCAGCTTGAGAGAAAAGTTCAGGTTTCGGATCTGGTTCAGTTTCAAACTCGGAAGTACTGGACTCATCGGGAAAAGCCATCTGATGAGTCTCATCATGATCAGAACCGTCCACACAAATATGATCCAAAGATTTTGGTGGTTCAGGCACAGGTACTTCGTTGCTATGAGGCATAGGCCTAATTGCTGAGGGAAGGTTGGGGTAACTTATTACGTTCTTATTTTTTAAGTTGTATCCCTTCACAATGCAAGAGCAAAAATAGCAGTCACTGCTGTGGTCTCTTTGTTCACGCCACATCATAGGTATTCCGAAACGAAATGCTTGTTTTTTACCTTTCATCCATAAGCGTAGATCTTCCTCACATGTCTTGCACACTTTGTGAGGAGCCCATGGTTTGTCTTGATCGCCTAACTTCAAACCGAAATAGGCGAAATATACTTTTTAAATAAATGCAGAAATGTTCCTCTGCCGCTTTTTCACGGTATATTCCCCACAAATAAAACAAAAACTGTCCGGAGAGTTGACGCAACCTCTGGCTCTGTGAGCCATCACAAATACACAGCACTGCAAACTACAACTGTAGTGAACCACTTCGGAATAAAGCTGGATTACGACTGAGCAAACAAAAGGTAATAATGAACTTGCAAGAAACTGAAATTTGACAGGAACGTTCATGTCGCAACCACCGTGTTTGAGCGAGCGAACGAGGCGAGGCGAACAGGAAAGAACATGCGCCAGC
Source organism: Ichthyophis bannanicus (assembly GCA_033557465.1). Classification (NCBI taxonomy): domain Eukaryota; kingdom Metazoa; phylum Chordata; class Amphibia; order Gymnophiona; family Ichthyophiidae; genus Ichthyophis; species Ichthyophis bannanicus. The sequence continues at coordinate 1,911,736,434 of CM066031.1, read as the reverse complement.
GCGAGTACTGGATTTAGCCCCCGCCTCCCAATTGTCCTGTTAATGTATAAAATGAATACAAAACACTCTAAAATATCATGAGGGAGTGTTTCTAGTTAGTTAACCATTACAACCTCTATTTTGGGCCAAGAAAATAAACTGCAGTCGGCTAAAAAGAAATTATGTGAACATTCCTTATATGGGTAAGAAATCTAATTTTGCAAGAAAACGTGACGTGATGGAACATTTTGGCTATTTTTCCTGGATTCAGCACCCCAAAATCTATAGGAATCAGTTGCAAAACTGGAGGCAGTTTTTTGGTAGTGTACCTGTGTTACTTTCCACGAATCCGTTTCCAGCACTTTTGAGTCCTGCAATTCCACTTCTGATTTTCCTCCTCTCCCGAATATACATAAAAAACGTTTTGTTGCCACACTTCACATCTTTAGTCATCTTTTCTTCTGCCTTTGATTTTGCTATCCTTATTTCTCTATTTGTCTCTTTTAGTTTGATCTTGTATTCTTTCCTGTTTTCCTCTGTTTGCGAGCTTCTGAATTTTTTGAAAGCTGTGGTTTCTGCCTTTATTTGTGCAGCCACTTCTTTGGAGAACCAAATGGGTTTCCTTTTCCTCTTGTTTTATTTACTTTCCTTATGTTTGTATCTGTTGCACTTTTTATTGCCTCCTTTAGTTTAGCCCATTGCAGTTCTACTTCCCTTTTCCCCTCCCACCCTACCAACTCCTCCTTCATGTACTTGGCCATTTTACTGAAGTCAGCGTTTTTGAAGTCGAGGACTTTGAGTTTGTTGTGATTGGATTCTACCTTGACTTTTAATTCAAACCACACCGTGTGATCGCTGCTGCTCACATGGGCACCCACCAGGATATTCGACACGCTATCTCCACTGGTGAACACTAAATCCAGCACGGAGCTCCCCCTGGTCCGTTCCATCACCATTTGTTTAAGTAATGCATATTGGAAGGCATCCACAATCTTTTTACCTTTCCAGAATTGCAGAAGGAACACTCCAATCCACATCGGGTAGATTAAAGTCACCCAATACGATCACTTCCCCCTTCATGGCTATCTTTGCAATATCAACAATCAATTCACTGTCCATTTCTTCGGTTTGAGTTGGAGGCCTGTAGACAACACCAGTATGGATGAAAGTGCCATTTCCTCTTTCCATCACAATCTATAACGCATCTTCTTTTCCCCACGTCCCTTGCATTTCAGCAGCTTTAATATCTTCCAAAGTTTCTTATAGAAAGGAGAAAATCCATTCACCACCTGCTGGAGACAAAGAAATACTGAGGGACCTCTGGTGGCTGAGATGAAAAGAGGCATTGAAACCTGGGCTTTTCATTAGTTCTTTGTCTTCACCAAGCAGCTGGTAGGGGAACACCACCCACTTGTCTGGACTGGTCCAGCAGGAGGATAGAGAATCTCCCTTATGGAATAGGTGACATGCATTTGAATTGGTTTCTGCGCTAAGCATTTAAATGAGAAAGTAGGAGCCTTCTTACATTTGCAGTCTGATAAGCAGGATGCTTCTTTCTCTGTTATTATTAAGCTTGTGCATATCGGGCTCATTTGGGCATTCATTCGTGTGCATAAATATTGAATGTGTGCAAATTGCTTGAGTGTGCGTATATTGATTCTGCACATGCAAATACATAAATTTGTATTTGCATAGGTAAACAGTTACGACAAAACAAAAAAAATTTCAGTTTGTTTTCAGTAATGAAAATCTTGGTCTGTACATGCCTTGTTATTATTCAGTATGGTTACAAGTGTTAAGGAACTACCCATAAAATGTCGTTATTTACAGACAATGTCTAACTACGTTTTCCAAGTCGGCAGTAATGGCAATATAGATATTAGATGAATACAGATGTAAATCTATTTATAAATTAATTAGACATTTTTACGCTGTCTCCCAAATTTCATATATCTGCTTGTCTTGGTTAACAGTAGAAAAGCACCAGGCTGATGGTGTGAGTTTAGGGTGGCTCCTTACAGCTCAGCCTGACACGCTGAAAATGCAACAGATTTGTTCAGTGATCCCTATAATATCACAGAATTAAGATACAGAAAGCAGCAGCGAGGGCCTTTTCAGTAAATGCGTCAGAAGATATTTCTCTTGTCTCAGTACTGAGCTGCAGTCCAGATGTTTCTGCTGCAGCTTTTCTGTTCATGTGGCTGTTTCGAAACAAAAAGGTCTAAATTTTCATTTTCAGTTGTAGAAAGATGACAATTTTCAGTAATTAATGTTGTGATCTGAAATTCAGATATGATCTGCCTGTCAGTTTTGTTACGTATTATCTTTTACTGTAAGCTCTTATTTCGGGAGGGTTACTCAAACACATTTTACTAAGAGGGCAGGGAGAAAGCAAAAACTCAGAGTGTCATACAGCTGAAAAAGCCAGTGCTGTGTGAGAGGAGGGGAAGCAGGAAGAAGAGCCTGAGGGGCTGCAGGGGATAAAGAGCAGAGCTTTCTTTTCTGCATTCGGCAGTGTGTCACAGTCATTTCTTCTTCTGCTTGCCCCATGCACCATGTGTGTCTCACAAGCCGGATGGCATTGCCTGGCACCGTCTCCCCTGCTGCCCACTTCCTGCCAGTCTCCTACCTGCTGAGCAGAAAGCCCTGCAGCCATTCTCCTGTCCTTCCCCTTTCTCGAGGGGGGAGGGTGGGGGGCAGCTTTGGGCCTTGCTAGTTCCCTAAAGGTACTCAGCTTCTCTCCGGTCTTGCAGGAACTCAGCACCATACAGTACAACAAGCTCTGCCCCTTCCAGGAGGAAGTGATGTCAGAGGAGGAGAGTTCTGTTGCTGTGGTGATGGATGATGGGAATTGTGGGAAATGAAGTCCTGTATTGTCTTTTAATCTCCCTCCTAGTACTAGCTAGCTTGGCCAGAAAAAAATCAAAGACTTGCCACCAGGGGCGGCTCAAGGTGTGCAGAAAGTCATCACTTCTTGCACCAAGGCAATCTGCTGCCTGAGGTTCAGGGATGAGATGGCGCCCCCTCCCTTCCTGTAGTGGGGGGAGGGGCCTTTCTCAAAACTCCATTCAGGGACTGAACCAAACCAAAAAGCCAATTAGATAATATGGAGGAAATGCAAGATGTCTGAGCAAGAACCACAGCACACTTTATAAAACTAAATTAGAACTCATTTTTATTTTGTTATCAACTGCGTTATGGTTCTTGATTTTTCTTTTTGAACATAAATTTTGCATCCACAGAACCCCCTCCCTCAACAGTGGGTGCAGAACAGAACTAGGACATTCACCCACACAGCTCAGTATTAAAAAAAAAATTTGATTCTCATCATTTCACTAACAAACATTCTCCAGTACCAGGAATATTGGAAATTAATATAATCAAAGGCAGGAATGAGGTAGGCTATGGCCTAGCATGGCCTACTGTAGCAGCAAAGCGCAGACAAACCAATGATACTGTAGCAGCAAAGCGCAGACAAACCAATGATACCAGGAGTCTGTTCAGAAGGTCCAAATCATTTATTTGTGCACAAGTCTCAGGCAAGGCAATTTCAAAATGGCTGAGCAAAGTTTTCAAGCATTACAACAACTTTTATAGACTTCTGTTCCATTCTAGGTATAGAAAAACATTTCATTGGTCCCGGTACTCTCCCGTACCTCCCGTAGCCCTTCTATTGGTCCCGGTACTGATAAGTTTCTCCAATTATGTTCCTTCTGTGGGCTTCTGTGGGCATGACACCTGCCTGCCCCCCTTCTAGTCCCAATTACAATGGTCAGTTCATCAACTTGTTACTTTCACACTTTCAAGGTTATGGGACTGTGGCAGGTGCAGGCCTGTGACCCACGGTGTCTGACATAGGCAGGCCAGCATGGCTAGCTTGACCTGTAAATGAGGCCTGTGGAGAGGCATATAGGATTGCACATCCCCCAACATGCTGCTATTGTAAGAAAGAACTCAGTAGTGTAGCAGCAAAGCGCAGACAAACCAATGATACCAGGAGTCTGTTCAGAAGGTCCAAATCATTTATTTGTGCACAAGTCTCAAGCAAGGCAATTTCAAAATGGCTGAGCAAAGTTTTCAAGCATTACAACAACTTTTATAGACTTCTGTTCCATTCTAGGTATAGAAAAGCAATTCATTGGTCCCGGTACGCTCCCGTACCTCCCGTAGCCCTTCCATTGGCCCCGGTACTGATAAGTTTCTCCAATTATGTTCCTTCTGTGGGCTTCTGTAGGCATGACACCTGCCTGCCCCCCTTCTAGTCCCAATTACAATGGTCAGTTCATCAACTTGTTACTTTCACACTTTCAAGGCTATGGGACCATTTGTGCGTGCAGAAGAGCAAGGTTCTGTAACTCATCTGTCAGCACTCCTCAATATTTCTCTGCAAATGTACTTTTTCTTATCAGTAACTTTAAAACACATCTTTTCTGTATTTTTCCATTTCTTAATTCTGCAATTCTGCTTATCTAAGCTAATTCAATATTTCTACTGAGTTCTTTCTTACAATAGCAGCATATTGGGGGATGTGCAATCCTATATGCCTCTCCACAGGCCTCATTTACAGGTCAAGCTAGCCATGCTGGCCTGCCTATGTCAGACACCGTGGGTCACAGGCCTGCACCTGCCACATTCCCCCCTTTGATTAATCTCACCCTATTACTTAAAAAGGTGTGAGAATTAAATCACTTTCCAGAAAATTCACATCCTGATTAAAGGATTCTTACTAGTTCCACTAGGGCTAGCTTTGTATAAAGCCATTATTCTAGTTGCGGTCTTCCGCTCTACGGTACTATCAATAGCACTATGAAGGGAACGCATGCAACATGGGATTAAACATGGTAAGCAGAGGACAACAGCAACAAGGATTAGTACTAAGATAACGAAAGTCTTAAATCCTCCCAGCCAAGAGAAAAGGTTAGCAAACCAATTAGGAAATTTCAAGGCGTGCCAAGTCTGTACTGGCACATAAGCATGTCTTTGCATATCTTTAGCAATTTCTTCAACTACTTGACCTTTATCATCTATTTTCAAACAGCAATTAGTTAAATTCAGTTTACCACATACTCCTCCTTCAGCTGCTAGCAAATAATCAAGGGCTAAGCGATTCTGGTATATGGCAGTGCGCATCTGAGTACTTTGTCTAGCTAACAGCGTGAGAGCATGACTAGTTTCATTGGTTATTATTTCAACTACTGCCTGTAAGCGAATAATACGATTGATCATATAAATTGGGGTACGATAACCATACATACCATCATCATTCCAAGTGGCAGGTCCATAATACTCAATAATTCTTTCTGGTGGCCAATCATCACCTCGCCACTTCTCCCACTTGCCTATCTGTAAGGCCTCTCTTTTCTGTCTCGATGCTCCTTTGTGTTTGTGGGTAGTATATACAGGGTACCCTAATTGTTCTCCATGTTCAGTGTTTAACAGGAAGAAAGAAGGTCTGATGGTTCCTAAGACACATGCTCCTCCCCATTGTGGTGGGAGTTGCGCATATGCTCGGTTTCCACAGATCCAATATAGGCCAGGTGGGGCTTGCCAGGCTTGGACTTTGGCAAGGTTAGTCCATAGACCTGCGAGTTCAGGAAATCTGGCTAATGGGTTAGGGGGTTCAGGATGTCTGATTCCTGACCACCATGCTGTCTTTTTGGTCGTGGCATTATAGTACTTCTGGCTAAGACAGACCAGCTGTCCTACCTTTTGGGTGAACTGGGGTCCAGTTCTGGCAAAGCAAAGACGTCCAACGATTGAGTGCGCTAACACCCATTCACTGGTTGTCTTGTGTAATTCAGTCTGATTGTAAATCATGGAATAATTCAATTCTTGGGCTTCCCAGGGCCATTGGTCTCCCATTTGGGTTCCGCCACAGAAATAACAATCTGTGATCTTAAGACTAGATACTACTGCTCCGGCTAATTCTAGAAACAAATTCTGTGAAGGGTGAGGGATCTCAAACTTATTTACATGCATAGCTTCATAAAAGGTATTATGAATATGATATTTAGATGACTTGTGGGCTTGGGTATTCAATCTAATATACACAATGGTCCCTGGATCCGTTCCTCCTCCAGCAATACGTAAACCAAACTTATATCCTTGTTTCCATGCATGAGGGTTATGTACACGCAAATGTAAGGGGTTGCAAGCATCTTTCTGACATTTATCATTTGTGGTTGGCTTGGTTAGAGTAGCCATCCGCTTATCTATTTTCTCATCAGTTATACCAGTGTTCCAGGTAGCATAGAAAACACATTCCCAATACGGGCAATAGTAGTCTGCCGCTGTAGCAGTACTATACCCTGGTTCCTTTTTACCTGTACACTTCCTCCATCCCGTGGCACCTTCTGGACACATATACTTATGGTCATTCCGATACGCTTTCTCCCATGTACCACAGGTGGACTGACTATCTCTATTAATAGCATTACATGCATCAAAATTCAAAACAGCAGGTTTAGTAATGTCCTTAAGTGGTGGTGTAGCAGCTAATATAGGTCCATCTGCATCCTTCCATCTTATTTCCAACGTGTAATAGGATGGATTCTGATGCGGATTATAGCATGCTTTAATTTTGCCATGAGTGCAAACATTTAATTCAGTGGTGTTATAGATACACCGAGTTATTGTTCCCTTGCAGGTATAGTAAGAATGGTAAAGCAAAGTCTGAGTTACTTTCAGTCCAGTTCTAGTAGAAGTAATGCAAGCAGTGCATGGAGGTAGAGCATAAGTCTGTTCAAAACCTCCGAAGAAGGCAACCAAGGCAAAGCAGAAGCAAAGATACATGTTGATGTTGATTGGAGTTCTTCTGAATCCTCAGCTTGCTGATCTTGATCACGACGGTCTATTATTCTTCGTCCCGTTTGCTAATGAAGCAATTTAACGGGTGCTGAGTGTTGATTGAAGATCCTCAAGATGTCCAGCACACATTAACCAACTTAGCAATTCAGTCGGCTTGTGAAGTCTGGCTTAGTCAATGTAGTCTCAAAGTAGTGTGTCAAATCACACACACACAAATTGGGTTCGTTGAAACAAAACTGTTGCTGCATGGAAAACAGCAATCCTCTTCGAAAGACTTGGCTACTGCAAAGCACTTGTGATGAAGTGTCTATGCTGCTGGTTGCCGTCTCAGAGTAACTCGCAAGGGTACATCAGGGTGCTGCTCTGCTGTCCACCGCTCTGGTTCAGGATCGGCGGCGGGCTTGACTCGGCTGTGGTGGATCCAGGCGTCGATCTCGGCTACCTTTACTGCAGTTGGGGTAGACAGGATGACGGTGTACGGTCCCTTCCAATGGGGTTCCAACGGTATCTTCTTCCAATCTTTGATCCACACCGAAGTTCCAGGCTGGTAGGGATGCAAGGGTTCCGTCAAGTTGATAGGCAACTGGTCTTGGATCCACGTATGGAGAGTCTGCAGAACAAAACTAAGAGCTAGGAGTTCTTGTCTGGTTACTTCTGAACCAATCTGGGCTAGATTTCCTTTGACTCCCTGCACTATTGGTGGGGGTTTACCATATAGAACTTCAAAAGGGGAAAATCCTGTTGACTTTACAGGGGCTGAGCGTATTCTGAGTAAAGCTATGGGGAGCACTTGGGCCATTTCAAGTGTGTCTCCTGACAAAGCTTAGACATTTGGGCTTTCAATGTACGATTCATTCGCTCAGCTTTCCCTGAACTCTGGGGTCTGTATGCAGTGTGGAGCTTCCACTGTATCTGCAAAGCTTTTGCTAACTGCTGTGTAACTTGGGAGACAAATGAGGGTCCATTGTCTGACCCTATTACTGCTGGGATTCCAAATCTGGGGACAATCTCTCTCATTAAGGCTTTGGTAACTTCTCGGGCTTTCTCAGTTCTGGTTGGGAATGCTTCTACCCACCCAGAGAAAGTACAAACTAATACTAGTAGGTAATGGTATCCATTGGCTTTTGGCATTTCGGTGAAATCAACTTGGAGGTTGTGCATGGGGGTCACACCTCTTGACTGAACTCGGGGTGCTGTAATAAGGCCTTGCTTGGCATTATTCTTGGCACAGATTTGACATTGTCGTGCGACTGAGGCTGATATGGTTGTCATCAGAGGAATGTAGAAATGTGGTCTGAGTGCTTTCTCCATAGCACTCTTTCCATAGTGGGTGGCTTCATGGAAAGCTTTGACAAAGGATGGTCCTAACAGTTCAGGAATTACTATTCTTCCCGGAGGTTGACTGCCTTCTTCTGGTGGCAGCTCAATCCATCCGTCTTTCAATACTCCATTTTCTTTGTCACAATAGTAATCCAATTCTTTGGTGGTATACCGTGGGGTCCATAGATTCAAAGGTACTGGAAACAATGCTGCTTGCATTGGTATAGCTTGTGGGGCAATCTGTCCTGTCATAGCTGCTTGTCGTGCTGAGGCATCTGCGAATCTATTTCCTCGAGCAACTTCTCCTTTTCCTGCTTGATGTCCTCTACAATGCATGACAGCTACACGTGTTGGGGCCCAGACTGCATCGAGTAACATCAATATCTCGGGACCATATTTGACTGATTTTCCTCCGGATGTGATGAGTCCTCTTTCTTTGTAGAGAGCTCCATGGGCATGCAAGGTAGTGAAAGCATATTTGGAATCTGTATATACATTCAGCACAAGTTTTTCTCCTAACAACAATGCTCTGGTGAGTGCTATCAATTCGGCTTTCTGGGCTGATGTGCCTGAGGCTAGAGCTGATGATTCAACTACTTCGTGTTGAGTGACGACTGCATATCCGGCACAGCGTCGTCCATCAAGGATGAGACTGCTCCCATCAACATAATAGATCTGGTCGGGATTGTCTATGGGCACATCTGTTAAGTCAGGTCGACTAGAGAACACAGTTTCCATGACTTCGATGCAGTCATGTTCTGGGAGTTCTTCACTGATGGGTATCAAGGTAGCTGGGTTCAAGGCATGGCTCACTTCGAGTTGTATCTGTGGGTTTTCACATAACATGCTCTGGTACTTCAACATTCGGGAATTGGTGAGCCAATAATTTGCTTTCTGTTCCATAAGGGCAAGGACTGCATGTGGCACAGTGACTCGTATGTTCTGTCCTAGTGTGAGTTTTGTCTGCTTCACTCACTAATAGTGCTGTAGCTGCAACTGCTCTCAAGCAGGGTGGCCATCCTTTGGCCACAGGGTCCAATTGTTTCGATAGATAGGCTACAGGTCGTTCCCAATTTCCTAATTTCTGAGTCAACATGCCTAGGGCATTTCCCTGTGTTTCATGTACAAACAAGCGGAAGGGTTTGTGGACATCTGGTAGTCCAAGTGCTGGTGATGACATCAATTCTTCTTTTAGCTTCTGGAAGGCTGTATCCTGCTCAAGTCCCCACTCCAGTGGTGACTTCTCTTCTCCTTTTGTGGCTTCATACAGTGGTTTGGCAATTTGGGCAAAGTTGGGTATCCATATTCGGCAATATCCTGCTGCTCCCAGAAAGGCTCTAACTTGCTTTCTGGTTGTTGGAGTTGGAATTCTACATACTGCTTCTTTTCTTTCTCTGCCTAATCTTCTGCTTCCTTGGGTAATACGAAAACCCAAGTATTTCACTTCTGTTTGGCATAGTTGTGCTTTGGCTCTGGAAACTTTATATCCAGCTTCATTTAGTAACTGCAAGAGATCTTGGGTGGCTAATATACATTCTTTTTCTGATACGGCAGCTATCAACAGATCATCCACGTACTGGAGAAGTACTCTCTTCCCCGGGGCTACTGGATAGCTTGAAAGGTCTTGATTTAGTGCAGCACTAAAGATGGTAGGTGAATTCTTGAATCCTTGGGGTAATCTTGTCCAGGTGAGTTGGCCCCCTCTTCCAGAGATGGGGTCCTGCCATTCAAATGCAAACAATATTTGGCTTACAGGGGCTAATCTTATGCAAAAGAATGCATCTTTTAAATCCAGTACAGTGAAATGGGTAGCTTCAGCAGGTATCAGTCCTAGAAGAGTGTAAGGATTGGGCACAACTGGATGTATAGTTTCAACTGCATCATTTACTCTTCTCAAATCTTGCACTGGGCGATAATCATCTGTCTCAGGTTTCTTTACTGGCAAAAGTGGGGTGTTCCATGGGGATTGACATACTTTCAGTAGGCCATACTCAAGCAATCTCTGTAGGTGGCGATGAATGCCTTCAATTGCGGCTCTTGGGAGAGGGTACTGTTTGACGTGCACTGGTGTAGCGCTAGGCTTGAGGGTTACAATCACTGGTGCTATATGCTTGGCTAGGCCTGGGGGACTGCCTTCTGCCCATACTTCAAGTGGTGCATGAATGTTCTATAGTTAGTTCAAAATAGGTATCTTGAATCGAATCATCAATGTAGTATCTCCACTCTTCTTCTCGGGGTACTGTCAGCAGCATTACTCCTGCTGGTTTGGCTTGAGAATTCACTGTCATTTGCATTTCTCCTTGTTCGGAGAAAGATATCTGTGCTTGAAGCTTGGCTAGCATGTCTCGTCCCAGTAGGGGTACTGGACATTCGGGCATGTAAAGGAATTGATGAGTTACTTGCTGTCCTCCTAGACTGCATATTCGGTTTTGTAGAAAAGACTTTGTGGCTTTGGCACCAGTTGCTCCTATAATGGTGACTGCTTTCTTGGTGAATGGGGCTATCTTTTTGTCTATTACTGAATGTTCTGCTCCAGTATCAACCATAAAGTTCATAAATTGGTCTCCTATTTGTATTTCGACCATAGGCTCCTGGAGACCTAAAGCAAACTTGGAGCCCGGTCTGTCCTAATCCACGTCATCCTCATCATGGGCCTGTGTGGCCAATGCTTGGATGGCTCCTCCTCCCCTCTCTCGCTGGAATTGTTCTCGATTGGCTCCTCCTCGGCCTCGGGGACGGCCTCGTCTTTTCTTCTCGCCACTGATGATCGTATTCGTCATCTTGCTGGGCGTCTTCGAGTTGCGGGCACGTATCTCTCCAATGTCCTTCCTCTTTGCAGTAGGCGCATTGGTTCACGCCTAGTCTCTGGGTCCGGCCTCCGCCTTGACCCCGCCCTCTTCCTCTGCTCCTTCGATTAGGGACACCTCCCCTTTTCTTTTCAACTATGGCCGCAGCCAAAAATCAGCTTTCTTCTACATCTTAATATCAAATTCACTATGTCTTTCACTATCACGATACACAAACACTATATGATCGACTTCCAATAACTGTGTTTCATTCATGCCCGCAAACCCTACTAACTTCTGAAATTTGCGTCTATGTCTGGTTGAGACTGGTTTACAAAAGCAGAATTCACCATGCATAAACTTCCTCGTGCCTCGGGATCATAGGGAGTATACATTCTGTATGCTTCAGTTAATCTTTCATAATAATCTGCTGGGCTCTCATCTATTCCTTGGATAATTCCTGCTACTTTGGAAAGGTTCATAGCTTTTTGGCCTCCTCTTCGCAGGCCTTGTAAAAAGCCTTGGCGAAAACGGGCTAGGGCGGTGGATCCTTCATCTGTATTTGGATCCCATTGGGGGTCTTCATTCGGGAATTCTCTCTGAGCTGCTTCTCTACGATCTATTATATTCTGCCCCTGCGCTGGAGCTGCAGGGTTTTCTGCCATCCATTCGATAGCTGCTTTTCTAATTCTCGCTCGTTCTTCTGTGGTAAATAGGGTGGTCAGGAGCTGACGGCAATCTGGCCAAGTGGGTTGGTGAGTTTCCATAATACTAGTTACTAATTCTGTCAGCTCCTGGGGCTTGCTAGTATAGGAGGCATAGTGCGACCTCCAATTTAATAAATCAGTTGTAGAGAAAGGGATATACACATAAGTTAGGGGTCCCGCTACCACTTCATCATTATCATTCTTTACGGGCACCCCCGGGACTTGCCTTAAGGGAAACAGTTTGGCTGTCGTCCCAGGCGTCATTTGGGTCTGGGATCTAAGGGCTATTGTCGTTGTCTTTGCAGGAGTCGCTTTCTTTTTTACAACTGGTTTTGCTTTGGGTTTCTCTTTCACCGGGCTTGCTAGTGCTAGCGCTAGCTTCCTCACTTATTTGTACACTGTCCTGTTCTTCTTCTTCTGGGGGATCCTCTCCTTCTTCTTCTAGCTCCGCTTCTGGCTCACTTTTTACATCCTCCTCTTCTCTCTCTCTCCGCTAATTCTTTCTCTTCCTCTCCTCCAGGAGGAGGGAGGTCAGGGCTTGGGTCTCGCCTCGGCACCGGCGGTCTCTGGGGTCCTGGGGCCGGACGCAGCCGGCCTAATCTTACTGGACCTGGGGTGCGGGGCTGCCTGAGGACAACTTCCGGGGAATCGGGATCTGCCAAGATGGGTTTCTTCTTGGCTTTCTTATCCTGCTCTTTCATTCTAGGCTGTTCCTTCTCTGTCTAGAATCTGTTTTAGCTAACATTATTCTGCACTGTTCCTCATAACAGCGCTGCGCCCAGGAGGGCGGATCTTCACAAATACTTAACCAGGAATCTATATAGGGGTACTGATCGGGGTGCGCTACCCGCACTCTACGATGTATTGACTGAATAATCTCTACAGTGAACGTTCCCTCTCGGGGCCAGATGGGGTCTAGATCGGGCCACTCCCTAGTACACAAAATCTGCAAACGGGCTGCTGTCATTTTAATACCATAATCTCCTGAATATCCCTCTTTAAAATGTGCGATCATACATTCTAATGGAGTGTTCCTAGTAGACTCCGCCCCTCCCATTTCGATGTGTGCGCGCAACAACAGACAGAAGGGAAAAGGTGGGCGGACCGTGGGTAAGGGGTCCCTCACGGCCCTGGAAACGTTTAGGGAATACAAATAACAAGACAAGACGACAATCGCTTCCCCCTTTTCGCGACCTGAACGCGGTCGCCCGGGTCAGGAAATGCGCTAATCAGGGGTCAGCTTTCACTTGGTCCGTGCTGCCAGACCTCTCATTCATACTACTCCGTTCACACGCTCATGCTAGCAACGTATCCCCGAATGCATTCGTTTCTATCTGGTCTGACTAGTCTTTTTCCAATTACCATTACAAAAAGGATGAGGGTTTCACCTAGCGAATTCCCATGCCAGGCTACTCGGCTCTTCCTTGAGAGGTGATCAAGCTCTCTTACCAATTCCCAATATCTCGAGATTACAAATTCCAAGTTCCAATGGCAGTACTGCTCTTTCTATTTCTGTCTAGACCCAAAATCAACACTAGACTCACCGGATCCGGTCCTCAAAACTTCCCAAGCAGGCGCATGAGTTGGACCTCGGACTCCCCTCACTCGGGTTCGAGGCGTTGACTCCAGCCGGGCTCGTCACCCGCCGAGGTCCGACCAGCTCCCTCCGATACAAGGGACCGGTGGCGCCAGGGAGCGGCCCTCGTCGGAAGGGCGCGATCCCGGCAGGACCAAGCCTATAGAGGCGGAAAGTCGTGGTATATTGCCCTATATACACTTTGATTCCACAACTTCCCGGCCAACGCACCAAGGAATATGTAGCAGCAAAGCGCAGACAAACCAATGATACCAGGAGTCTGTTCAGAAGGTCCAAATCATTTATTTGTGCACAAGTCTCAAGCAAGGCAATTTCAAAATGGCTGAGCAAAGTTCTCAAGCATTACAACAACTTTTATAGACTTCTGTTCCATTCTAGGTATAGAAAAACATTTCATTGGTCCCGGTACGCTCCCGTACCTCCCGTAGCCCTTCTATTGGTCCCGGTACTGATAAGTTTCTCTCCACTTCTGTTCCTTCTGTGGGCTTCTGTAGGCATGACACCTGCCTGCCCCCCCTCTAGTCCCAATTACAATGGTCAGTTCATCAACTTGTTACTTTCACACTTTCAAGGCTATGGGACCATTTGTGCGTGCAGAAGAGCAAGGTTCTGTAACTCATCTGTCAGCACTCCTCAATATTTCTCTGCAAATGTACTCTTTCTTATCAGTAACTTTAAAACACATCTTTTCTGTATTTTTCCATTTCTTAATTCTGCAATTCTGCTTATCTAAGTTAATTCAATATTTCTACTGAGTTCTTTCTTACAATAGCAGCATGTTTGGGGATGTGCAATCCTATATGCCTCTCCACAGGCCTCATTTACAGGTCAAGCTAGCCATGCTGGACTGCCTATGTCAGACACCGTGGGTCACAGGCCTGCAACTGCCACAAAACAGGTAGGGGGAAAGTATGCAGCCTTGTCTTACACACCTTTGCTTGTTTTAAAACCATTCTGTTTCTCCTTGTTCCGTTCAAACTGTTGCTTCTTGATCAATGTACAGATTGCACAAGAGAACGATCAGCTGTTCTGGTATACCCATGCTTCTTAATGTGGCCCAGAGTTTCTCATGGTTTACACAGTCAAAAGCTTTGCTATAGTCGATAAAGCACAAATAGATATCCTTTTGGTATTCTTTAGTCTTTTCAAGGATCCATCTCACATCCGCAATGATGTCTCTCGTTCCTCGCCCTTTTCTGAACCCTGCTTGCACTTCAGGTAGTTCTTGTTCCAGGTATGATTGTAGTCTCTTTTGAATAATCTTCAGTAGAATCTTGCTGGCATGTGGGATCAGAGCGATTGTGCGATAATTTCCACAGTCAGTTGGATCACCTTTCTTTAGTATTGGTATAAACACAGTTCCTTAGCGTCCCTCTAGTCCAGTCCCGGAACCATAGAGTTGTGAACCTCCACCAGCAGCTTTGGAGACTGAACATCTTCATCTCTTTGATCATCCAGCTATATGCAGCCCCAAGGACCGCCCACACATCCAGTATCTCAGTCTCCAAGCAGCTTGGAAGTCAGAGCCCAGAACTGGGCTCCTTAGGAACAAATAAGCAGAGCTTTAGTGTTTTATTATTTTCTACATTTAGGTGCTGGGCTGCTGCTGTGGAGGAAATCTTTGACTGTGTCCCTTCTGTCTTTATCTAATCTGTTTTTTTTCTCTCTGTCTCTCTCTGTCAGTCTCCCCATAGGTCAAACAAGCAGGGGAGCTGCACAGGACACAGGTCTCCTTTCTACCGAACTCCCTTGGTGGGTGAGGAGAAGGTTGAAGACAATTACAGGCAGCAATTGAATACAGCAGTAGGCTCTGAGGGTCCCCTGACTGATTTAGGGGTTCCCCGAGCTGCCCTGAGCAGTTATTACTGTTATTGACTCTGATAACTGCTACTCAGAGCTTGTGACAGGCACGCTGGACAGCACTCTGTGTTTTGACCCCCCCCCCTCCACTCCTGTGTGTGGGTGAGTAGAGTTTGAAGCTTTTTCTTTCTAAAGGTAGTGGTGGTGTGGCAGGTGCAGGCCTGTGACCCACGGTGTCTGACATAGGCAGGCCAGCATGGCTAGCTTGACCTGTAAATGAGGCCTGTGGAGAGGCATATAGATTGCACATCCCCCAATATGCTGCTATTGTAAGAAAGAACTCAGTAGAAATATTGAATTAGCTTAGATAAGCAGAATTGCAGAATTAAGAAATGGAAAAATACAGAAAAGATGTGTTTTAAAGTTACTGATAAGAAAGAGTACATTTGCAGAGAAATATTGAGGAGTGCTGACAGATGAGTTACAGAACCTTGCTCTTCTGCACGCACAAATGGTCCCATAGCCTTGAAAGTGTGAAAGTAACAAGTTGATGAACTGACCATTGTAATTGGGACTAGAAGGGGGGCAGGCAGGTGTCATGCCTACAGAAGCCCACAGAAGGAACATAATTGGAGAAACTTATCAGTACCGGGACCAATGGAGGGGCTACGGGAGGTACGGGAGGTTACCTGGACCAATGAAATGTTTTTCTATACCTAGAATGGAACAGAAGTCTATAAAAGTTGTTGTAATGCTTGAAAACTTTGCTCAGCCATTTTGAAATTGCCTTGCTTGAGACTTGTGCACAAATAAATGATTTGGACCTTCTGAACAGACTCCTGGTATCATTGGTTTGTCTGCGCTTTGCTGCTACATATTCCTTGGTGCGTTGGCCGGGAAGTTGTGGAATCAAAGTGTATATAGGGCAATATACCACGACTTTCCGCCTCTATAGGCTTGGTCCTGGCCGGGATCGCGCCCTTCCGACGAGGGCCGCTCCCTGGCGCCGCCGGTCCCTTTGTATCGGAGGGAGCTGGTCGGACCTCGGCGGGTGACGAGCCCGGCTGGAGTCAACGCCTCGAACCCGAGTGAGGGGAGTCCGAGGTCCAACTCATGCGCCTGCTTGGGAAGTTTTTGAGGACCGGATCCGGTGAGTATAGTTTTGATTTTGGGTCTAGACAGAAATAGAAAGAGCAGTACTGCCATTGGAACTTGGAATTTGGAATTTGTAATCTCGAGATATTGGGAATTGGTAAGAGAGCCTGATCAACTCTCAAGGAAGAGCCGAGTAGCCTGGCATGGGAATTCGCTAGGTGAAACCCTCATCCTTTTTGTAATTGTACTTGGAAAAGACTAGTCAGAACAGATAGAAACGAATGCATTCTGGGAATACGTGGCTAGCATGATTGTGTGAACGAAGTGTGATTGAGAGGTCTGGCAGCACGGACCAAGTGAAAGCTGACCCCTGATTAGCGCATTTCCTGACCGGGCGACCGCGTTCAGGTCGCGAAAAGGGGGAAGCGATTGTCGTCTTGTCTTGTTATTTGTATTCCCTGTACGTTTCCAGGGCCGTGAGGACCCCTTACCCACGGTCCGCCCACCTTTTCCCTTCTGTCTGTTGTTGCGCGCACACATCGAAATGGGAGGGGCGGAGTCTACTAGAAACACTCCATTAGAATGTATGATCGCACATTTTAAAGAGGGATATTCAGGAGATTATGGTATTAAAATGACAGCAGCCCGTTTGCAGATTTTGTGTACTAGGGAGTGGCCCGATCTAGACCCCGTCTGGCCCCGAGAGGGAACGTTCACCGTAGAGATTATCCAGTCAATACACCGTAGAGTGCGGGTAGCGCACCCCGATCAGTACCCCTATATAGATTCCTGGTTAAGTATTTGTGAAGATCCGCCCTCCTGGGCGCAGCGCTGTTATGAGGAACAGTGCAGAATAATGTTAGCTAAAACAGATTCTAGACAGAGAAAGGAACAGCCTAGAATGAAAGAGCAGGATAAGAAAGCCAAGAAGAAACCCATCTTGGCAGATCCCGATTCCCCGGAAGTAGTCCTCAGGCAGCCCCGAACCCCAGGTCCAGTAAGAATAGCCCGGCGGCGTCCTGCCCCAGCACCCCAGAGACCGCCGGAGCCGAGGCGAGACCCAATCCCTGACCTCCCTCCTCCTGGAGAAGAGGAAGAGAGAGAGTTAGCGGGAAGAGAAGAGGAGGATGTAAAAAGTGAGCCAGAAGCGGAATTAGAAGAAGAAGAAAGAGAGGATCCCCCAGAAGAGGAAGAAGAGGAAAGTGTACAAATAATTGAGGAAGCTAGCGCCAGCACTAGCAAGCCAGTGAAAGAGAAACCCAAAGCGAAACCAGTTGAGAGAAAGAAAGCGACTCCTGCAAAGACAACGACAATAGCCCTTAGATCCCAGACTCAAATGACGCCTAGGACAGCCAAACTGTTTCCCTTAAGGCAAGTCCCGGGGGTGCCCGTAAAGAATGATAATGATGAAGTGGTAGCGGGACCCCTAACTTATGTGTATATCCCGTTCTCTACAACGGATTTATTAAATTGGAGGTCGCACTATGCCTCCTATACTAGCAAGCCCCAGGAGCTGACAGAATTAGTAACTAGTATTATGGAAACTCACCAACCCACTTGGCCAGATTGCCGTCAGCTCCTGACCACCCTATTCACTACAGAAGAACGAGCGAGAATTAGAAAAGCAGCTATCGAATGGATGGCAGAAAACCCTGCAGCTCCAGCGCAGGGGCAGAATATAATAGATCGTAGAGAAGCAGCTCAGAGAGAATTCCCAAATGAAGACCCCCAATGGGATCCAAATACAGATGAAGGATCCACCGCCCTAGCCCGTTTTCGCCAAGGCTTTTTACAAGGCCTGCGAAGAGGAGGCCAAAAAGCTATGAACCTTTCCAAGGTAGCAGGAATTATCCAAGGAATAGATGAGAGCCCAGCAGATTATTATGAAAGATTAACTGAAGCTTACAGAATGTATACTCCCTATGATCCCGAGGCACCAGGAAGTTTATGCATGGTGAATTCTGCTTTTGTAAACCAGTCTCAACCAGACATTAGACGTAAATTACAGAAATTAGAAGGGTTTGCGGGCATGAATGCAACACAGTTATTGGAAGTCGCTCATAAAGTGTATGTGAATCGTGATACTGAAAGACAGAGAGAATGTGATAGAAAGATGAAGAAGAAAGCTGATTTTTTGGCTGCGGCCATAGTTGAAAAGAAAAGGGGAGGTGTCCCTAATCGAAGGAGCAGAGGAAGAGGGCGGGGTCAAGGCGGAGGCCGGACCCAGAGACTAGGCGTGAACCAATGCGCCTACTGCAAAGAGGAAGGACATTGGAGAGATACGTGCCCGCAACTCGAAGACGCCCAGCAAGATGACGAATACGATCATCAGTGGCGAGAAGAAAGACGAGGCCGTCCCCGAGGCCGAAGAGGAGCCAATCGAGAACAATTCCAGAGAGAGAGGGGAGGAGGAGCCATCCAAGCATTGGCCACACAGGCCCATGAAGAGGATGACGTGGATTAGGACAGACCGGGCTCCAAGTTTGCTTTAGGTCTCCAGGAGCCTATGGTCGAAATACAAATAGGAGACCAATTTATGAACTTTATGGTTGATACTGGAGCAGAACATTCAGTAATAGACAAAAAGATAGCCCCCATTCACCAAGAAGCAGTCACCATTATAGGAGCAACTGGTGCCAAAGCCACAAAGTCTTTTCTACAAAACCGAATATGCAGTCTAGGAGGACAGCAAGTAACGCATCAATTCCTTTACATGCCCGAATGTCCAGTACCCCTACTGGGACGAGACATGCTAGCCAAGCTTCAAGCACAGATATCTTTCTCCGAACAAGGAGAAATGCAAATGACAGTGAATTCTCAAGCCAAACCAGCAGGAGTAATGCTGCTGACAGTACCCCGAGAAGAAGAGTGGAGATACTACATTGATGATTCGATTCAAGATACCTATTTTGAACAAACTTTAAAGAACATTCATGCACCACTTGAAGTATGGGCAGAAGGCAGTCCCCCAGGCCTAGCCAAACATATAGCTCCAGTGATTGTAACCCTCAAGCCTAGTGCTACACCAGTGCACGTCAAACAGTACCCTCTCCCAAGAGCTGCAATTGAAGGCATTCATCGCCACCTACAGAGATTACTTGAGTATGGCCTCCCCCTCCTCCCCCCTCCTTCCTTTCCCCCCTCTCCCCCCTTCCCTTCCCCCTCCCCCCCTTCCCTTCCCCCCTCCCCCTCCCCCTCCCCCCTCTCCCTCTCCCCCCCCTCCCCCCTTCCCCCTCTCCCTCTCTCCTCCCCCCCCCTCCCCCTCTCCCCTCCTTCTTCCCCCCCCCTCCTCCCCCTTCCCCCCCCCTCTCTCCCCCTCCCCCCCTCCCCCCCTCCCCCCTTCCTTCCCCTCCCCCCTTCCCCCTTCCTCCCTCCCCCCCTCCCTTCCCCCTCCCCCTCCCCCCCTCCCCCCTCCCCCCTCCCCCCTCCCCCCCCTCCCCCCCTCCCCCTCCCCCCCCTCCCCCGCCCCCTTCCCCCCCCTCCCCCTTCCCCCCCCTCCCTTCCCCCCCCCTCCTTCCCCCCTTCCCTCCTCTCTTCCCCTCTCCCCCTCCCTCCCCCCCCCTCCCCCCCTCCCCCCCCCTCCTCCCTCTCCCTCCCCCCTGTCTTCTTCCCCCCTCCTCCCTCCCCCCCCTCCCCCCCTCCCCCCCCCTCCCCTCCCCCCCCTCCCCCCCTTTTCTTCCCCCCCCCCCTCTCCCCCCCCCCCTCCCCCCTCCCCCTCTCTCTCCCTCCCTTCCTTCCCCCCCCCCTCCCCCCTCCCCCTCCCCCCTCCCCCCCCCCCTCTCTGGGTTTCATTCAATTTATCATTTTTTACTATTCATTTATTCAATTCTGTTTGGCGAGCCACTTCTATTATTCTTTGGTTATCTTGAGGTAATGCCTTTTAATTAACATTGGTAGGGAAACATTCATTTGGCTTTTCAAAGCATTTGCACTTACCATCATAGGCGGAATATGACGTCATTTACTTATAAGAATAGTTTATGCATGCTATTCGTTTTCATTCAGTTCATTTTTAATTTTATCACTCTAGTTTTAATTTTCAGCTTTCTTAATAACACATATATATTTTAATTAAATAAGTATCTTTATTTCTAAATCATATCCTTACATAATTTTCGCCCTTTAACCTGCACAGGCGGGAAATCCGCCAACATTTGAATAACCGACTTCAGCACATCCCATTAGTTGTTCAGCAGCGTAGCAAAGCAGGACGCTGCTGTTTGGTAAGCTTAACTTTCTTTCGGGCCATACAAATTTATAATCTTGCAAGTACTTCATTTTTCTGACAGCGACAGTAGCAGGGTACCATATTTGTTAATTTGTCTATAAAAAGACGGGCTTTGTAAATATATGTATAAACTTTGCGCAATATAAATTTACAATCTTAGCTCTGTTAACGTTAGTGTGTTATCATTCTTGACAGTAGGTAGTTTGGTTATCAAGCCGTAGGGCACTGCAGTTGCGGTTTAATGTCTATTATTTTGTTTCCTATGTAAGCGTTTTTTAGTTGCTTTGAGAAAGAATGGGCATTTCACACCACTACTTTGGCTTAAACGCCTCTCGCATACACAAACAGTGCAATTTTAGTTCCTTTGAAAAAGACGGGCTTTGCACACTGTATCCCTGGCTTAAGCGTCTCTTACATACACCAACATTGCCCCCCTTTTTTAGCTACACTTTAATGTATAGACAAAGTTCATGTTTATATAATTATGCAGTAGTCGTTTTTATCCAAGAGAAGTGGGTAACTCTATTTTTATGTGACCCTGATAGAGCACTCATTGTGGATACTTTAGATTTTTACTAAACACCGCCAACATTTGAATAACCGACTTCAGCACATTCCATTAGTTGTTCCACAGCGTAGCAAAGCAGGACGCTGCTGTTTGGTAAGCTTAACTTTTTTTCGGGCAATACAAATTTATAATCTTGCAAGTACTTCATTTTTCTGACGGCGACAGTAGCAGGGTACCATATTTGTTTATTTGTCTATAAAAAGACGGGCTTTGCAAATATATGTATAAACTTTGCGTAATATAAATTTACATTTTTAGTTCTGTTAACGTTAATGTGTTATCATTCTTGACGGTAGGTAGTTTGGTTATCAAGCCGTAGGGCACTGCAGTTGCGGTTTAATGTCTATTATTTTGTTTCCTATGTAAGCGTTTTTTTTAGTTGCTTTGAGAAAGAACGGGCATTTCACACCACAACTTTGGCTTAAGCGCCTCTCGCATACATAAACAGTGCAGTTTTTAGTTCCTTTGGAAAAGACGGGCTTTGCACACTGTATCCTTGGCTTAAGCGTCTCTCACATATACCAACATTGCCCTTTTTTAGCTACACTTTAATGTATAGACAAAGTTTATGTTTATATAATTATGCAGCAGTCGTTTTATCCAAGAGAAGTGGGTAACTCTATTTTTATGTGACCCTGATAGAGCACTCATTGTGGATACTTTAGATTTTTACTAAACACCGTTCCTCCACCTAAAGGATACTGGGGCCTAAGATACGATCTTCCTTTGATTGTTTTAACGTCATTTCCATGAAAGATTGACTCATCTTGTTTTTACTCTCCCTCATTGATGTAATATGTTCATTGTTGCCTCGTGCACAATACATTTCACCTACATTTATTCTTCAATGGCCCTTGGATTATTTGTTCTTTTATCTAAAAGCGTCTCCACCTTTTTAATTATTTTTTAATTATTCTTTATTTAATTATTTTTTTAGTCTATTTTTATTGATTTATGCAATATACTATATATTTTTGACAAGTTAGAATTAGTTGTTCCTCCTCCCTTCTCAATTGGGCGTTTCTTTACATGCATTGTCTTTGTGTCCCTTGAAGTACCTTTAATATGATTTTATTTGAAATATTATACATATATACATACTTTTATTTTAAAAGTGTTTTTTCATTTATATGTATATTTATTTATGTATATTAATTATTTATTCATTATTAACTGTATTTATTAATATGCATTGGTATTCTTTGCGTTGTTCTATGACTATATATTTCTTATTTATTTATTCATTGTTAGTAATTAGTATCCCATATGCTCAAGCCGGGATAGCACTCAACTTGATTACAATAAGTAATTAGTATCCCATATGCTCAAGCCGGGATAGCACTCAACTTGATCACAATAAGGTACCTATTAATTAATCATTTTCTGCATGTCCTCGTCTCTCTTTTTTCCTTTTTCCTTTTTTAATGTTTTAATATATTATTATCATTTTATTATGGTTTTAGTAATTTTCATTGTTTATTCAATTAATATCGTGAATTAATATATTGTCCTTTACATGTTGTAATTATGTTTTTAATATTAGTTTTCAATATTATGTTTTAATTAGTTTTTCATAATTCATATATTTTAGAGTTGTTTTACAATGAAATTTAGATTGTGTTTATTTAATCTATATGTTTATGTTTATTGTTTTTGAGGTGTGTTCTTTAGACCCCCTGAGGAAGGCCAGTGGCCGAAACGCGTTGGGGCGCAATTAATAAAGTTCATTTTTTGGCAGTCCAGGCTCCGCTCTTTTTGTTCCTACTGAAAGTATGTCAATCCCCATGGAACACCCCACTTTTGCCAGTAAAGAAACCTGAGACAGATGATTATCGCCCAGTGCAAGATTTGAGAAGAGTAAATGATGCAGTTGAAACTATACACCCAGTTGTACCCAATCCTTACACTTTACTAGGATTGATACCCGCTGAAGCTACCCATTTCACTGTACTGGATTTGAAAGATGCATTCTTTTGCATAAGATTAGCCCCTGTAAGCCAAATATTGTTTGCATTCGAATGGCAAGACCCCATCTCTGGAAGAGGGGGCCAACTCACCTGGACAAGATTACCCCAAGGATTCAAGAATTCACCTACCATCTTTAGTGCTGCACTAAACCAAGATCTTTCAAGCTATCCAGTAGCCCCGGGGAGGAGAGTACTTCTCCAGTATGTGGATGATCTGTTGATAGCTGCCATATCAGAAAAAGAATGTATACGAGCCACCCAAGATCTCTTGCAGTTACTAAATGAAGCTGGATATAAAGTTTCCAGAGCCAAAGCACAACTATGCCAAACAGAAGTGAAATACTTGGGTTTTCGTATTACCCAAGAAAGCAGAAGATTAGGGAGAGAAAGAAAAGAAGCAGTATGCAGAATTCCAACTCCAACAACCAGAAAGCAAGTCAGAGCCTTTCTGGGAGCGGCAGGATATTGCCGAATCTGGATACCCAACTTTGCCCAAATTGCCAAACCACTGTATGAAGCCACAAAAGGAGAAGAGAAGTCACCACTGGAGTGGGGACTTGAGCAGGATACAGCCTTCCAGAAGTTAAAAGAAGAACTGATGTCATCACCAGCACTTGGACTACCAGATGTCCACAAACCTTTCCACTTGTTTGTACATGAAGCACAGGGAAATGCCTTAGGCATGTTGACTCAGAAATTAGGAAATTGGGAACGACCTGTAGCCTACCTATCGAAACAATTGGACCCTGTGGCCAAAGGATGGCCACCCTGCTTGAGAGCAGTGGCGGCTACAGCACTATTAGTGAGTGAAGCAGACAAACTCACATTAGGACAGAACATACGAGTCACTGTGCCACATGCAGTCCTTGCCCTTATGGAACAGAAAGCAAATTATTGGCTCACCAATTCCCGAATGTTAAAGTACCAGAGCATGTTATGTGAAAACCCACAGATACAACTTGAAGTGAGCCATGCTTTGAACCCAGCTACCTTGATACCCATCAGTGAAGAACTCCCAGAACATGACTGTATCGAAGTCATGGAAACTGTGTTCTCAAGTCGACCTGACCTAACAGATGTGCCCATAGACAATCCCGACCAGATCTATTATGTTGATGGGAGCAGTCTCATCCTTGACGGACGACGCTGTGCCGGATATGCAGTCGTCACTCAACACGAAGTAGTTGAATCATCAGCCCTAGCCTCAGGCACATCAGCCCAGAAAGCCGAATTGATAGCACTCACCAGAGCATTGTTGTTAGGAGAAAAACTTGTGCTAAATGTATATACAGATTCCAAATATGCTTTCACTACCTTGCATGCCCATGGAGCTCTCTACAAAGAAAGAGGACTCATCACATCCGGAGGAAAATCAGTCAAATATGGTCCCGAGATATTGATGTTACTTGATGCAGTCTGGGCCCCAACACGTGTAGCTGTCATGCATTGTAGAGGACATCAAGCAGGAAAAGGAGAAGTTGCTCGAGGAAATAGATTTGCAGATGCCTCAGCCCGACAAGCAGCTATGACAGGACAGATTGCCCCACAAGCTATGCCAATGCAAGCAGCATTGTTTCCAGTACCTTTGAATCTATGGACCCCACGATATACCACCAAAGAATTGGATTACTATTGTGACAAAGAAAATGGAGTATTGAAAGATGGATGGATTGAGCTGCCACCAGAAGAAGGCAGTCAACCTCCGGGAAGAATAGTAATTCCTGAACTGTTAGGACCATCCTTTGTCAAAGCTTTTCATGAAGCCACCCACTATGGAAAGAGTGCTATGGAGAAAGCACTCAGACCACATTTCTACATTCCTCTGATGACAACCATATCAGCCTCAGTAGCACGACAATGTCAAACCTGTGCCAAGAATAATGCCAAGCAAGGCCTTATTACAGCACCCCGAGTTCAGTCAAGAGGTGTGACCCCCATGCACAACCTCCAAGTTGATTTCACCGAAATGCCAAAAGCTAATGGATACCATTACCTACTAGTATTAGTTTGTACTTTCTCTGGGTGGGTAGAAGCATTCCCAACCAGAACTGAGAAAGCCCGAGAAGTTACCAAAGCCTTAATGAGAGAGATTGTCCCCAGATTTGGAATTCCAGCAGTA
The DNA here is from genome assembly GCA_033557465.1 of Ichthyophis bannanicus. Classification (NCBI taxonomy): domain Eukaryota; kingdom Metazoa; phylum Chordata; class Amphibia; order Gymnophiona; family Ichthyophiidae; genus Ichthyophis; species Ichthyophis bannanicus. The sequence continues at coordinate 1,911,711,461 of CM066031.1, read as the reverse complement.
ATAGGGTCAGACAATGGACCCTCATTTGTCTCCCAAGTTACTCAGCAGTTAGCAAAAGCTTTGCAGATACAGTGGAAGCTCCACACTGCATACAGACCCCAGAGTTCAGGGAAAGTTGAGCGAATGAATCGTACTTTGAAAGCCCAAATGTCTAAGCTTTGTCAGGAGACACACTTGAAATGGCCCCAAGTGCTCCCCATAGCTTTACTCAGAATACGCTCAGCCCCTGTAAAGTCAACAGGATTTTCCCCTTTTGAAGTTTTGTATGGTAAACCCCCACCAATAGTGCAGGGAGTCAAAGGAAATCTAGCCCAGATTGGTTCAGAAGTAACCAGACAAGAACTCCTAGCTCTTAGTTTTGTTCTGCAGACTCTCCATACGTGGATCCAAGACCAGTTGCCTATCAACTTGACGGAACCCTTGCATCCCTACCAGCCTGGAACTTCGGTGTGGATCAAAGATTGGAAGAAGATACCGTTGGAACCCCATTGGAAGGGACCGTACACCGTCATCCTGTCTACCCCAACTGCAGTAAAGGTAGCCGAGATCGACGCCTGGATCCACCACAGCCGAGTCAAGCCCGCCGCCGATCCTGAACCAGAGCGGTGGACAGCAGAGCAGCACCCTGATGTACCCTTGCGAGTTACTTTGAGACGGCAACCAGCAGCATAGACACTTCATCACAAGTGCTTTGCAGTAGCCAAGTCTTTCGAAGAGGATTGCTGTTTTCCATGCAGCAACAGTTTTGTTTCAACGAACCCAATTTGTGTGTGATTTGACACACTACTTTGAGACTACGTTGACTAAGCCAGACTTCACAAGCCAACTGAATTGCTAAGTTGGTTAATGTGTGCTGGACATCTTGAGGATCTTCAATCAACACTCAGCAACCGTTAAATTGCTTCATTAGCAAACGGGACGAAGAATAATAGACCGTCGTGATCAAGATCAGCAAGCTGAGGATTCAGAAGAACTCCAATCAACATCAACATGTATCTTTGCTTCTGCTTTGCCTTGGTTGCCTTCTTTGGAGGTTTTGAACAGACTTATGCTCTACCTCCATGTACTGCTTGCATTACCTCTACTAGAACTGGACTGAAAGTAACTCAGACTTTGCTTTACCATTCTTATTATACCTGCAAGGGAACAATAACTCGGTGTATCTATAACACCACTGAACTAAATGTTTGCACTCATGGCAAAATCAAAGCTTGCTATAATCCGCATCAGAATCCATCCTATTACACGTTGGAGATAAGATGGAAGGATGCAGATGGACCTATATTAGCTGCTACACCACCACTTAAGGACATTACTAAACCTGCTGTTTTGAATTTTGATGCATGTAATGCTATTAATAGAGATAGTCAGTCCACCTGTGGTACATGGGAGAAAGCGTATCGAAATGACCATAAGTATATGTGTCCGGAAGGTGCCACAAATTGGTGGAAGTGTACAGGTAAAACAGGATCAGGGTATAGTACTGCTACAGCGGCAGACTACTATTGCCCGTATTGGGAATGTGTTTTTTATGCTACCTGGAACACTGGTATAACTGATGAGAAAATAGATAAACGGATGGCTACTCTAACCAAGCCAACCACGAATGATAAATGTCAGAAAGATGCTTGTAACCCCTTACATTTGCGTGTACATAACCCTCATGCATGGAAACAAGGATATAAGTTTGGTTTACGTATTGCGGGAGGAGGAACAGATCCAGGGACCATTGTGTATGTTAGATTGAATACTCAAGCCCACAAGTCATCTAAATATCATATTCATAATACCTTTTATGAAGCTATGCATGTAAATAAGTTTGAGATCCCTCACCCTTCACAGAATTTGTTTTTAGAATTAGCCGGAGCAGTAGTATCTAGTCTTAAGATCACAGATTGTTATTTCTGTGGCGGAACCCAAATGGGAGACCAATGGCCCTGGGAAGCCCAAGAATTAAATTATTCCATGATTTACAATCAGACTGAATTACACAAGACAACCAGTGAATGGGTGTTAGCGCACTCAATCGTTGGACGTCTTTGCTTTGCCAGAACTGGACCCCAGTTCACCCAAAAGGTAGGACAGCTGGTCTGTCTTAGCCAGAAATACTATAATGCCACGACCAAGAAGGTAGCATGGTGGTCAGGAATCAGACATCCTGAACCTCCTAACCCATTAGCCAGATTTCCTGAACTTGCAGGTCTATGGACTAACCTTGCCAAAGTCCAAGCCTGGCAAGCCCCACCTGGCCTATATTGGATCTGTGGAAACCGAGCATATGCGCAACTCCCACCACAATGGGGAGGAGCATGTGTCTTAGGAACCATCAGACCTTCTTTCTTCCTGTTAAACACTGAACATGGAGAACAATTAGGGTACCCTGTATATACTACCCACAAACACAAAGGAGCATCTAGACAGAAAAGAGAGGCCTTACAGATAGGCAAGTGGGAGAAATGGCAAGGTGATGATTGGCCACCAGAAAGAATTATTGAGTATTATGGACCTGCCACTTGGAATGATGATGGTATGTATGGTTATCGTACCCCAATCTATATGATTAATCGTATTATTCGCTTACAAGCAGTAGTTGAAATAATAACCAATGAAACTAGTCATGCTCTTACGCTTTTAGCTAGACAAAGTACTCAGATGCGCACTGCCATATACCAGAATCGCTTAGCCCTTGATTATTTGCTAGCAGCTGAAGGAGGAGTATGTGGTAAACTGAATTTAACTAATTGCTGTTTGAAAATAGATGATAAAGGTCAAGTAGTTGAAGAAATTGCTAAAGATATGCAAAGACATGCTTATGTGCCAGTACAGACGTGGCACGCCTTGAAATTTCCTAATTGGTTTGCTAACCTTTTCTCTTGGCTGGGAGGATTTAAGACTTTCGTTATCTTAGTACTAATCCTTGTTGCTGTTGTCCTCTGCTTACCATGTTTAATCCCATGTTGTATGCGTTCCCTTCATAGTGCTATTGATAGTACAGTAGAGCGGAAGACCGCAACTAGAATAATGGCTTTATACAAAGCTAACCCTAGCGGAACTAGTAAGAATCCTTTAATCAGGATGTGAATTTTCTGGAAAGTGATTTAATTCTCACACCTTATTAAGTAATAGGGTGAGATTAATCAAAGGGGGGAATGTGGCAGGTGCAGGCCTGTGACCCACGGTGTCTGACATAGGCAGGCCAGCATGGCTAGCTTGACCTGTAAATGAGGCCTGTGGAGAGGCATATAGGATTGCACATCCCCCAATATGCTGCTATTGTAAGAAAGAACTCAGTAGAAATATTGAATTAGCTTAGATAAGCAGAATTGCAGAATTAAGAAATGGAAAAATACAGAAAAGATGTGTTTTAAAGTTACTGATAAGAAAGAGTACATTTGCAGAGAAATATTGAGGAGTGCTGACAGATGAGTTACAGAACCTTGCTCTTCTGCACGCACAAATGGTCCCATAGCCTTGAAAGTGTGAAAGTAACAAGTTGATGAACTGACCATTGTAATTGGGACTAGAAGGGGGGCAGGCAGGTGTCATGCCTACAGAAGCCCACAGAAGGAACATAATTGGAGAAACTTATCAGTACCGGGACCAATGGAGGGGCTACGGGAGGTACGGGAGGTTACCGGGACCAATGAAATGTTTTTCTATACCTAGAATGGAACAGAAGTCTATAAAAGTTGTTGTAATGCTTGAAAACTTTGCTCAGCCATTTTGAAATTGCCTTGCTTGAGACTTGTGCACAAATAAATGATTTGGACCTTCTGAACAGACTCCTGGTATCATTGGTTTGTCTGCGCTTTGCTGCTACAGTGGAGGCCTTGGGGTGGCCTGGAATCAGCTCTGGGGAGTGTTTTAGACCTTTTGGGTATTTTTTTCTGGTCCTTTTTTTGGCGGGATCGGGTCTGGTGGCCATTTTGGATTTTTTTCAAAGTTGTTTTTCTTCGTGTTTTTTTTAGGGATAGGAGCTTCGTTTTTGCATTTCTTGGTCAGATATCAGCTAATTGACTCCAGCTCTATCTAATCCTGCAATTTGGAGCGTTTTTGAGCACTTTTAAAATCGCGATTTCTTTTCTGCTCTGTTTGCTTCAGCAAGGTGTTCCTGCTTTGCTGGCAAAGGGCTGTGTGCATAGCCATGCCTCCTAGTCCTCGGTGTCTGGTCTGTGGCATTCGTAGAAGTAGTAATTTGGAAGCCCGAGTCTGTGCCACTTGTTCTGCTTTGGGTGCTGGCATGGAGGATCCTCTGGAGGGCTCCAGTGCAGATCTCCCACCTGTATCTACAGAAGGGACATCAGAGCAGGCAGAGACGGTCCTTGGTCCGGGGATTTCTGTGGTGCCGGAGCGCCTGTTGGTGGGGGGCATCCAGGAGGGATCCCTGGGAGTTCCACCCGCCTTTTTCTCTCTCATGCAGGAGGCTCTGGCTCTCTTGTAGCCGGCGGGGGGAGGCTCGGTCCTGCCTCGCCGTGGGCTAAAGCGTCCACTTTCAGTGGAGGGAGACACTGGTCCACAAAAGAAGAGCCGGCCCCCGAGTGTTGCGGATTCTGTGCCTCCTGGGGACGAGTTCCACGAGGGGCTGGGGGAGGCTCTCGAGCTGGAGTCTGCGGAGGATTTAGAAGACGGCGAGTTGTTGGACGACGAGCAGAGTAGTAGAATAGTGCGTGTATTTCGTAAAGAGGAACTTCCGGCACTGATTGCCGAAACCCTCAAGGTATTGAACATACCCGTGGAAGATGCCACTGCGGAGGACAAGTTGGAGGATCCCTTGATGCAGGCGGTGCGCACTTCCCACAGAGTCTTTCCGCTCCATAGGGTTTTTAAAGCTATGATCCAGGAGGAGTGGAACAGTCCAGAGTCCGCTTTGCGCGGGGCTAGACTGTTGCCTAAGTTGTATCCTCTGTCGGAGGCTGATAGAGAGCTCTTTCGTTCGCCGAAGGTGGACTCGGCAGTTTCCGCTGTTACTAAACGGACTACTATCCCGGTGGAAGGTGCTGCGGCGTTGAAGGACCCGCAGGATCGGAAAGTTGATAGCTTGCTGAGACAGGCGTTTGATGTTGCTGCCCTGTCAATGCAGGCGGCGGTGGCCGGGGCCTGGGTGGCGCGCGGCTGCCTCCGCTGGTCTCAACAGTTCCAGGGGCCCCAGTCGGCGGAACAAGAGGCCGCGGCGTCCAGATTGGAGTCGGGTACCGTTTATTTGGCGGATATCCACTATGACCTCATTAGGGGTTAGCTAACGGCATGGCGTCGGCGGTAGCGGCGCGTCGTTCTCTTTGGTTACGCAATTGGGCGGCTGATGGCTCTTCTAAAGCTCGCCTTAGTAAGCTGCCGTTTAAGGGCAGGCAGTTATTTGGAGAGGACTTGGATAGGTTGGTAAAAGATCTCGGGATTCTAAGGGGGGTCGGCTTCCGGAGGATAAGCCCAAGCAGGGGAAGCCGACCTTCACCTTCCGGGGGTCTCAGCAGTCCTTTCGGAGGTTTCGTGCCTCCCGCTTTGGTCAGTCCCAGCGTTCCAGATATCTGGGGCGCGTACAGAGTTTTCGCGGATTTCGGGGGGCAGGTAGAGGTTTTGGCTCCTTCCAGGCGCAGGTCCCCAAAAAGTTGCAATGAAGCGAGGCCGGCTCCGGTGGCGGTGATTCCCGTAGGGGGCAGACTGCGGGATTTCTACCCTGCCTGGGCCGCTATCACATCCGATCGGTGGATGTTAGAAGTGATACGAGAGGGATATGCGCTCGAGCTACATCGACCGGTGCTCAATTCCTTCGTTATGTCCCCGTGCAGCGCTCCCTGGAAACGACGAGTCGTATCCGATACACTTTCCCGGCTGCTTAGGCTCCGGGCGGTCGCCCCCGTGCCGGAGGGGCAGTTAGGGTCCGGTCGATACTCCATCTACTTCGTCGTGCCGAAAAAGGAGGGCACCTTTCGACCAATCCTGCATTTAAAGAGAGTGAATCGGTGCCTCCGGGTGTCGCATTTTCGCATGGAAACGCTGCGCTCGGTCATAGCGGCGGTCCGCGAGGGGGAATTCCTAACGTCCCTAGACCTTACGGAGGCCTATTTGCACATTCCCATTCGCCGGGAACATCAAAGATTTCTGCGGTTTGCGCTGCCGGTGGGCCATTTTCAGTTTCAAGCCATGCCCTTCGGCCTAGCGACGGCGCCACGGGTCTTCACGAAGATCATGGTGGTGGTAGCGGCGTTCCTGCGGAAAGAGGGTGTCCTCGTGCATCCCTATCTCGACGACTAGTTGATCCGGGCGAAGTCGAGGGAGGAGAGTCTCCGGGCGACGGCGCGGGTCGTACAGGTTTTGCAGTCGTTAGGTTGGGTGGTCAATCGGGCGAAAAGCAGCCTTCTTCCCTCGCAGACCTTGGAGTATTTGGGGGCACGTTTCGAGACCGGCAACGGGAAGGTTTTCCTCCCAGTGCACAGAGCGCGGGCCCTGAGGCGGCTGGTGGAGCAGTTTCTAGCGAGACGGGCGTCCTCGGCTTGGCAATACCTTCAGCTTCTCGGCACGATGGCGTCGACCATCGAGGTAGTTCCGTGGGCAAGGGCGCACATGCGGCCTCTGCAGCGAGCGCTGCTGCGTCGATGGTGTCATCAGTCCGACTCGCTAGCTCGTCAGTTAGTTTGCCCCTTGGAGGTTCGGCGCAGCCTTCGCTGGTGGTTGCGTTGGCGCTCTCTGGCGAACGGTATGCCCTTGGAGTCTCCTGTCTGGCATCTGCTGATGACGGATGCCAGTTTGAGCGGCTGGGGGGCTCATTGCGAGGGCCAGATTGCTCAGGGCCAGTGGTCCTCGCGGGAGAGAGCCGGTGGTCCATCAACCGACTGGAAATGAGAGCCGTGTGGTTGGCTCTGACAGCGTTTCAGCCTTGGCTGCAGGGAGCGGCGGTCAGGGTGCTATCCGACAATGCCTCCACGGTAGCCTACATAAATCGCCAGGGAGGCACAGGCAGCGCGGCGTTGGAAGCGGAGGCGGATCTGCTTCTGGATTGGGCAGAGCGGCATCTTCGGTGTCTGTCGGCCCAGCATATCGCAGGGGTTCACAATGTGGAGGCGGACTTTCTGAGTCGTTGCAGGGTAGACCCCGGAGAGTGGTCTCTACATCCCGAGGTATTTTGTGTTGCTGGTCCGTCGTTGGGGTCTGCCGATAATGAACCTCATGGCGACCTTCGAGTCCGCGCAGGTCGAAAGGTTCTTCAGCAGGCGTCGGGAACGCATGTCGGAAGGCCTCGATGCATTGGCACAAAGGTGGCCAAGGTACGGGCTGCTTGGGCTCTGCTGGGTCGCCTAGTACAGCGGATCGAGCGGCATCCGGGTCCCGTGGTTCTGATTGCCCCGGACTGGCCTCGTCGGCCTTGGTATGCGGATCTGGTGCAGTTGAGTGTGGCCGATCCGTGGCTCCTTCCTCCTCGGCCGGATCTCCTTCGGCAGGGGCCGCTGCAGATGCCTCAGGTGGCTCGATTCTCGCTTACGGCATGGCTATTGAGAGGGCGCGAATGAGAGCCAAAGGTTATTCTCCGGAGGTCATTGCTACCTTGTTGCGGGCGCGGCGTCGGTCTACGTCGCTAGCGTATGTCCGGTTCTGGCGTATTTTTGAGAGCTGGTGTGCGGCTCGCGAGTTGCGGCCTTTGCGGACCTCCGTTCCTCAGATCCTCTCCTTCTTGCAAGCAGGGGTGGACAAGGGCCTGGCGGCCAGTTCGTTGATGGTACAACTTGCAGCTCTTGCGTGTTTTCGAGGCAAGGTTCAGGGCCAGTTATTGGGGTCCCATGCGGACGTGAAGCGCTTCTTGCGAGCGGTGTTGCTTATGCGTCCTCCGTGCAGGGCTTTAGTGCCCTCGTGGGACTTGAATTTGGTGTTGAGGTCTCTGGTGGCTTCGCCGTTTGAACCCTTGGCGCAAGCTTCGTTGAAGGACTTGACATTGAAAACGGTGTTTCTGGTAGCGATCTCGTCAGCTCGCAGGATCTCGGAGTTGCAGGCTCTTTCGTGTAGGGAACCCTATCTGTCTTTCTCTGCCGACAAGGTGGTATTGTGACCGGTTCCCGCATTTTTGCCTAAGGTAGTTTCGGCGTTTCACATGAATCAGGTGGTGTCTCTCCCGGTGTTTGCCAAGGAACGGGGCAAGCACGCGGATAACTCCTTGCACGCGTTGGATGTCCGTTGCATTTGGCGGTCCGCGCAAGGGGGAAGCAGCGTCTAAGTCTTCCATTTCCCGCTGGTTGAAAGAGGCGATTTCGTCGGCATACCTTTTACACGGCAGGATGGTTCCTGCCGGGCTTCGGGCTCACTCGACTAGGGCGCAGGCGGCGTCTTGGGCAGAAGTTAGCTTGGTACCGGCGGTGGATATTTGTCGGGCGGCGACGTGGTCGTCCTTGCACACCTTTGCTAAGCACTATCGTCTGGATGTGCAGGTGGCGTCGGATGCGCGGTTTGGGTCTCGGGTGCTTCAGGCTGGACTAGCGAGGCCCTCCCGTTGAGATTTACTGCTCTGTTACATCCTCTATGGTTCCGGGACTGGACTAGAGGGACGCTAAGGAAGAGTAAATTAGACTTACCTGCTAATTGTTGTTCCTTGCGGAACTCTAGTCCAGTCCCGGATCCCTCCCTGTCTATCTGTTCTCGCTGCCAGCCAAGAAGGTACATTCATTATAGGAGTCTGCCAGGGTTTTTTGTTCTCTATGCTTTCGGTCAGAGCTCCTCTGCTTGCAGCACGCCTTAGTTTCCTTTCGGGGTCAAATCTTGGGGGTGAGCGGTGGCGTCTCTTGTTGCATGCGTTTTGCACAAGGGTCGCCACAGCCGTTCTGGTCCGCCTTCCCGTAGGCGGGAGGTTGTTCTTACGCAATTGGAAAAAAAAAACAAAATTTTGCTAGTAGTGGGAACTTTAGGGTCAGGATCCTTTTTTCCACTGTGTTGTTATATCTACTTATTTGTTGCTCTGCTTAGTATGCTTTGTCAATAGGTGCTGATGTGTGGGCGGTCCTTGGGGCTGCATATAGCTGGATGATCAAAGAGATGAAGATGTTCAGTCTCCAAAGCTGCTGGTGGAGGTTCACAACTCTATGGTTCTGGGACTGGACTAGAGTTCCGCAAGGAACAACAATTAGCAGGTAAGTCTAATTTACTCATCTTTTCCAGTCAGTTGGCCATGATGCTGTCTTCCATATTTCTTGGCAGAGCCTTGTAAGTACAGTAACAGCTGCATCAGATTGCTGTAATACTTCTATGGGAATGCATTCAATGCCTGGTGCTTTGTTCTTTGATAAGGCTTTCAATGCTGCTTCAACTTCTTCTTTCATCACCAATGGTTCCAGATCATAAGGTACAGGTTGAAACGGCTGTTGGTCCACTTGATCTTTATCATATAAAAACTCTGTATATTCCTTCCATCTTTTCTTGATGTTCTCAGCATCATTCAACATAGAACCTTGAGCATCTTGTAACATTCCAATTCAAGGCTGGAACTTTTTCTTTAAACTTTCGTAGCTTTAGGAAAGCTGATCTTGTTTTTCCTCTAATAGTTTCTGCTTCTATATCCTTGCATGCGTCATTGTAGTACTTTTTCCTTGTCCTGTCTTGCTGCACGTTGGAAATCTCTGTTGAGTTCTGTGATTGTCTTTCTTTCTCCTCTGGCTTTAGCTTCTTCTGCGTTTCTGGGCAATTTTCAGAGTTTCTTCCGTCATCCATTTTGGCCGTTTTTTCTTTTTTTACCTTTTGTAGAGACTTCTCGCTTTCTTCCAACAACAACCTTCTTGATGTCATTCCATAACGTATTACTATATACGCCGTTCACCACAGACCAGCCAGATTTTTCAACACTAACCTCCTGTTTTTCAGCGCAATAACAGACTGGCTCTGCACCCAAAACCTAAGGATAAATTTAAAGAAAACCGAAGCACTATTCATTACCAGGGACCAATCCTTCATACCACCGGCGGTACTAAAAGTAAGAGATGCTGAACTTCAAAGCAAACCAACCATCCAATACCTAGGGATAACACTTGATCAGCAACTGAACATGAAAGCCCATATAAAAAACACTGTCAAGGCAGTATATCTTAAGATTTCGCACAATTTGCCACCTATGACCTCTGCTAGACCCGGATGACTTTAGGACAGTCTACCAGGCACTAATCATCCCCACTTTGATTATGCCAATATCTTCCTACAGGGGTTACCAAAAAATGCATTGGTCCCACTACAACTAGCCATGAATGCCGCAGCCAGAATTCTACATGGTGCATCCAGGAGGGACCACATCCACCAATCCTGAAGCAACTTCACTGGCTACCAGTTCATTTTAGAATCACCCTTCAAGACCCTACTGATGACATTTTAAAGCCATCAATAGAATCACTTCCGCCTCTATCACAGACCTCATCATCCCCACTCCCACAAACAGAGTCAGAAGATTCATTTACAGTAAACACCCTGAGTATCCCCACCAAGATCACAAAATGCTCGCAGTCCACAAAAAAGAGAGCTTTTGAGTACTACGCTCCTTTGTGCTGGAACACCCTCCCAACCTAACATCCGATCCATTACAGACCTCACCACCTTCAGAAAGGCCCTGATACATCACCTCTTCATGCAACACTACGGCACCACACAACATCGAGTCATCTCCAATCAACTAAACACCCATCCCACGCCACCCATATACATGACACCAGCACAAACATGTTAGCCCTACCAGAACCTGACTAGGACCATGTACATTGTATCTAAGAATGTTTGTAATAACCTAGAATGTAAATATCTAGCTTAAACACTGTATATAGTTTACCCAGTTCAACCCAAGTTTACCATCCCTGTTCTCTGTAAGTCCAGTACGAGCCTCTCGACTGGACAAAGTTAATGTTTATTGTAAACCGAGCTGAATTTGAAAAGCGCGGTATAGAAAAGACTTTTAAATAAAATAAAATAAAAAAATAACTCTTCTGGAGCTCTGTCATTTGTATCTAAAGCAGCAAATCGATTTTGCAGGCAGTCTTTAAATTCCAGTGGTATATTCTCAAGGTCATATTTTGCTGCATTCATGAGTGGTTTGCTCTTTTTCAGCTTTAGCTTGAGTTTGCATACTAGTAGTTGATGATCTGTACCACAGTCATAAGAACATAAGAAACATAAGATATGCCATACTGGGTCAGACCAAGGTCCATCAAGCCCAGTATTCTGTTTCCAACAGTGGCCAATCTAGGTCACATGTACCTAGCAGTTTCCCCAAGAGAAACAAATTCCACAATGCTTTACTGGGTCAAGCATTGATATCTTCGGTCACTTCTTAATAATGGTTTATGGACCTTTCCTCCAGGAACTTGTCCAAACCTTTTTTAATCCCAGCTACACTAACAGCCTTTACTACATCCTCCGGTAACAAATTCCAGAGTTTCATAACACGTTGAGTGAAAAAATATTTTCTTTATTAGTCTTAAAATAGTTTACCCTGTAGCTTCATTGCATGTCCCCCTAGTCTTTCTATATTCTGATAAGTGTAACCAATCGATCTACGTTGACCCGTTCCACTCCGTTCATTAATTTATAGACTTCTATCATATCTCCCCTCAGCCGTCTCTCTTTCCAGGTTAAAGAGCCCTAACCTTTTTAGCCTTTCTTCATAGGAGTATCCTTCCATTCTCTTTACCATTTTGGTGGCTCTTCTCTGTACCTTTTCTAAAATCGCTATATCCTTTTTAAGATACGGCGACCAGAATTGCACACAATATTCAAGGTGCGGTCTCACCATGGAACGATATAGAGGCATTATAATATCTTTTGTTTTATTTTCCATTCCTTTCCTTATCATACCTAGCATTCTATTTGCTCTCTTGGCCACCGCTGCACACTGGGCCGAGGGTTTTAACATGGTATCCACAATGACGCCTAAATCTTTTTCCTGGGTGGTGGTTCCTAATGTGGAACCTTGCATCGTGTCACCATAGTTTGGGTTGTTCTTCCCTAGGTGCATAACCTTGCACTTGTCCACATTAAATTTCATCTGCCATTTTGATGCCCAGTCTTCCAATTTATCAAGATCCTCTTGCAATTTTTCACAATCCTCTTGGGTGTTAACAACTTTAAATAGTTTTGTGTCATCTGCAAATTTGATAACCTCACTCGTTATGCCACTTTCCAAGTCATTTATGAAGATGTCAAAAAGCAGCGGACACAGCACAGATCCCTGGGGTACAACCACTATTCAACTTTCTACATTGGGAAAATTGGCCATTTAGCCCTACCCTCTTCTTTCTATCTTTTAACCAGTTACTGATACACAATAGTACAATGCCTCCTATCCATTGACTCTTTAGTTTTGCCAAAAGTCTCTGATGAGGGACCTTGTCAAAGGCTTTCTGAAAGTCCAGATACACAATATCAACCGACTCACCTTTGTCCACCTGTTTATTCACTCCTTCAAAAAACATAACAGATTAGTAAGACAAGATCTTCCTTGTCTAAAGCCATGTTGGCTGTCTCCCATTAGGTTGTGACTATTTACATGCTGAGTAATTTTATTCTTTATGATGGTTTCTACCATTTTTCCGGGTACTGACGTCAGGCTCACCGGTCTGTAGTTTCCCGGATCACCCCTGGAACCCTTTTTAAAAATTGGTGTTACATTGGCGATCCTCCAATCTTCAGGTATTAGAGATGATTTTAATGATAGTTCACAGATTACTAATAGCAGGTCTGCAATCTCATATTTCAGTTCTTTCAACACCCTTGGATGTATACCATCCGGCCCGGGTGATTTGCTACTCTTCAGTTTATCTAATAGTTGTAAGACATCTTCCCGATGTATCACTATTTTCCTTCAATCTTCCTGCACCTTTAAATACCACTTGTGATAAGGAAACTTATCATAGCTCAGGTAGGAGCTATAGAAAAGATGATGTGACTCTGAACAAGCAACCTGTCAGTTCTGGTAGAAGTAAGAAAACAGAGTTTTCACATAAAAGACTACCAGTCCCAGAATGCACCAGGTTTCCAGCAGCCATGAGAGGGGCTGAAGTGAGAAAACGTGTGTGCAATCAAGAGAGCTATGAGGTAATCCCTAAGCACTCATCTCAAAGGGCAGGGCCTGATTCAACACAGCTGCGCTGTGTTAGGGAGGAGCACACATTAGGACAGAATAAGAATAGAGCTTATTCTTCAGATAAGAGCTTCAGGAAAAGAGACAGCAACGGCTGCAAGCTCCAGCCCAGCTACAGGTTTAAGCATCACCTCGAGAAGCAGAAGCCAAGCCAAGCGGATAGAGAGAGAAGGAAACTCTCTGGAAGGACGAGCAGGAAGGCCATTGGAAGGTGGGGGAGATTCCAAGGCAGTACGCATCCTGGGAGGTATTCCAAAAGCCAGAAGAGTCCATTGGACTGGATTCAGCCAGAGGAATGGAGTGGCAGAGATAAGAATCACCAGTGGCCTACCTGGAAGAGAGAAGACTGCATGTGGAAGGGACTTTCAGACCAAGGCCAGAAGGTATGTGAGAGAGGATCCAGTGTCCAGGGATCAAGATTGGAAGGCTGGACATAAGAACTGGATTACATACTGGCCAGGCTATACAGAGAGGCATTATGATAGCAGGAGAGGCTCAGGTATGAACACTGATCCAGACACTATCTATAATAGTGAATGTCAGCAAGGGAATAAGTATTCTCATGATAGTGCATTATGCAAAGAATCATCTGTGCCAATGTATGATAGTGACCCTATGCTGATTGATTGAAGGGGGAGATACAGCAGATGAAACTATTAATTACATGGACTGTTCTCTATCTAAATGCTATTGCTAGCTTTCTGTGAGCAAACACATCAGCCATCACAAAGAAACCTAACTTTGGTTTTCTTATTTCCACTGCAAACAGCTCTTAAAGCAGGATTTGGGCTCACACAGTAGCAGCCATCCAGCTAAGGGTTTCAGCTGGTCAATTGATAGTAATTAAAGCTGCACCTGATGTGTGTGTGAGCAAGGGAGAATCACTGTTGGATCTGCGTGGAAAATAAGCAGAAGTTAACCTAACCAGCAAAGTTTATTCATTTCTTTGTGCCTTTTTATTTGGTAATTATTTGCTAAGAAAACATTAGCTAATTGCCTGACAAGCTGAAGGTTGTTTTCTGGTTTGCTTTGAGACTTTATGTTATCCATTTAAACACTGCAAGCAAGTAACCTCATTTATATTGCTACCAAGCATATTTGTGCTGGGTGAATTAAACCCCATCAATAAAAGAAGTATTTTATTGGCCTTACCACTGGTATCACAACTCAATTATTGTCTTCAGCTGTGTTTGGGAGTGAAAGAACTACATTACCCACAATATCTTGCAAGAATCATATGAATATATGCATCGTCAAGATTGTGTAAGTTCATCACCCTAGGCAGCCGTTTGACACACTTCAGTCATGGGTAACATCCCTACATCTTCCTCAGTAAAGACCGAAGCAAAGAATTCATTCAGTCTCTCCGCTATCGCCTTGTCGCCTCTTAGTGCTCCTTTAATCCCTTTATCATCTAATGGACCAACTGACTCTCTCACAGGTTTTTTGCTACGAATGTACTTGAAAAGGTCTTTATTTCGCGTTTTTGCTTCCGCAGCAAGCTTCTTCTCAAATTCTCTCTTTGCCTGCCTTATCAATGCCTTGTATTTGACTTGCCAGTGCTTGTGCTGTTTCCAGGTTTCGTCGTTTGGCTCTTTTTTCCATTTCCTGAAAGATGCTTTTTTGGCAACAACAGCCTCTCTGACCTCTCCTTTAAACCATTCTTTTTGTTTTTTTGACTTCCTTCAACTTTTCTTAAAGCGTGGAATACAGTGGTCTGGGCTTCCAAGATAGTATTTTTCAACAACACCCAAGCTTGATGAACGTCTTTAACCTTCGCAACTGCTCCTTTTAGTTTTTTCTTAACTGTTTTCCTCATTTTATTTATTTATTTATTTATTTATTTGAACTCATTTCTATACCGCTCCTTCCGGTGATCAGCAGCGGTTCACATCAAACATTTAACTCTGCAACGTTAGCAGTGTACATAAAACAAAATTAGCAGTTTACATAAAACAGTAGTGTGGAGCATTGAACGTGTAAAAAATGGAGGTAACATTAACTTCATAACTCAAACTATTTACATAATAAGGAACACATATGGTGATACATATGGTTAAAAACTATATACAATATATTTGAATATTTGAATATATTTTGATATATATATTTGAATATATTGAATATTTGAATATATTGAAATATTGTATATATTTGAATATATACAATATATTTGAATATATATATTCAATAGTGATCATAGGCATGATCGCCTTTGACTTACTTCGTGGAGGCGGGATCGTAAGGAAATCCACAGTACTACCTTTTAACTTTCGAAAGGGAGACTATGATAAAATATTCAAATATATTGTATATATTCAAATATATACAATATTTCAATATATTCAAATATTCAATATATTCAGTATGTATCAATATATTGAATATATTGAATATTTGAATATATTGAAATATTGTATATGTTTGAATATATACAATATATTTGAATATTTTATCATAGTCTCCCTTTCGAAAGTTAAAATGGTAGTACTGTGGATTTCCTTACTATCCCTCCTCCACTAATTACATCAAAGGCGATCATGCTATGATCACTATTGCCAAGTGGCCCCAACACCCTTATCTCTTGCACTAGATCTGGTGTTCCACTAAGGACTAGGTCTAATATGGCTTCCCCTCTGGTTGGTTCATCAACCAGCTGCTCCAAGAAGCTGTCATTTATTTCATCTAGGAACTTTATCTCCCTAGCATGTCCTGACGTGACACTGACCCAGTCGATACGGGGTAATTGAAATCACCCATTATTATTACTGCGCTGTAACTTTTGTTTAGCTTCCTTGATTTCTTGAGCATTTCATCATCCATTTGGTCATTCTGGCCAGGTGCTCGATAGTACACCCCCACTGCCATTGCCTTCCCCGTTTTATATGGAATTTCAATCCATATAGATTCTACAGCAGATTTTGTTTCCTGCAAAACCTTTATCCTTTCTGAGTCAATGCCCTCTCTAACATAGAGCGCAACCCCTCCACCAATTTGATCAGCTCTATCATTACACGATATAGTTTGTACCCAGGTATCACAGTGTCCCACTGGTTGTCCTCCTTCCACCATGTCTCTGATATTCCAATCATATCTAACCTTTCATTTAGTGCTATATATTCTAACTCTCCCATCTTATTCATTAGACTTCTAGCATTGCATACAAGCATTTTAGAGAATGTATTTTATTCATGTTTGGCTATTGTTAGGACATGGGTAAATTGGGATCTTTAAAGCTCTGTCTGCTCCATACTTGAGGGCATTTGGGGATACTTTACTCTTTTGTGGAACCTCTCTGCTTTTGGTAGTATCCTTCAAGGATACATTCTTCCGAACCATCCGCTCTTGGGCGACAGACGGCATACCCCTAATATCTAGTATAAAAGCTGCTCTAACTCCTTATTAAAGAATAATGCCAGCAGCCTGGTTCCATCCCGGTTAAGGTGAAGCCCATCCCTTCGGAAGAGCCCCTCCTTTCCCCAGAATGTTCCCCAGTTCCTAACAAATCCAAAACCCCTCATCTCTGCACCATTGTCTCATCCACGCATTGAGACTCCGGAGCTCTGCCTGCCTTTTGGGTCCTGCGCGTGGAACAGGAAGCATTTCGGAGAATGCTACCCTGGAAGTTCTGGATTTCAACTTCCTACCTAAAAGCCTAAATTTTGCCTCCAGAACCTCCCTACCACATTTTCCTATTTCATTGGTACCGACATGTACCAAGACAGCAGGACTCCTCCCCAGCACTATCTAAGACCTTATCTATGTGGCGCGTGAGGTCCGTTACCTTCGCACGCAGGCAGGCATGTTACCAGGCGATCCTCACGTCCACCAGCCACCCAGCTATCTACATGCCTAATGATCGAATCACCAACTATAACGGCTGTCCTAACCCTTCCCTCATGGGCACATGGCCCTGGAGAAACTTCCTCGGTGGCGAGAGGGTTTTACATCACCTGGAGGACAGGTCCTAGTTACAGGATCACTTCCTGCCACACCAGGGTGATGCTCTCCTGTCACGTGACCTCTCTCCTCCATGGCAACAGGGGTGCTGCCAGACTGGAGGTGGGACTTCAGGACTATATCCCTGTACGGTCTCGTCTATGTACCTCTCTGTCTGTCTTATGTTTTCCAAGTCTGCTACTTTAACCTCTAGAGAACGGACTTGTTCCCTGAGAGAAAAGAGCTCCTTGCACCTAGTGCACACGTAAGACCTCTCACCAACTGGGAGAAAATCATACATGTGGACACTCAATGCAAAAGACTGGAAAGCCCCCATCCCGCTGCTGGACTGCTGTCTGCATCTTAGTTTTAAGTTTGTGTCTAGATCTTTAAGGTCTACTTACTAGGGGTTGCTATGGGTATTTATACCAATAAAACTGTACCTAATATGTTTAATATACAAGCTATGGGTTTTGTCTTTGTTGATGTTATAGAGCTTTTCCATCGTTGACTTCCACAGATGTAGTCAATTTGATTTTTATACAATCCATTGGGTGAAGTCCATGTGTACAGTCGCCGCTTGTGTTGCTGGAAGAAGGTGTTCGAGATGAATAGATCGTTGGTCTTGCAGAATTCTATCAGTCTTTCTCCAGCTTCATTTCTGGTGCCAAGTCCATATTTTCCAACTACTTTGTCTTCTTCTTTGTTGCCAACCTTTGCATACCAATCACCCATGACTATCAGGATATCCGGTTTGCAGGTTCTGTCAATTTCCGCTTGTACTGGTTCATAGAACTTTTCAATTTCTTTCTCTTCTGCAGCTGTTGTTGGGGCATATACTTGAATTATAGTTGTGTTGGTAGGCATTCCTCGTAGACGAATAGAGATTAAGCGTTCGCTGACTGCATTGTATTTCATTACAGTTCTTGCAAAGTTTCTTCTTTATTATAAATGCAACACCATTTCTTCTTTGTCTTTCATTTCCAGCATAGTAGACCATGTGATCATCTGATTGCAAAGTGCCCGATGCCAGTCCATTTCAGTTCGCTGACACCCAACAGATCAAGTTGTAAACGTTCCAGTGCGTTCTTGACCACCTCCAACTTTCCTTGGTTCATGCTTCGTAGTTCCATGTTCCAATGTGTAAGACATCTTTACAGCTTCTGACTCTCCATTTCATTCGCAGCTACATCAGCAGTCAGACGTCCCGAGGGCTTTGATCCCACCACATCATAAATGCTGACTTTACTCTGAAAAGTCTGTTAGCTCTTCCCCAGTAGCTAGTTTGAGTGCCTTCCAACCTGGGGGTCTCATCTTCCAGCACTACAGCACAATTTGTTTTGTTGTAACTATCCATTGGGTTTTCATGGCAAGATACAGAAGTAGATTGCCGGGCCTTTCTTTCCGCGCAGTTTAGAGTTTGGTGTTGTTGCCGTTGTCACAGAAATGTGATCCTCCGCCGTCAACACTATCCCATTCTGCTGCTGCCCAGATGGGTGGTTTGTCTTGGTCTGGCCTGTCAGCTGAGACCTGTCCATCTTGGGAGACCCTGCCAGTAGTTAAACTACCGATAGTTTAGCTCTCAGCATCACTGATGCACACCAAGCCCTCACAGCACGACATGCTGCAAACCAAGTGAGGTTTGCAGCTTGTCGTGCTGCTCCATACCTTTTAAGAAATGGTGACCAGAATTCCACCCAATATTCAAGATGTGGTTGCACCATGGAACGATACAGAGGCATCATAATATTCTTGTTTTTATTCTCCATTCTTTCCCATATGATTCTTGGCATTCTATTTGCTTTCTTGGCCGCCGCTGCACAGTGGGCGGAGGGTCACTGTTTCAACGTATTATCCAAGATGACTGTCTAAATCTTTTTCCTGAGTATTGGTGTATTAGTATGGCCTTGCCGAATCCCTGCACAACTGGGGCTCTGCTGCCCATAGTTAAGCACAGCTCCAGTCTAAGAGTTTTTACTGATTTGCGCTGGCAGGGAAGAATTTGGCTAGTTTCTTACACAGTGCCATAGCCGATCTTTGCCAGCAGGCTTTGGTAGTAGGCCCAAAGTAGCACCCCTCCTGCCAAAGCTTGACATGGCCAGTCTCCATCAGCAGGCTGTAGAGTTGGGGCCTAGAGCAGCACCCTCCCACTACAGCCTAGAGCTCTACTAATGCCTCTCACTGCTTTTTGCCTTCCTCAGCTTACCGTACAGATGCTGTGTCCCAGGGTGCTTGCAGACGGCAGCTTCTGCCCTCATCCTTCTGGTAGTGTTTAGATGGCAGGAATTGGGCAGCTGCTCACAAAACTCATTGCTGGTGGGTCAGCACTAAGCAGGTCCTGGCTTCTCCTGCCACATTGTACTGTTGTGGGGAGGAGCCCATTCTCAAAAATTTGCCCAGGTCCCCATAAGAGATTGAAGTGACCCTGCTACCAAACAACAATCCCGTGCTCTCTGAGGGTAAAAGACTATACTGATGGCTCTTCAAGTTTGTGCAGCTGTCAGAATCCATTGTTTTGCTTTGACTGCTACTGCTCTTTGCTGTCCCTGGAAGCTGCTGCCCTAGGCGGCTGCCAAGTCCTAATGGTTGGCCCAGCCCTCCACAACCTCCTAAATTCCAATGCACAAGAAGGTCATTTGAAAACTTTTACCAGAATCTGAGGGATTCGGTAGCTGGCAATGAAACTATGGCTAGAGAGAAATCTATAGGACTGAGACTATCCCACCTACTTGTGATTGCAAAGAAAATTTGCGTTGCAACTTTAATTGCATATTCTGAACGTATCGAGGAAAGGGTATTGGATTTCATTCTGGCTTTTTCTCAGCAGTTCAAGACTACTACCACTACTACTACTACTTACATCATTTGTATAGTGCTACTAGGCATAAGCGCTATATAGAGACATGTAAGAGACAGTCCATGCTCATAAGAGCTTACAGTCTAGTCAAGACAGACAACACAACAAGTAGGGACTAGGATACACTTAGGGCAGCGATGGCGAACTTATGGCACGCGTGCCAGCTGTGGCACGCGAAGGCCTTGCAGCTGGCACGCGGGAAGGTCCGCAATCGGACAAAAAAAAAAAAAAAAACCCTGTCTGCTGCTGCTGTCGGGGCCGCCGCGGCAGAATCGAGCGGTGCCGCGGGGCCCCCCTGTACCCGGCAGATCCTGCCCTCCCCGTAGCAGCTCTCTCTTTGGAGCTACAGTCAGACGCGCCGGCTTGCAGAGCGCGAAGGGAAGAGTTTCCCTTTCGCGACTCCGTTAAGCCCGCGTGGGCTGATGGGAACTTCCCATCAGCCCCCGCGGGCTTAACAAGAGCAGCGAGGGAACTCTTCCCTCGCGCTCTGCAAGCCGGCGCGTCTGACTGCAGCTCCAAAAGAGAGCTGCTACGGGGAGGGCAGGCTCTGCAGGGTGGGTACAGGGGGGCCCCCGCGGCACGCTCGATTTCTGCAGCGGCCGGCCCCGACAGCGGCAGCAGACAGGTTTTCTTTTTTTTTTCTTAATTTTCCCTGGTCTGGGCTGGGCTGGGGGGGGTGGGGGTTAGGAGTGGTGATGGGCTGGGCTGGGCTGGGCCCTGCGGGGGGTTAGGAGTGGATGTTGATGGGGCTGTGGGCTGGGCTGGGGGGGGTTAGGAGTGGTGATGGGCTGGTAGGGGGGGTTAGGAGTGGTGATGGGCTGGGGAGGGTTAGTAGTGGTGATGGGATGGGCTGTGGGCTGGGGGGGTTAGGAGTGGTGATGGGCTGGGCTGGTGGGGGTTAGGAGTGGTGAGGGCTGGGCTGGGCTGGTGGGTGGTTAGGAGTTATTGATGGGCTGGGCTGGGCTGGGCTGGTGGGTGTAGGGAGTAGTGATGGGCTGGGGGGGGGGGGTATAGGACTGTGGTGATTGGGCACTGGGCTGGGGGGGTTAGGAGTGGTGCATGGACACTGGGCTGGCTGGCGGGGGTTTAGGAGTGGTGATGGCGGCAACCTGGGCTTGGCTGGGGGGGTTAGGAGTGGTGATGGGCGATGGGCTGGGGGGGTTTAGGAAGTGGTGATGGGCGCTGGGGGGGTTAGGAGAGTGGTGATAGGCGCTGGGGGGGCTTAAACTACTAAAAATTGAGTGATGGTGGGATTAGGACTGGAGTGGGCTGATGGGGAGGTTAGGAACTGGAAATTGGGCTAGGTGGGATTAGCGACTGGAGAGTGGGCTTATGGGGGGCTAGGACTGGTAATGGGTTGGGGTGGGTTCGCTAGGACTGGAAAATGGGCTGAGAGCTGAAGGGGGCTTGAAACTGCAAAATAGCTGTTGGGGGATGGGGCTTGGAATGGAAATGGGGCTGAGGGGAAGTGGGGGGCTTGGAACTGTCCAATAGCTGATGGGGGACGGGGATTCTTGGAATGGAACTGGGCTGAGGGGAAAGTGGGGGGCTTGAAGAAGGGAAATGGATGCTGGGTGAGACTGGAACTAGAAGGGAGCTGATGTTGGGGGAGCTGATTATAATGGGATGGGGCTGGGGAGCAGTAAAATGGAGAGGGGGAAAAATATTTGTGTAGGAGGGATGAAAACTCTACAATTGGCCAGAGTATTGGGAGAGTAATTGGGGATTGAGGATTGGAGGGGTTTTAAACTTTGTGTGGATTGAAATAGGAATGAGGAAAACACGAGCAAAGGAGAAAGATTAGTATGTTAAAGCAGATGTAGAGAGAGAGAGAATGGAAAAAAAACTAAGAAGAGAGAAGAAAGGACAAATGGACAGCAGACGATGGAGACGTTAGCAGAAAACATGAAAGAGAAACCAGAAGAAAATGGCTGGACCAATTGCAACTGAAAACAAATGGCACAAAAAGGTAGAACAATATCCTTTATTTTGAATTTATTAACTGGAATATGTCAGCTCTGGGAAATGTGCATCATTACCATCTGCGCTTTGTTTGGTACAAGGAGGAAAATTCCTATTTGACGTTGCCCACTTGTTTACTCTTTCCCAGTATTCACTGAAATGTATTGGTTTAATATTTGCAGTGTTTGCCTTTTGATAGGTAGAGGTATGGTGCTTTGTAGAGTCCATGGTAATGCTGTTCAGGATACGGCGGGGTTTGTTGCTATGGGTTTCTAAATGGGCAGCGTTTGTAGTAGTTCCTAATGTGCCTGGCCGGTTGGTCCACTGGATTTTAATAGTAATGTAGAAATCTTTTAGGTCTTCTTCTTTATCCCTACACATCATTAAACTAGACCATGTTTACTAAAAGTTAGTGCTATGGTAACAGTATGCAAATATTTATTATGCCAAATTAAGACCCACTTATGCAAATGACTTGCTGGCACTTTGAGGAAATTCTTTGGTTTTGTGCGGCAGTTTGGGCACTCGGGACTCAAAAAGGTGTAGCCATCACTGACTTAGGGGAATTGGTAATGAAAAACCACAATAGAGGTATGAACAGGAAACACTAAGAAAGCAGGCATAAGGAGAGCAGCAAGGTAGAAAGCTTGAAGTTGGAAATTGGCAGTGGAAGAGTAGGGCACAGGGATAGAAGGGATCTGCCAGAAGAGAAAGAGTTGCCTGAGGATGGGTATAGGGGAGAGATAAGGAGAGGAAAGGTAGTGAGGAGCAGCTGAATGAAGGCACTTACAGGTCAGTAGTAGAAGTTTGAACTGGATGCAGAAACAGGGAGCCAATTGAAGTGACTTGAGAAGAGCCGGGGTGACAATGAGCATAGCGACACTGATGAAAGTCTGACCGTGCAGACCGAGTTTTGAACAGACCTGGAAGTGGGAAAGATGATTCAGAGGAAGACCAGCGAAGAGGAGTTGCAATAATCTAGAATGGGGAGTTGACTTAAGAGAATAAATAAGGGGTCTGTAGTAGTGTTTTCAGAAAGGTTAATGGATATGATTTTGGCTCATTGTTTGTAGAGAATAACAGAGACAGGTTTTTAGCTATTGTTTAGATGTGTGTGGAGACGAAGAGGGAGGGGTCAAAGATCACCCAAAAGTTGCAAGGCCCGAATAAAACAGTATTGGTAGAGTGTTATTTCTCACAAACAATAGAGAAAGAGATGCAGATGGTGAAATGAATAAGGCAGCCCATGTTTTGTCCATGTTTCATTTCAGATGGCAGTGAGACACCTCACCCAGTCCAGGCACTAATGTCAGATAAGCAAGGCAGACATCTGGTCCTGGATTCCCGAAGATTTTTAGGTGCAGAGATGTAGATTCTGGGAAGTTGTCATCATAGAGATGATACTGAAAAGCATGTGAGGAGATGTTTCAACCAAGGGACTGTGAGTGTTGTAGGAGAGAAGAAAGAGTAGGTCCGGCGTGGAGTACACCGAGGCTGAAGAGCAGGATGGTATTCGCGTAGGAGTCCACCAGAACAGACACTGAAAGTGTGGTGGGACAGATAAGAAGAAAACCAGGACATAACAGAACGTCGCTAAATGGGTGGCCAGGTGAGAACATGGTATTAAGGAGAAGGTGGGGTTGGTCAACGGCTGCCCCGCGCTACATCCCCTACGGAGAGGGGTGTGTACAATATGGATGAGGGTCGAGCATAAGTTCCTCTTCTATAGTGGGTTTCGTCTAGGGGAGTCGTATAAGAGATGCTACTTCCTCCCGTGTACTACAGACAAATTTGTGTGCTCGGGTGGTGTGTCTGTTCAGGACAGGTGGTAGGCACGGGGAGGTGAGTTGGGCACACATTATCTGTGTCTTGTAGTCTGTATATTCTATTGGGTTGTGAGGACGCCTGATGGCGATGTGTTGGAGTCGATACTGATGATGGGATGTGGGGTCCTCAGTGGTGCTATCTCTGTTTGCCGGTGTGCCCGAGTGGTGTGCAGTGGGAAGAGAAAAGGTCTGAGGGGGGGGGCTTGTAGGGGGGGGGGAGGATAGCCAGAGGTGGACACAGCAAGCCAACAGTCTGTTAAAACCTAGCACTAGAAAGGCGTCAAACTAAGTCCCGGCCGTAAAAAGGGGAGGCATGTGAGGGCGCCCAATTGTAAAAACAAAACAGTGCTGAAACTGTAATCCAGTTTCTTTTCGTCTTCTCGTAACGGGGTTGTTATGCTAGTTTTGGACCGGAACAAAAGGATCATCTAAGGTAAAGTTTGACAACTTGATCGCAAATGACCAAGGCAGACTCCCTGTGCACACGTTCCTACCAGCCGCAAACCCCAACACCACTGAAAAAGCATTGGTGAGCCAGTACCCCTGAATCTCCCAACCTCCCCAAAAAAGTTTCCCTGGTGACCCAATGGCCCCAAACCCCTAGTAGCTCTGATAGCACCCTCCATGTGATCCCTTCTCTGGTACTTTAACCATTTCAGGGCATGAGCTTATGCCCCACACACTCCTGCCCCTGTGCCCAGGGCTGACTGAACCATTAGCAAAGCAAGGTGGTCTCCCAGGGCAACAGCTTCGGGGGTTGGCAAAGAGCAGGGCAGTTGATAAGGTAAACAATAGATTCTGACCGCCAGGGAATGCATCAGTCGTAAGGCGTGCCTAGAGTGCCAACACCTTGAAACAACTTTGAGGCTGGGCCTCCCTGTGCCTGTGCCTGTGCTGCCATCTTGTCTTATATGCACCATGCAGGGTCCGATGCCGCCATTTTCCAAGATGGTGGCGGAGGAGCAAGAGCTTCTGGTCACTGCTGCCGCCCAATGCTCAAGATATCATAGGGAGTAGTATCGGCAAATTACTCATGTGGGTTCAAGGTGCTGAAAGTTCAGGACCAACAGAGAACTTTCTTTGGAAGTTTTGGGAAGGTGAGGGAGTCGGGCCATTGGCCACCACTGCTTTTTGGGTGGTGGCAGAGTTGCCGGTTGGCCAGGCCTTCTTCTACAGACTCCGGTGTGCATGTGTCTCTTCTTCTTTCTTTGCACTCCATGTTTAAATCACAGAAACGTTTGGCACCGGAAGGCTGCAGTTTACGTGCAGTTGGTGTATCTCCGAACTCCGAACCCAAGCATGGGTGAAAGATTGATTTTTTTCCTATGCGCATCACTGTGCGCAAGTAACTCCACAATTGACAATGTTACTTTTCTTAAATGTTTGATAGGGTATGCAGTGTTAAATCATTACACAAGAATAATCCCTTATTTACAGTAAAAGAACATGGTCAAAAAAGGAAATTGTAGACAATCCAATGTCTCTGGAACCATAAAAATCAGAATAATATTTATTTATTATGATTTTAGTTAACATCTTTTTTATAACCGTCTTTCTACAAGTCGAGACAGTTTACAAAGAACATGTGTAACTTAACAGCATAACAGTGCACATTATATGGAGAAGCATTCAGATCAATATAATAAATAATAAGTGTCAAC
>CM066031.1:1911648975-1911685626 GCA_033557465.1 Ichthyophis bannanicus | reverse complement strand
AGACAGCCCTGCGGGACAAACAGTCATGGTATTATCAGGGAATGCACTCTCTCTGTGGCAACATGGTGGTGCAGGACACACAACCAGTGTGTTTGGAGGCAGAAATAACAGGTTCAAGTCCCAGACTATGGTGCCTGTCAACCCAGTCCCCACATATTTTACCTACTACTACAATGTGCTAATACAGACAGAACGTGTAGTGCAGCGCCGTAAAACATTGCCCAAAACACCTACATTTAACCCTACAGAGCAAAGACACCATAAACAGGCACATTAACCTAGAGCAGATTCTCCCAAATGCCAGTCCTGGAGGTCCAAAACACCATTCAGGTTCCCTGCTACCTCTAATAAATGAGGCCTGTGCTGCATTTGCTATGCGCCGCCCCCATGGTAGGCAGATGTCTCTCATGCATATTCAGGAGGGACAGCATGAAAACCCGAACAGTGTTTAGGCACCCCAGGACTGGAGTTGGGAACCTCTGCCGTAAAGCAGCAGCCAACAGGGGCAAGACACACCCATTACCCACAGGCTCCATTAGCCAATGCCTCCTGGAGAGGCAGGACATTGGGCCCTGCGTGCATCTCCCAATACTAGCACATGCATAATTTAGCAATGGCACACTACACCTTTCTAGGAATACGGTACACAGCTATCAAACGTTTGCTATGATTACTGGCAGATAGCACTTCCTACGTTAAGCACAGTTTGATGATTGAGCTCCATCATAGGCAACCTTTCTGATGTCTGTGGAGTGTGCTTCAGGTGTGGTCTCTGACAGTGTTCACCACCCTGGGGAGTGACCCCCAACCATACTGAGTACCAGATCTATGCCGCCACTGTGCCCAGGACTGTGTGTGCGTGGCCAGGGCCTGCTAAACTCCCCTATAGTAGCACAATGCTGGCATAGGTGTGGGAGTTTTGTGTCTGTCTAATCCAGTGTGTGGTGGCTTGCAAACACCCTCCACAGCCACACACTGCCAGCCACTGTTGCCAGTATTGGCCTGCCAATGTGCATAATGAGGAGCAAGGTACCATGGGTATAGCCCTGGGGACAGGGTGGCCTGGCCAGGATGCATCTGCCACAGGGCATAGGGCACTGGCGGGGACCATCTTGTAGTGCTTCGGCCACCACCTGCACAGACAGGGTGGCCACATGCAATGTCCGTGTCTGGGAGATCACACTCACCCTGTCTGTGCAGTGACCACAGCATGGCTAGGCACCCCCATAGTGTTATTATAGTATTTCTCTCTTGTAATATTTATGGGTTTCCTTTTGGGGCCCAGTCACTGACTTATCTGCTTGGTGTGATGTTGACATCTCAGTTCTGGGTGCATGCATTTCCACCAGGAACATTCACTATGGACTAACTAGCAGACTGTCTGCAGCTGGTATGTGTCTTGATGGAGCGCCTTGAAGGGTGTAGCGGGCTGAAGGCTTGCTGCAGGAGAATATCAGAAAGTGGTGGGGTGCAGCTTCCAGGCCTAATGTCTGTCTGCTATTGCGTTATGGATGTGTACAGAGCTCCATTGACTGCCCTGTAGGTGCCTGTTCCCCAGCAGGACTGGGGTTGATGGTCCCCTCTACTGCCACCATTGCAGGGAGGTAGAATGTGGATCTGTTGATGGGAGACCCTGTTTACCACCCTCAGCCCTGGAGGAGGAGGGTGGTGGTACATAATCCTCCTAGGGGTCCATAGGGGCTACACCTGCCTGAGCCATACAGATATATGCAACGTGTGTCTGCAGAAGCTACCTATGTCACACATAGCACAGCTGGGGACCTGCAGCATGGCCTATCTCTGCTGTGGACCTGGTGCTGGGCACCCCACCTCACCCTCAGGGTGAGTGCAGTACCTGCATAATGTGACGGTGTGTAGCTACTCTGTGCCAGTACCACACACGGTCAGTTCCCCCTACCAGGCCGAGGTGCTGGGGGGGTGCATACCCCATCTTGTGATCCTGTAGACTGCTGATTTGCATGTGCAGTGCATCATGGGTACAGGTGGGTTAGCTCTATCCTGGTGACCACAGCAGACGGTTTGTGTGGTGACTTGCAGTCCTTCTGCAGCCAGCCAGGGGCTTGCTAGTAGCATAGAGCTGTAGCCCAAGGGTTACTTCATGTCAGTGGAGCCAGAGGTCATGGGTTCAAACCCCCAGTGGGGTTATTTGATAGGGCTGTCCAAAGCATTATATATTTTTAAAGTACATTAGTGCTGCCAGCAATAACACCCACAGTGTACTGTACCCATAAGGTGCCTATAGGGCACCTTATGGTTACCATCCATATAAGGTGCACTATACAGTTTGCTATGGAGTGACTGATAGGGTGCCCTATAGGGGACATTATAGGGTGCCGTGGTGGATAGTGCACTTTATAATGTGCCATATGGAGTGCCTTATAGGGTGCCTTATGCGGCACCTTAGGTTACGGCACATGAGGGTGTGTTTGCTGGCAGCAATTAATACAATACAAATAAAGTGCCGCAGGAAAAACAACACTTACATGTCACAGCTGATGCCTCAGCAGCCTTAAGTATTAGGCACACTGGGGATCAAACTCATGACCCCTGTATTAGCAGTCAGTGCCTTAACCATTGTGCTACACTGCTGTAGCTCCTTGCATGTCAGCGCACCTACTTAAGATTTCCATGCGTTTAAATGCACAGTGCTGCCATCAAAAACAGTGCTATGACCTTGCTGTGCCTCATAGGGCACCCTATATGGCGCCCTATAGGCCACCCTTTCAGCAACATTGTAAGGTGCCGTGGTGGACAGTGCACTTTAAAATGTTGCCCTCTGGTGGTACCTTATGGGGTGCCTTATGCAGCACCTTATGTTACAGCGCTTTGGAAGTGCGTTTGCTAGCAGCAGTACTTAAAATAAAATTAAAACGCCTCATAATGCAATATTACACATAAATGGTAGTGCCTCAGCCACCCTTCTTCATTGGGCACAGTGGGGGATTAAACCCATGTCCCCTGCACCATCTGTCAGTGTCTTTACCATTGTACTGCAGCCCTGTTCCTTTGTTTGCACATCAGCGCGCCTGCTTATGCTTCCTGCGCGCGTTTCCTCATGCGCTACTGTGCGCGGCGTGCGCTAATCCTGTTTTGCTCTATTTTTGACTGGATCGCCCACGTCCTTATATGGCATCCTGCAGACTAACGCGCCGCGCACGTTAAGAAACTTTAGTAAACATACCCCTAAGAGTATGTAGAACAGTAACAAACAGTATTGTGTGTTCTCCCCTTCTGCTCTCCTCTGGAGAGTGGTTGGTGGCTGATGCATTGTGCTTTAATCCTATCATGTAGCCAGGAATATCAGGATCTCACTGCTAATGTAACTTAATCCTTATCCTTTATGTTAGGCCTTTATGTCTTGTTTTTTTACCTTTTTCTTCCTTCCAACTCTATACATTGATCTTTTGCTTTTTGCTGCTTTTTATGCCTGGAACAAACTATTTGAGCTGGTGCATCAGGCTCTGTTTCTGCTCCTTTTTCTAAACCATGTGTAAGGCTCATCTCTTTGAGGCTGCTTTTGAATAGGTGATTCCCACATTGTTTATTTGTTCTGGCTAATTACACTAGTGAGGTTAGACCAGAGCCTCTACGATTTGCCCTGAGAGCTCCGGCTAACTTTACATGTTGTTACAAGGGTTAAGGAGTTGGGGGTACCTAAAGATTCCATGCTATAGTGTGTTATTTTTGGTATTTCTACCTCATGTTAGTGTTATTTGCCTTTTCTAATTCTTCTCCCCTTTCATGGATGTGTATTATTTAGGTGGATCTCATGTATATACTTATCTGCCTATCAAACTTTCCAGAGTCTGTGAACTCTCGCACTTACACTGTTTGCTGGCTGTTTTTTCCCCTCAAGGGTCATGTAGCGGCAGAGCGCAAACCATCCAATAATACCAGGAGTCTGTTCAAAAGGTCCAAATCATTTATTGTGCACAAGACTCAAGCAGTATTGTAGCAGCAGAGCGCAGACAAACCAATGATACCAGGAGTCTGTTCAGAAGGTCCAAATCATTTATTTGTGCACAAGTCTCAAGCAGAATCAAATTCAAAATGGGCTGAGCAATGGCTGTTAGTAAAACAACAACTTTTATAGCTTTCTTTCCCATTCTAGACATAGGCAAACTTTTCATTGGTCCCGGTAACCCCTCGTACACCTTCTATTGGTCCCGGTACCGATATGGCTATCCAATTAGGACTCTGGTCTGGGCTCAGCACCTGCTTACCCCCCTTCTAGTCCCAATTACAATGGTCAGTTCTTCCAACTTAGATACTTCTCTCCTCCAAGGTCACTTAGCTAGCTAGAACATGTGGGAAAGCAGGGCACTGTAACTTTCCTTTCAGCAGTGTTAATTAATTTCACAGAAGCTTCACTCTCTTATCAATACCATTTAAACCTTATTTTTCTATATTTTCTAAGTTTCGATTCTGCTTAGCTAAGCCTGATTATGCTTAGTTAAGTTTCAATTCTATGGTAGCAGCATATTGGGGGATGTGTAATTCCTTTGGGCCTCTCCACAGGCTTCATTTACAGGTCAAGCTACTCAGGCCTGTCTGCTTATTTCAGACAGCATGGATCATAGGCCTTCGCCTACCACATTCCCCCCTTTGATTAATCTCACCCTATTACTAATAAGGTGTGAGAGTTAAATCACTCAATTATACTGGGGTCGGGTTTTGACCATGAGCAATAGGATTAGGGTGCCATAAGGCTAAAATCTTAGTTGCGGTTTTCCGCTCTACTGTGTTCTCAATAACACTGTTAATAGAATGCATACAACATGGGATTATACATGGTAACATAAAAAACAAAGCTAGAAAAACTAGCATTATCATAGCAAAGGTAGTGAATCCTCCTAAGCCAGAAAAGATAGATGCAAACCAATTGGGTATCTGAAGACTATGCCAGGTCTGTACTGGCACATAAGTTTGCTTCCGCATGTGTTCAGCAATTTCTTCAACAACCTGGCCCTTATCATCTATCTTTAAACAACAATTTGTGAGATTCAGCTTACCACAGACTCCTCCTTCAGCAGCTAATAAGTAATCTAAGGCTAGGCGATTTTGATAAATTGCAGTGCGCATTTGTGTGCTTTGTCTCGCTAAAAGTGTGAGTGCTTGGCTAGTTTCATTAGTGATAAGTTCAACTACTGCTTGCAAGCGTATAATTCTATTCAACATATAAATTGGGGTACGATATCCCCACATGCCATCTTGCTCCCAAGTGGCAGGTCCATAATAGGCAATAATTCGCTCTGGTGGCCAATCTTCACCATCCCATTTCTCCCACTTGCCTATCTGTAAGGCTGCTCTCCTTTGTCTTTTTGAATAAACTGGATATCCTAATTGTTCACCATGTTCTGTGGGCAACAGAAAGAAAGAGGGTCGAATAGTTCCTAAGACACACGCTGCTCCCCAGTGGATAGTGTCGTGGCGCCAGGCAGATGGCGCCTGTAAAAGCAGAGAAAAACACTCAGGGTAGTTTTAAAAGCAGCAGTGCAGAGCACATGGCTAGGGGTTGTCGGGGGCAACCAAGCAAAACAGAAGCACAGGCTGTAGAGAAACGCCCAGAGTTAACATTACATCACAGCTCATCAGCAAAGCAGAGACAGCTGCATAGAATTGAGCAAACGCAGCTCTCAAGGTATGACACAGATAAAAATAGGTCAGCCTTGAGCAGGGTAGACACAGGTGCTGAATTTGGAGCAGATTCAGCTGGAGAGCCACATAGAGAGAAACATACAGGCACACGTGGGAAAGAAAGGAAGTACAGAGACGCCAGCGAGGAGTCAGACCCAGTCTCTGATGTTGAGAGAGACAGAGACTCAGGGAGGACTCAAGCCAGAGGAAAGTACAGCGCTCAGAGAAACCAGAAGCCATACCTTGAAGGTTCAGAGATGGAATCAGTCTGCAGCTCAGAGGGGCATATCCAAACGGAGCTCACCAAGGTTAGTGCTGAGAAGTTAGGCTGCACTAAGCCTGGGTCCTTGTGGGGCCAGAGGGAGTCTCCACATTATAAACCACGAGGAGCAGGGAGAAGAGAAATCCACCCTAGCAGGAACCTGGGGAGCCAGAATACTTATCCTAGTGTTATTTCTCATGCTTTAAAGCAGCGTCCTGTGAAAGGAAGAAAAGGGAAGAAAAGCTTTCACTTCCCGTTCACACACGAGCCAGGCAGAGCACAGCCTGAGAGCCATAATACCTTGTCTAGAGGAGCACTGAGTTTTACCCCCAGTGGTCACGAAGTGTGTGGTTCACTAAAGAAAGACTCCATAGTATATGGTAGAGAAATTTCCACAGTGAGAGGGGGGAGTGGTGCTCAGACTCAGCCGAGAGGAGAGAAACAAGTTCTTATCCAGAATACAACCCAGCAAGACATAATTATCAAGATTCACCAGAAGATATGGAATGTGCATTCGGTGAGGATAATTCTGAAGTGTGTAAAATGGATTGTACGCTTATCTTCTCAGATGGCATAACCTCATTTTGCTAGAAGTCTAAGAAAGCTGTCTGGAGTGAAATCTGTGAGGACAGATTTCACAGTTAAAAGTGCCTGAGTAAAAACCCTGTTTTCCCTTCTTTTTGGTTCAGTTAAAGCTGCCATTAAGCATTTCTGTTCCAGTTGTAATCCCACCTTTATGTTATACCAGTTGTATGGTTTATTTGCTTTTGATATTTTGTTGCAAGAATTCTCCCGGGACGGGAAATAAAGCCTCTTTAAGCATAGCTACTCGACCACAACAACCTCCTTATTTCGACTAGCTATAGGGACCCAAAATCCCTGAGGGCAATAACAGTCCTTGCTACAGAAAAGAGGAGCAACCCCGAAGCCCTAGGCTCTCGCCTCGTGAGCCAGCCAGGAGGTTGACAATAGGGAGTTTGGCATATGCTCGGGTTCCGCAAATCCAATATAGACCAGGTGGGGCTTGCCAGCTATGATGTCGGTTTAAATTAGTCCATAAAGGGGCAAGCTCGGGGAACCTTGCTAATGGATTGGTGGGCTCTGGTTCATTAACTCCTGACCACCAAGATGTCCGTTTTGTGGTATCATTGTAGTACCTTTGGCTAAGACAGACAAGCTGTCCTACCTTAGAGGTAAATTGGGGTCCAGTTCGAGCGTAACACAATCGCCCAACTATTGGGTGTGCTAATACCCATTCGCTGGTAGTCTTGTGTAGCTCTGTCTGATTGTAGATTACTGAGTAATTCAATTCTTGGGCCTCCCAGGGCCACTGATCACCCATTTTGGTCCCACCACAGAAATAGCAGTCGGTGATACGGAAGCTGGATACCACAGCTCCGGCCAACTCTAGGAATAAATTCTGGGAGGGGTGAGGGATATCGAACTTGTTTACATGCATGGTTTCATAGAAAGTGTTATGTATATGGTACTTTGATGATCGATGGGCTTGGGTATTTAGTCTAATATACACAATGGTTCCTGGATCTGATCCAGTACCTGCAATGCGCAATCCAAATTTATGTCCTTGTTTCCATACACTGGGATTGGCTATGGACAATGCTAGTGGATTACAAGCACCTTTCTTACAATTCTTAGGATCCTTCACAGATGGCTTGGTTAAAGTAGCCATTCGTTTATCTGTAGTATGTGCTATCGTGTCAGTTTCCCATGTAGCATAGAACACACATTCCCATCTTGGGCAATAATAGTCTTTAACTGGTGCCGTGCTATATATATCTGCGACACCTCGTTTACCTAGACATGCCCCCACCCAATTGCTCCTTCTGGACACATATATTTACCATCATTAGCATAATCTTTTTCCCAATTGGCACACTTTGAACGGCTATCTCTATTAATGGCATCACAGGCATCAAAATACAAAACAGCAGGCTCTGTGGGATCAATTAGTGGGAGTGTAGCGTTTAGTAACTCTCCATCCGCATCATTCCATCTTATTTCTAAAGTATAATACGATGGGTTCTGATGTGGGTTGAAACAAACCTTAGATTTACCTTTTGTACAAACATTTAGTTCAGTGGTGCTATAAATACACCGACTTACTGTACCAGTACAGGTATAGTAAGAATGGTAAAGCAAAGTCTGAGTCACTTTCATTCCAGTCCGAGTGGTAGTAACACAGGCAGTACAATCGAGTAAAGCATGTACCAGTTCAAAATTCCCCAGGCAAGCAGCCAAAGCAAGATAAAAACAAAGATGCATGTTGATTGTAGTTCTTCTGGATCTCTGCTAGAAAATCTTGACCACGTCGTCTTCCTCTCGGCGCAATGCTGACCCGTTTGCTAATGAAGCAATTCAACGGGTGTCAATGTTGATTGAAGATCCTCAAAAGTCTCATTATGATGCCAACTTACCAAATGTAGTTGGTCTGATGAAAGTCTATAAAAGCATAGTTAGTCGATGAAGAAAACAAATGTCTTTGCTGTATTGGGAACAGCAATCCTCTTCGAAAGACTTGGCTACTGTAGGGCACTGTAGTTCATAAGTGTCCCCAATGAGATCTAGGCTGCTGGCTGCCTCCGTAGGGTAAGACGCAAAGGGACGTCAGGATGCGGCTCCGCTGTCCACTGGTCCTGATCTGGAACTGCTGCTGGCTTGACTCTGCTGTGATGAATCCAGGAATTGATTTCTGCTACCTTTACTGCAGTTGGGGTAGACAGGATGACGGTATATGATCCCTTCCAATGAGGTTCCAACGGTGTCTTCTTCCAATCTTTGATCCACACCGAGGTACCAGGCTTGTAGGGATGCAGTGGTTCTGTCAAATTGATAGGCAACTGGTCCTGTATCCACGTGCGGAGAGTCTGCAGAACAGAACTAAGAGCTAGGAGTTCTTGTCTGGTTATCTCTGAACCAATCTGTGGCAAATTACCTTTAACACCCTGTACTATTGGTGGGGGTTTACCATACACAACTTCAAAAGGGGAAAATCCTGATGATTTTACAGGAGCTGAGCGTATTCTAAGTAAGGCTATTGGGAGAACCTGGGGCCACTTCAGGTGGGTCTCCTGACATAGCTTAGACATCTGAGATTTCAAAGTTCTATTCATTCGCTCAACTTTCCCTGAACTTTGGGGTCTGTATGCAGTGTGTAACTTCCACTGTATCTGTAGGGCACTTGCTAACTGCTGGGTAATTTGAGATACAAAGGAGGGTCCATTGTCTGACCCTATTACTGCTGGAATTCCAAATCTAGGGATAATCTCTCTTAGCAAAGCTTTAGTTACTTCTCGGGCTTTTTCAGTTCTGGTGGGGAAAGCTTCCACCCACCCAGAGAAGGTACAGACCAATACTAACAAGTAGCGATATCCATTAGCTTTCGGCATTTCAGTAAAATCTATTTGTAGGTGATGCATGGGGGTCACACCTCCTGACTGAACTCGTGGTGGTGGCGTGGGGCCCTGTTTGGCATTGTTCTTGGCACAAATCAGACATTGGCGAGCTACTGAGGCTGATAGGGCTCCCATCATAGTAATGCAAAAATGTGGCCTGAGTGCTTTCTCCGTAGCACATTTTCCATTATGTGTGGCTTGATGGAAAGCCTTGACAAAGGCTGGCCCCAATAGTTCTGGGATCACTATTCGTCCTGGGGGTTGACTACCCTCAGGAGGTGGCAGTTCAATCCATCCATCTTTTAGTACTCCCTCTTCTTTGTTACAATAGTAGTCCAATTCTTTGGTGGTATATCATGGCGTCCATAAATTAAGGGGTACTGGAAACAATGCTGCCTGTTTTGGCATGGCTTGTGGTGAAATCTGGCCCGTCATGGCTGCTTTACGTGCTGAAGCATCAGCAAATCTATTTCCTTGGGCAACCTCTCCTTTTCCCACTTGGTGTCCCCGACAGTGTATGACAGCCACACGCGTCGGGGCCCATACTGCGTCTAGTAACATCAATATTTCTGGGCCATATTTAATTGATTTGCCTCCTGAGGTGATGAGCCCTCGTTCTTTATAAAGAGCTCCATGTGTGTGCAGAGTGGTGAAGGCATATTTCGAATCTGTGTATACATTCAACAAAAGTCCCGCACCCAATACTAGTGCTCTGGTGAGTGCTATTAATTCTGCTTTCTGTGCTGATGTACCTGATGCAAGGGCTGATGATTCGATGACTTCATCCCGGGTGACTACTGCATACCCGGCACAACGTCGTCCATCAATGATGAGACTACTTCCATCTACAAAATAAGTCCAGTCAGGATTTTCTAGGGGCACATCAGTTAGGTCAGGTCGGCTCGAAAATACAGTATCCATGACTTCTATACAATCGTGCTCTGGGGGGTCCTCGCTGATTGGTATCAGGGTAGCTGGGTTCAAGACATGGCTCACTTCTAGTTGTATTTGTGGATTTTCACATAGCATACTTTGGTATTTCAGCATTCGAGAATTGGTAAGCCAATGGTTTGCTTTTTGTTCCATAAGGGCAAGTACCGCATGTGGTACGGTAACACGTAGATTCTGTCCTAATGTGAGTTTGTCTGCTTCACTCACTAGTAATGCTGTAGCTGCAACAGCTCTCAAACATGGTGGCCATCCTTTGGCCACAGTGTCCAATTGTTTTGATAGGTATGCTACAGGTCGTTCCCAGTGTCCCAGTTTCTGAGTCAACATGCCTAAGGCATTTCCGTGCATCTCGTGCACGAATAGATGGAAAGGCTTGTGGACATCTGGCAACCCGAGTGCTGGCGACGACATCAACTCTTCCTTCAGGGTTTTAAAAGCTGTATCTTGCTCAAGTCCCCATTCCAGTGGTGATTTTTCTTCTCCCTTGGTGGCTTCATATAGTGGTTTGGCAATCTGGGCAAAGTTGGGTATCCATATCCGGCAGTATCCTGCTGCTCCCAGAAAGGCTCTGACTTGCTTCCTGGTAGTTGGGGTTGGGATACTGCACACAGCCTCTTTTCTCTCGCGTCCTAATTGTCGGCTTCCTTTGGTCAGATGAAAGCCCAAATATTTTACTTCTTTTTGACATAGCTGTGCTTTTGCTCTGGAAACTTTATATCCAGCTTCATCTAACAGTTGCAAGAGATCCGTAGTGGCTTGTATACATTCATTTTCAGATGTGGCGGCTATCAGTTGATCATCTACATATTGGAGGAGTACTCTTTTCTCGGGGGCCACTGGATAACTTGAGAGATCCTGGTTTAGTGCAGCACTGAAAATGGTCGGTGAATTCTTAAATCCTTGAGGTAATCGTGTCAAGTGAGTTGGCCCCGCCTCCCTGAGACAGGGTCCTGCCATTCAAAAGCAAACAGCAATTGGCTAATTGGGGCTAATCTTATGCAAAAGAATGCATCTTTCAAATCCAGTACAGTAAAATGAGTAGCTTCGTCAGGAATTAATCCTAGGAGTGTGTAGGGATTTGGCACAACTGGATGTATGGTCTCAACTGCTTCATTGACTCTCCTGAGATCTTGCACTGGGCGGTAATCACCTGTCCCAGGTTTCTTCACTGGCAGGAGAGGTGTGTTCCATGGGGACTGACAAACTTTGAGTAGGCCATATTCCAGTAGCCTTAACAAGTGGCGGTGGATGCCCTCAATTGCTGCTCTTGGGAGTGGATATTGCTTGACATGTACTGGCTGCGCACTAGGCTTGAGATTCACAATTATTGGAGCTATATGTTTGGCTAGGCCTGGGGGATTGCCTTCTGCCCATACTCCAGGTGGGGCGTCAATGCTTTTCAGAGTATGTTCAAAATAGGTGTCCTGGGCGGACTCATTACTATAATATCTCCATTCTTCTTCTCGAGGAACAGTAAGCAGCATTAATCCAGCAGGTTTTGAGTTTACTGTCATTTGCATTTCTCCTTTCTCAGTGAAGGATATTTGGGCCTGCAACTTGGCTAGCATGTCTCGTCCCAGTAATGGCACTGGGCACTCGGGCATATAGAGAAATTGATGCGTTATTTGTTGTCTTCCCAGATTGCATATACGGTTCTGAAGAAAAGGCTTTGTGGCTTTGGCACCAGTTGCTCCCACAATGGTGACTGCTCTCGCAGAAAATGGGGCGATTTGTTTATCTACTACAGAATGTTCTGCTCCAGTATCAACCATAAAGTCCATAAATTGGTCTCCTATTTGTATGCTGACCATAGGCTCCTGGAGAACTAAAGCGAATTTGGAGCCCGGTCTGTCCTAATCTGCTTCATCTACATCGTAGGTTGCGGTGGCCACCGCCTGTATGGCCTCCCCCCTTTCTCGTTGAAATTGTTCCCGATTGGCCACTCCGCGGTTCCGGGGTCGGCCTGTAGGGTATATTCGTAGCACAAGAATAAGTTAGATTCTGTTGTTGTCTAGGGGAGATAGCTACTAATATACAGCCCAAAGTTCGGTGAGTTATTCTGGCAATGAGCCACGAAAGAAGTCTGGTCTGCAGATATATATTAGACTTTATTATAGGCAACCAGGTGGAAAAATATACACACATATATATAATTAGAAACATGAGGTAGAAATTTGTTATAGTACAGATGTACACTTGGACAACGTAATAAATCACTGATTAGCAATCAGACGTCACTGATTCGCTCTGCACTGAGGAAAAGTAAGAAATATATTGCTAACCATACGGAGGAGGAGAGATAAGTCAGTACCTTAGTTCCGTCGGGCTCTCAGGAACAATGCAGTCCAAGAAGACAGCTCCTAGCTAATGCGGGCTCTAGCCTCGTCAGGCGAGCCGCAGTAAGTCCGAACCGGAGGTATCTGTGAAAGTCTTATCTTAGACCTGTGGAGGACGGCCTAGCCCACACTTAGTGGCCGTCCTGCGGAAGGGTCAGGTCGCAGTGCACAGCAGAGACGAACCAGTGCAGGAGTCTGTATGAACAGGTGGGAAAAGCCCCCAACTCTCTCTCTCACTACTACTAAAGTTTCCAGCGCAGAATGCATTATTCTGTGTGAGAATCCTCCATCATAGGTCCGATGATTGGTTGGCACCAGGCAGTCTGAGGTGTTCTCAGCGAATCAGGAGGTAGATGATGAGCAGCTTCTTGCAAACAAAGGAGCTATAGTAAGAAGTCAGGCAGAGGCAACAGTATGTAACTTCTGGGCATGTACAAGTGTCCAAGGCCAGCCACGGACAATAGCTTCTGTATGCACACTTAGAAACGCTGCACCAGCAGTTGCTTGAAGGCCGTTTGTAGCTGAACACAGCAAAAGTGAAGTGAAGAATCCATCTTGTCTGTGCAGTTTGGTTCAGGCCTGAGTTGCTGAGCAGGCCGGAGATTTGCATGTAGAATTGCAGGGGTACCAGCCCTACATCTCCCCCCCTTGTAAGATGGAGAATG
This sequence comes from Ichthyophis bannanicus, assembly GCA_033557465.1. NCBI lineage: Eukaryota > Metazoa > Chordata > Amphibia > Gymnophiona > Ichthyophiidae > Ichthyophis > Ichthyophis bannanicus. The sequence goes on along the minus strand of CM066031.1, from coordinate 1,911,672,341 downwards.
CTACAAGGGAGTACACTCCATCGTACAAAGCCTAACTAGCAGTACTGCCGTGCAGGTCAGAACCAAATGACAAATGATTGACTAATGCAGGAGAAGTGGATAATACTTCAAGCACAATATGCATGAAAGCAATACTGCATGAGGAATAATACAGTAAAGACACTCAAGCAATACAAGAAGTCAAAATAAAATGACATAGATACAGTCAAGTCAATTCAATCAAAATAATGCATGGTAACCTCAAACCCAAGAGTATATATATAGTATCCAAACCAAAAATGCATATCAGTAAGGCAATATAATGTGTTAGTGTAACACCAAGGTGAATACTCAAAAGTAATGAGAATCCATGTGTAACAGTGTTAGTAAAATGAACATATGCTATCTATGAAAAAAAAAACAACTCAATTAAGAGTAATGGATAACTTTCAAAGAAAATGGGGACACTTATTCAAAAGTGTGACGTTCCAGCAAATCCTGCAGACGCATGGCAGGCAGCAGAGGTGCAGGATGCATAGAGCGACGAAGAGCACGAATCTGTCTCTGTTGATAGAAAGAGATAAGAAACTGGAGCACCAACAGAAAGAAAAGACCAGGCACAATGACATGTGACATAAAATCAGTTTGTAAAATGTCCACATTTCGTGAATCAAAGTTATAATCAGCAATGGCAAGGTTGGCCTGGTCAATGGACAGTTCAACTGTGTGAGAGTCCTTATAGTCCAAAAGATAGGTCAAGGCTGCAGTGAAGTCAATCTCATGACCTCGAAACACATCCAATATCTGGAGCTCTGTCGAAACAGGGTCAGCATCAAGATAAAACAAGGAAACTCCACCAACATTAACAATGGAGTTCTTGGGAACATCAATCAATCAAACATTGCAGGGTAGAGGAACTCTATTATGAATGTCATGCTTATTCATGGTGACCAGGAGTTCACTCAACTAACCAGCCAAACATTGTTGACAACAGCAACTTTCGTCTCTGAAAAGTCATCGAACTTGGCCATGGTAACTTTACATTGTTCTTTCACATTTTCAGCAGACAACTCACAAAGAGCCGTAGAAGTGTCCTTCAGGAAAGGTTTACCAGGACATAACCAATGAATGTCTTTAGAGCGTAGGCACATGCCGAGATTAGGCACCACGTATATTAGTGATGCGTGCAACAGACGATTCAAAATGCTTCTGTAAAACATGTCGGGGATCTAGGGACACAAAAACTTTCTGTGTGACAGTCTGGGACTGTGTAATCAGGAAACCAGGTGCATCCTGTAGCACGACACAAGAAAGAGGGCCAGGTTCAATCAATCTGGCAACCTCGGATCCCGCTAACATCAAAATCAGGAACAGGACCTTCAAAGTCCAGGACTCCATCTGGAAAAGAAAACAAACAGGCTATCCTGCCTCAAGGTTAGTATCACTCACTTCATCAAGAGGTTCATCAGGAAGGAACTTACTGGGATGACAGGGTCTAAGCTGATTAATGTGGACCCATTTATGGGAGCCTTCCCTCTCAGTACCTGACTTCATTCGAATTTGATAAGCAACAGGGGAGGCTTTATCCACAATAGGAAATGGACCGTTCCAGCTAGGTAGAAATTTACAGTCTTTGACCTTATTCTTACCAAAATTGTAGTAGAATACCTTATTGCCAATCTGGTATTCTTTAGAGGTAGTCCTCAAATCATAGTAGGCCTTCCTACCCCTAGCAGCAGTGTCCAAATTTTGTTGGGCAAAGGCAAAGGCACTTTGCAAGTGTTGTCTTAAATGGGCAACATATTCATGAGCAGTTGTAGCAGCAGCGAGATTCACATCATTAGTCCTGTAAAGAAGATGAAGGGGTAAAACCATGTCCCTACCTGTCATCATCTCAAAAGGGGACACACCAGTATCACGATGACACGTGGCTCTGATAGCCATCAGGACCAAGGGCAGTTTGATGTCCCAGTCCTTCCCAGAGGAAGAAACATACTTTTTCAAGATACTGATGATAGTTTTGTTTACTCTCTCCACTTGTCCAGAGGATTGTGGACGATAAGCAATGTGGACTTTGGCCTTCACACCTAGTACCTTCCACAGATGCTTAATGACTTGTCCCGTGAAGTGGGAACCCTGATCGGATTCCACTGGCATGGGGAGGCCCCATCTGCTGAAAACATGGTTTAACAACAAGGTGGCCGTGGTCTCGGCGGTACAGTTGGGTGCTGGGATGCACTCGACCCACTTAGTAAATAAGCAGGTAACTGTCAACATATATTTGTTGCCTCGAGAGGATCGGGGCACGGGGCCGATCCAATCAATCTGGAGATCAGACCAAGGCATGGTCAGACCTCTGTTTCTCAAAGGTGCTCTATGAGAAGGAGCTGCAGGTTGGAATCTGCAACAGGTCAGACAACCTTTAGTATACAATTGTACATCTTGGTACATGTGGGGCCAGTAGGCCACTTGTTTCAACGTTTCATAGGTTATTCGGTCACCTCTATGACCGGCACAAGGTTCATCATGAGCGTGCTGTAACATAACTCCACGGAAGGCCCGAGGTACCACCCATTGCACAATACCATGCTTACTCGTCCGTATCAACAGATCTTTCTGGAGTTGGAACATGTCCTTGGAGATGTAGAGGATCCTCAGTTCCTCATCGTCCTGACAATCCTCCAGAGTTAATGGGTGTTCCTGGGGGTTCTGCAGAAAAAGGTAGAAATGTCCAAGAGTAGGATCTTGCTTCTGGGCTTGCACGAGGTCGAGATCTGTGCTCTCGCCACACCATTGAACCACAGGGGGCATGGTGGATAATTGAACTTGTCGCCGGGTAACCGCCGTCACAATTTGAAGCCCATTGGTCTCGGGAGCCTCCAACTGCCAGAGGTCTCCAGAGACAGCACCCTCCTTGGCAAGCTGATCAGTTAGATCATTTCCAATCTTGTCAGGATTATCAACACGGGAGTGACCTTTCACTTTCTTCCAGTAGATGGTCATGTCATTTTCATGAGCTACCTTGTCCAAGGCCAGAATCAATCCGGCATGTTTGACAGGTTTCCCTTTGGAATTCAGCATATTGTTAGATTTCCAAATGTGTAAGTGGGAAACAAAATTCTGTCGGACGTAGTCTGAATCAGTACAGATGGTTAGGGTGTAAACCCCTCCCTGCTCAGCGGACTGGAGAGCTGCCAGGGCTGCAGCTAGCTCTGCATACTGATTAGTCTTGGTACCCAGACGGTACTTGAAGGGTTCACAAGGGTGGTTCTGGTTCCAAACCACACCTATACCTGCTACCAGTTCATGGTCAGGCTCTCGACGGTAAGCACAACCGTCCACATACACCTTGGGGTAGCCTTTACAGAGGTTCTCATCATAAGGATGATGACGAGAAGGCTCAGGCGTACATGACTCCATATCGGTGTCTAAATTACCCACTAAAGGTTCTCTGGCAGTGCAATCGTGCAATTCAGCCAGGCCCTGTGCGGCGGCATCCTTGCGGTTTTGAGCATACCTGACCTCCAGGGGCCAGCCCTGAAGTGCTAAGGTCCAGGAGACAATGCGACTGTTTGACACTTGTCCCAATTTAATCCGATCATTGCCTAGGAACTTGATGGGTTGGTGATGAGTCTCAACAACCAACCTCTCACCTTGGATATAACTGCGGAAATATTGGAGGGCCCAGACTGTGGACAACAAGGATTTCTCACAGTCAGAGTATTTCCTCTCCACTTCCGTTAAAGCTTTGCTGGCATAGGCAATAACTTTCCTATCTGTGTCATGCATCTGGTACAGAACAGCACTCATAGAGTGATCGGTGAAACCTAGTTCCACGAAGAATTCTCTGCCACTCTCTGGATAGGCAAGACAGGGAGCTCGACTCAAAGCTGCCTTCAGCTCTTCTAGAGCTGCCTCTTGGTTGGGATTCCATGCCCAAGGTTCATCTCTTTTGAGGAGTTTGACCAGGGGTCGGGAAATCTCCGCATATTGATCCACAAATTGGCGTGAATAATTGCAAATGCCCAAGAATGAGCGCAGCTCACTCACGTTGGTCGGACGTTTGAGTTGTTGCAAGGCCGCAATTCTCTTCCTTTGAGGCCGCAGTCCCTCAGCAGAAACTTCGTAACCCAAATAATTGAGGGATTTCCGGCACCATTGGCCCTTTGACAAGGACAGCTTTGCTCCCGCAGCTTTCAGTTGCTGGAAAACATGCTCTATTTCTTGCAAATGGTCAGTGAAACTGGTGCTCTTCACCAGAATGTTGTCTACATAGACGAGGGTGCCTCTAGTCTCAGCATCAGGCAAAGCCTTATGCAGGAAAATATTGAAGTCTGCTGGGGCATTCAAATAACCAAACGGTGTCCAATTCCAAATATATTGTCGCCTACCGAAGGTAAAAGCCAGCTTATGCTGATCTTCTGGATGGACAGGTATAGTTCGAAATCCTGAGGCCAGATCCAGGCTTGTAAAGTACCTTGCACCCTTGATGGTGGCTAAGTTCTGTTCCAGATGTGCCATAGGCCATCTGGATAGAGGTACCTTTTTATTAAGCTGGCGATAGTCCAAAGCTAAGCGCCAGCTAGAATCCTTCTTGATGACAGGCCACAGTGGGGCATTGTAAGTACTGTTGCATTGACGTATAATTCCCTTTTGTTCCAGGGAATTAATGATTTCCTGAACGGATTCATAGGAGGCCAATGGGATTTTATACTGCCTCACAAAGACAGGTTTACTGTTGGGATCCATAGGAATACGGGTGACATGTAGGTCGGTGAGACCACAGTCATAAGTGTCAGTGGCAAACAGGTCCATGTGACGGTACAGCAGTTCTTTTAATTGAGCCTTTTCTGACTCATCAGTGCAGGCGTCTGCTTCAGCAAGTTTTCCCGCAACCATTTCATCAAATCCCAGAACAGGTTTATTTGAGGGTATTTCAACCTTCTCCTCAATCTCATCTTGGAGAGAGGAGACCTGGATGGCTTGGACAGCATGGGGCTCCCCCCCCCCCCTGGTGGGTGAGGGAACTAACAGCCTCATCAAGTTTACTTGACAAAATCAGATGGTCAGACTCGAGGTCCACCTGTGAGGTCACAGCACTATGTGGCCAGACAAACTGTAAGGTGAGGAGGCCTCGGGGTGAGGATTGTACACACACAGGGGTCCCCCCCCCCTTCACAGATTTTCCAGGAAACAGGGGCTTCCCCAATAATCTGTAGACTCAATTCCACACTTGGGAACGATTCTCCCACTAGAAATCCCAGGGGTTCGCCTTTCACAAGGTGAATGCGATCTGGGTTTGGATTGGTGAGCAATAAGTGTAAGGAGGGAGCTGTGGCCTCCATGAAGGGTATGGGACCCATGGCTAGGCCCAGCTCCTCAAAACGGGAATTTGGACTGAAGAAGACCAAGTTGTCTGAGACCACATGTCCTCGGGTCACCTGTATCGGCAGGGGACAATCCTGTACCCTCCCAGGTATGTGGGTGTCTTCTGCACAGACCACTTCACAGACTTGAGGGATAGTCTGACCAGCCCGTAGGGATGGGCGGGCACCAGAGAAATCCACCGGATCTCCTTCCATCCTACTCCAGAGGATGTTGTTCACAAAATCCACATAAGTTCCCAGTCGAACAAGGCAATCTGAGCCTAAGGAGAGGGGCACCTCAAGTCCTCTGATGATGGAGAAGGTGTGCCGAAAACCTTTGACCCCAACTTGCAAGGGGAGATTGCAGAAGCCCATTAATGTCTTGAGCCCTTCCCCAGGCACTTGGAACGAAGTCTTCGCTCCCATTACCCAATCAAGGGTAAGCTGTTGTTTGAGCCGATAGAAAAGAGTCTCACTGATGAGGGAGTGGTCACAGTGGGGTAATAGGTAGGCCCTTTCCTTTTGGGACATGCCCACCTGCACATATATAAAGGGACCTTTCTCAGCCGAGAATATGTCCGTCAGTCTCCTAGGGTGATCTAGGCAGGGATGGGATGGAGGAGGGGTTTGCACCTCACAACCTTCCACAGGTTCCTTCAGGAATATCTGCAGGCAGTCAGTATCAAGGACAATGTTAGCTACTGAACCCACTGCAATGGAAACCACGTCGCTGATGCCCTGATCCTCATCTCCAGCCCTTTCATACTGGAGCTGAAGGATTTGGGGATCAGCTGACCTCTGGAAATTAATCCTGATGGACTTGTTTGTGCGTTCCACCGAACAAGGACCACTGACTCTGCTGTCATGTTTTACCCTAGCATAAGGTATGGGATGTGTGACCTGTGCCCAGATCACTTCCTGGACGTAGTCCAGAATGGGGCGTAACCGTTTCAGGAGCTCATTGCCAATCAAGAATTCTTCCCCAGGGCACTTAGTAATGATGACAGGATGTTTCACCTGTAATTTTCCAATTTGGAGGTTAAGCCAGACCTGCCCCATGGACTCTATGGGCTGATTCCCATAAGCTGCGAGTGACAAATCACTGGGTGTGACGTGTAGGGTCCTCTGACTCCCCAAGGAAGCAGTGAGTCTATCAAAGAGACTCGAGGTAATCAGGGTAGCCTCAGAGGCTGAATCTATCAGGCCCTCACAGAGAAAAGCCTGCTGAATTGTAACAGGAACAGTATACCTCTGACCTTTTGGCTTGAGTTTACCCAGAAAGTACTTGTGCTTCCTGATGGTGTCAAAGGCTGGACCCTCGCTGTCCATGGCAGGACTGTCACTCTGTGTCCGTGGGGTGGCATCTATCTGAACTGGCTGCACCTGTGCAATAGTGACCTGTGGGACAGAAACAAAGTCGGTTAGTCATTCAGTCGCATTAGAAGGGGAAGAGGAGTCAACCAGTTCCTCCTCTGGCTTCTGAGGCTTTGCTCGTGGCTTAGGAGGCGCACTACTAGCAGGAGCCTCCTGTGAGGAGCTGAATGCAATGGTAGCCTTCATCATATCTGTCAACTCGCTTATTCTCTTCTCCAGTTCCAGGTATTTGTCCAAACCGGGCTTTCTCTTCCAGTTCCGGTTCTGTGGAGCAAAACACTGATTCCCAGAGCGCTGCTTAGACCCAGATGACTGGTTATTCTGGGGTGGCCTGGGAGGATTCTGTGGAGCAGAAGGAGGAGTTATTTTCTAACGAAAGGGTAGATTTTACAGCACTAACACACTGTTTTGGCTCTCTGGCTTTGCTGGGAGCCCTTACTGTGCTGCCAGTATTGGTTGCTCTCATGTTGGGAACAGCTTCCCAAATCCACTCAGCATGTTCTATCACACGTGACAGGGGTTTGTGACGCTTGTCAGACATATAAGGCTTAATAGATGGAAGGAGCAACTGACAGAAAAGATTACGAAACTCCTGATGGTGTTCTATTGTTTCCCAAGAAGGGTCACTCTGGAAGAAGGTCTGCCTAAGTCTGTAAGCAAACTCTCGGGGTGTTTCATTTTCCCTATGAGTCATACTAAATGCTGCCTGCTTTGCAGCAATATCATCAGGGTATGGCCCATAATGTTTCTTTAGTGCCTGTTCAAAAATGACAATGTCCTTCTTTTCATCGTCTGCCATGGCCCGAATAAATGGTTGACAAGGTACATCAAAGGACCATGGAAGATACAGAACCATGTCCTCCCCCCTGGTAATGTTCAGTGCCCGAAAGGCATCTTTGACTGCAGCTAAATGTTCATTTATGGTGGCATGACCAGTTTTCTCAAAAGGAGAGACCATGCTCCGCAAGGTCTTGATAATTTGTAATTGTGCAACAGAAGCACCTTCATTTATTTTCCCTTGCAGGACATGGGAGCACAGAGGATATTGCGTCCCTTCAGCTCCCTCTGGTGGTCGCTGCTGGTACAGTTTGCCATCACTAGGGAGACTTCCCACCCCCCCCTCCACCGCTCCCTGTATGGGGAGGGGTCGAGAGTAGGGTGTTTCACTCCGCCCTGTTTCTCTCCGGTGCTCATGCGCTGATGGGAGAGAACTGACTCTGTTCTGGAAAAGCTGCCGTTCTACACTGGGCAGGGTTTCCAGTGGCAAACTGCCGTCATCTACCCTCTGGTACTTCGAGAAGCCTAGAGGGATCAAATTATCCCGGTACTCTGTCTCGTTACTATGAGAGGTAGTCACACCGGCCAAATCAAAACAATCAGCTTGCTGGATTTCGAGGTTAACTCTCTGTATGTCCTGCCCACATTCCTGACGTGCAACAGCTAGCTTTCTTTGGAGACTAGCCGTGCGCTGTCTTACTGCAATCAGAGCAGTCTCTATCTCATTTAACTGAGCCATCAGAACACTCTCTCGCTGCTCATAAAGAGCAGCGAAATCCGTTAGTCTCCTGGTCTTGGCGGTTAGTTCAGAGCTACACACTGTCAGAAATTGCAATTCCGTTTGATCCAGAGCATTCCGCTTCCTGAGAGCGGAAACCTGATCCAACCAGCCCTCTGTGTGAACCATCGTAAATCAATAGCTGAGACTGTCTGTAAAAACAAACACAGGAATAACTGCTGAAGAATCACTCTAATGCAGAGATCCTGTAATGTGGGTTCCAAAGCCGTCTCACTAGACAATGCTCTCTTTGCCACAAACCTCAGCATAAACAGCTGCTTTGACCACAATAGGACAATTCAGAAATATTACACAAATTCTGAGAAGCATAGCACATTCAGAAATACTCATCCCTTTGGACGAGACCACCATTATTATGTAGGGTATATTCGTAGCACAAGAATAAGTTAGACTCTGTTGTTGTCTAGGGGAGATAGCTACTAATATACAGCCCAAAGTTCGGTGAGTTATTCTGGCAATGAGCCACGAAAGAAGTCTGGTCTGCAGATATATTAGACTTTATTATAGGCAACCAGGTGGAAAAAATATACACACATATATATAATTAGAAACATGAGGTAGAAATTTGTTATAGTAAAAGTAAAAGTACACAAGGAGCAGAAGCAGTGGACGACCCAGTTGCTTGGTGTTAAATCAATTATGCTTTATTGAAGATCCCCGACGCGTTTCGGCTTGCGCCTTTCTCAAGGGGAGAGTTGCTTACAAAGAATATAATAATAATATTAATTACATTAAAAACATACATAAATTACATTGTGAAAAGGCAACCGGGACACATTTATATAAAGAAAAATGCTTTAAAAACTATTCCAAAATCAGAAACACCAACATATAAAAGCATATCAAAAGATCAATAGAAGCACACACATATTATTGTAATAAATAATTAAGAAATAATATTTGTAAAAAACTTAATATCAAAAGTATATAATATATATAATTAAAAAATAATTAAAAAATATATAATTAAAAAATATAAAATAAAAGGAAACATAATTTAAAACATAAATAGGAAAGCATAGAAGAAAAAAAATATAGAAGAAAAACAGACGCAGGGCAGGAAAAACATGGTCTAAGAAAAGAACTACTCACTGAATCGTGCACGAAGTGCCGTTTAAAAACTGAGGGACATTGAGTGCTCAAGCCTGTCACTGTACGAGTGTAAAAAAAGGGGAAAAAAGAATAAACAGTTATTCAAAAAGTAGGGCTCAAGAAACAGGATACTGAACAACTAAGGGAAATATTTAGAGTGAATATACATTCGTGTGAACCTTACTTAAAGAACATGTTAATGTGACCCAAAGAATACAATACAACAGGATTAAGTTATGTCTCAAAAAGGGCAGTTGTAAATAGCGTTGCATAACAGGATTCAGAAGCCATTATTGTGCCGTCCATGTGGAGGGAGCCAGTATATTTGAACCCTTTGTGCCGTGAGAGACAGGATACAGAAATTTGTTATAGTACAGATGTACACTTGGACAATGTAATAAATCACTGATTAGCAATCAGACGTCACTGATTCGCTCTGCACTGAGGAAAAGTAAGAAATATATTGCTAACCCCTTTCCCATACGGAGGAGGAGAGATAAGTCAGTACCTTAGTTCCGTCGGGCTCTGTCAGACGGCTGCCTAGGGTGAGAACTTACACAATCTTGACGATGCATATATTCATATGATTCTTGCAAGGTATTGTGGGTAATGTAGTTCTTTCACTCCAAACACAGCTGAAGACAATAATTGAGTTGTGTAACCAGTGGTAAGGCCAATAAAATACTTCTTTTATTGATGGGGTTTAATTCACCCAGCACAAGTATGCTTGTTAGCAATATAAATGAGGATACTTGCTTGCAGTGTTTAAATGGATAACAAAGTCAGAAAGCAAACCAGAAAACAACCTTATACTTGTCAGGCAATTAGCTAATGTTTTCTTAGCAAATAATTACCAAATAAAAAGGCACAAAGAAATGAATAAACTTTGCTTGTTAGGTTAACTTCTGCTTATTTTCCACACAGATCCTGCAGTGATTCTCTCTTGCTCACACACACAATCAGGTGCAGCTTTAATTACTATCAATTGACCAGCTGGAACCCTTTAGCTGGCTGGCTGCTACTGTGTGAACCCAAATCCTGCTTTAAGAGCTGTTTGCAGTGGAAATAAAGAACAAAGTTAGGTTTCTTTGTGATGGCTGAGGTGTTTGCTCACAGAAAGCTAGCAATAGCATTTAGATAGAGAACAGTCCATGTAATGAATAGTTTCATCTGCTGTATCTCCCCCTTCATCAATCAGCATAGGGTCACTATCATACATTGGCACAGACGAGTCTTTCCATAAGGCACTATCATGAGAATGCTTATTCCCTTGCTGCCATTCACTATTATAGATAGGGTCTGGATCAGTGTTCATACCTGAGCCTCTCCTGCTATCATAATTCCTCTCTGTATAGCCTGGCCAGTATGTAATCCAGTTCTGATGTCCAGCCTTCCAATCTTGATCCCTGGACACTGGATCTTTCCTCACATACCTTCTGGCATAGGTCTGAAAGTCCTTTCCACGTGTAGTCTTCTCTCTTCCAGGTAGCCACTGGTGATTCCTATCTCTGCCATTCCATTCCTCTGGCTGACTCCAGTCCAATGGACTCTGCTGGCACTTGGAATACCTCCCAGTATGGGTACTGCCTTGGACTCTCCCAGACCATCCAATGGGCTTTCTTCTCTTCCTTCCAGAGAGTTTCCTTCTTTCTCTATCCGCTTGGCTTGGCTTCTGTTTCTCCAGGTGATACTGGTGCTTGAGCTTGTAGCCGTTGCTGTAACTCTTCCTGAAGCTCTTTCTGTAGCTGTTATCAGTAGAATCAGCTCTATTCTTATTCTGTCCTAATGTGTGCTCCTCCCTAACACAGCGCAGCTGTGTTGAATCAGGCCCTGCCCTTTGAGATGAGTGCTTAGGGATTACCTCATAGCTCTCTTGATTGCACACACATTTTCTCACTTCAGCCCCTCTCATGGCTGCTGGAAACCTGGTGCATTCTGGGACCGGTAGTCTTTTATGTGAAAACTCTGTTTTCTTACTTCTACCAGAACTGACAGGTTGCTTGTTCAGAGTCACATCATCTTTTCTATAGCTCCTACCTGAGCTATGATAAGCTTCCTTATCACAGCTCTCAGGAACAATGCAGTCCAAGAAGACAGCTCCTAGCTAATGCGGGCTCTAGCCTCGTCAGGCGAGCCGCAGTAAGTCCGAACCGGAGGTATCTGTGAAAGTCTTATCTTAGACCTGTGGAGGACGGCCTAGCCCACACTTAGTGGCCGTCCTGCGGAAGGGTCAGGTCGCAGTGCACAGCAGAGACGAACCAGTGCAGGAGTCTGTATGAACAGGTGGGAAAAGCCCCCAACTCTCTCTCTCACTACTACTAAAGTTTCCAGCGCAGAATGCATTATTCTGTGTGAGAATCCTCCGTCATAGGTCCGATGATTGGTTGGCACCAGGCAGTCTGAGGTGTTCTCAGCGAATCAGGAGGTAGATGATGAGCAGCTTCTTGCAAACAAAGGAGCTATAGTAAGAAGTCAGGCAGAGGCAACAGTATGTAACTTCTGGGCATGTACAAGTGTCCAAGGCCAGCCATGGACAATAGCTTCTGTATGCACACTTAGAAACGCTGCACCAGCAGTTGCTTGAAGGCCGTTTGTAGCTGAACACAGCAAAAGTGAAGTGAAGAATCCATCTTGTCTGTGCAGTTTGGTTCAGGCCTGAGTTGCTGAGCAGGCCGGAGATTTGCATGTAGAATTGCAGAGGTACCAGCCCTACAGGCCTCTTCCTCTTTCTCTCCAATGGGCATTATTTTCGTCATCCTGAGAGGCGTCTTCGAGTTGCGGGCATGTATCTCTCCAATGTCCTTCTTCTTTGCAATAAGCGCATTGGTTCACGCTTAGTAGGGGCCGGCCATCTCCTCGGCCCCACCCTCTTCCTCTGCTCCTTAGACTAGGGAAACCTCCCCTTTTCTGTTCAACTATGGACGCAGCCAAAAAATCAGCTTTCTTCTTCATCTTTCGATCACATTCTTTCTGTCTTTCATTATCACGGTTCACATACACTTTATGAGCGACTTCCAGTAACTGAGTTGCATTCATGCCCGCAAACCCTTCTAGTTTTTGTAGCTTGCGTCTAATGTCTGGTTGTGACTGATTTACAAAAGCAGCATTCACCATGCATAAGCTTCCTGGTGCATCTGGGTCATAGGGAGTATACATTCTGTATGCTTCAACTAATCTTTCATAGAATACTGCTGGGCTTTCATCTATTCCCTGATTAACTTCGGATACTTTAGAGAGATTCATGGCTTTCTGACCCCCCCTTTTTCAGACCTTGCATGAGGCCTTGGCGAAACCGGGATAAGGCTCTGGATCCTACTTCAGTATTTGGATCCCATTTGGGGTCTTCGTTAGGGAATTCTCTCTGAGCTGCTTCGCGATTGTCTATGCCTGCCTCCTCTCTCTCTACCAAGGGATTGTCTGCCATCCAGTCGATAGCAGCTCGCTTAATTCGTATCCACTCCTCCGTAGTAAATAAAGTAGACAGGAGCTGACGGCAATCTGCCCAAGTGGGCTGGTGAGTTTCCATGATCGTATGCATTAATTCTGTTAACTCTTGGGGCTTATTTGTGTAGGAAGCATAATGTATCTTCCAATTTATCAAATCTGCAGTGGAGAAGGGCACATATACTAAACTTAAGGGTCCCGCTACTATCTGATCATGCTCATCCCGTACGGGCAGTCCTGGGACTTGTCTCAAGGGGGCTATTACTTTCGGGATGGCTTTTGTCTTCTTAGTAGCGGCTTTCGGTATCTGGGTGGGGGCTTTCAGCTTTGAGACTCGCCTAGTCTGGGGAGCCTCGCTTGCAGCTGATGAACTAGCACTGACAACTGATTTTTCACTTTCAGTCTCTGTCTGGGAAGATACGTCTTCGTCTTCCTGCTCTGATTCCAATTTATCCACAGTCTCTGTCTCCGACTGATCGGCATCTTCTCTGGACTCTTCATCTGGCTGCTGATCTTCGGGCGGGTGAGGGGGTGGACTCTCCCGGTCCCGGGGGCCTGCCCCGGGACGCGGTGGTACTCTTACTGGGTGCTGGGCTCGGGACTGCCTAATTATAGCTCCCGGGGACTCAGGATCTGCGAGAACAGGTTTCTGGCTAGGTTTCTTAGCTGTCCCTGTTTTCTGGGTCTGGTCTGTTAATGCTAACATTATTCTGCACTGTTCTTCATAACAGCGCTTTGCCCAAGGGGGCGGATCTTCACAAATACCTAACCAAGAATCTATATAAGGATACTGATCGGGGTGCGCTGCTCTCACCTTCCGATGAACTGACTGAATAATTCCTAGGTTAAATGTGCCATCTCGGGGCCACATAGGGTCTATGACAGGCCACTTCCTAGTGCATAAAAGCTGTAATCGTGAGGCAGTCAGTTTTACTCCATAATCTCCTGAATATCCTTTACTAAAATGTTTGATCATACATTCTAATGGAGTGTTCCTAGTAGACTCCGCAGCTCCCATTTCGATGTGTGCGCGCAACAACAGACAGAAGGGAAAAGGAGGGCGGACCGTGGGTAAGGGGTCCTCACGGCCCTAGAAACATATAAGGGAAACAAATAACAAGACAAGACGACGGTCGCTTCCTCCTTTTTACGACCTGGACGCGGTCGCCGGCCAGGAAATGCGTTACTCAGGAGTCCGCCTTCGCTTGGTCCGTGCTGCTGCCAGACCTCTCATTCACACTTCATTCACACAATCATGCTAGCAACGTATCCCAGAAACACAGCCCAATCCTGTCTTTTCTGACTAGGCTATGTTCAAATTCCAAAATCAAGAAGACGATAGTTTCACTCTGCGCATACTCATGCAGAGTTAGTCGGACCGTCTTTGAGAGGTGATCAAGCTCTCTTTCCAAATTCCAAGTTCCAAAATTCAAACAGCAGTTCTGCTCTGTCTCATCTGTCTAGACATGTCACAAAATTGTACTCACCGGATCCGGTTCCCAAGGTTCCCAAGCAAGCGCATGAGTTGGACCTCGGACTCCCCTCACTCGGGTTCGAGGTGTTGGTTCCAACCGGGCACGGCACCCGTCGAGGTCCGGCCAACTCCCTCCGATACAAGGGACCGGTGGCGCCAAGGAGCGAGCCCACGTCGGAAGGGCGCGATCCCGGCAGGACCAAACCTGTAGAGGCGGAAAGACGTGGTATATTGCCCTATATACCTTCTATTACCACACCTTCCCGGCCAACGCACCAAGAATATGTAGCAGCAGAGCGCAGACAAACCAATGATACCAGGAGTCTGTTCAGAAGGTCCAAATCATTTATTTGTGCACAAGTCTCAAGCAGAATCAAATTCAAAATGGCTGAGCAATGGCTGTTAGTAAAAACAACAACTTTTATAGCTTTCTTTCCCATTCTAGATATAGGCAAACTTTTCATTGGTCCCGGTAACCCCTCGTACACCTTCTATTGGTCCCGGGTACCGATATGGCTATCCAATTAGGACTCTGGTCTGGGCTCAGCACCTGCTTACCCCCTTCTAGTCCCAATTACAATGGTCAGTTCTTCCAACTTAGATACTTCTCTCCTCCAAGGTCACTTAGCTAGCTAGAACATGTGGGAAAGCAGGGCACTGTAACTTTCCTTTCAGCAGTGTTAATTAATTTCACAGAAGCTTCACTCTCTTAGCAATACCATTTAAACCTTATTTTTCTATATTTTCTAAGTTTCGATTCTGCTTAGCTAAGCCTGATTATGCTTAGTTAAGTTTCAATTCTATGGTAGCAGCATATTGGGGGATGTGTAATTCCTTTGGGCCTCTCCACAGGCTTCATTTACAGGTCAGGCTACTCAGGCCTGTCGGCTTATTTCAGACAGCATGGATCATAGGCCTTCGCCTACCACAGTATCACATTCAAAATGGCTGAGCAATGGTTTCTAGCAAAACAACAACTTTTATACCTTTCTTCTCCATTCTGAACATAGGCAAACTTTTCATTGGTCCCGGTAACCTCTTTTGCCCCATCTATCAAGCGTGTTGTAATCTAATTGGTAGTAGAAAACTAAGAGTATATAGAACAGTACAAACAGTGTGTTCTCCCCTTCTGCTCTCTCTGATGCATTGTGCTTTAATCCTATCATGTAGCCAGGAATATCAGGATCTCACTGCTATTGTACTTAATCCTTATCCTTTATGTTAGGCCTTTCTGTCTATTGTTTTTCTACCTTTTTCTTTCTTCCAACTCCATACATTGATCTTTTACTTTTTGCTGCTTTTTATGCCAAACTATTTGAGCTGGTGCATCAGGCTCTATTTCTGATCCTTTTTCTAAGCTATGTGTAAGGCTCATCTCTTTGAGGCTGCTTTTGAATAGGTGATTCCCACATTGTTTATTTGTTCTGGCTAATTACACTAGTGAGGTTAGACCAGAGCCTCTACGATTTGCCCTGAGAGCTCCGGCTAACTTTACATGTTGTTACAAGGGTTTAAGGAGTTGGGGGTACCTAAAGATTCC
This sequence comes from Ichthyophis bannanicus, assembly GCA_033557465.1. NCBI lineage: Eukaryota > Metazoa > Chordata > Amphibia > Gymnophiona > Ichthyophiidae > Ichthyophis > Ichthyophis bannanicus. The sequence continues at coordinate 1,911,656,496 of CM066031.1, read as the reverse complement.
ATGCTATAGAGTGTTATTTTTGGTATTTCTTTCTCATGTTAGTGTTATTTGTCTTTTTCTAATTCTTCTCCCCTGTCATGGATATGTATTATTTAGATGGATCTCATGTATATACTTATCTGCCTGTCAAACTTTCCAGAGTCTGTGAACTCTCGCACCTACACTGTTTGCTGGCTGTTTTTTTCCCCTCAAGGGTCACATACCATCTCTTACGATTGTCTAGCTTGCTACTATCATTAAAGTTACTCTGTCCATGTTGTTAAATAGGAACCAAATTCTAAAACAGATGCAGAAGGTTAGATATAGAGTTTAAAATTTCACTTTTTCAGGCTTTCAAGTACTGTCTGAAGAAATATGCAATGTTTCTTTAATGTCTTATGTGATAAGGAAGCTTATCAGGACCTGGAAGAAAGGGGTAAAAAGAAGGAATTTACCCTAAACAAAGGACCTAATTTAAAACTCCATTTTGTCCTAAAAAGCAAGATGTGCATGTCTACAATAAGATTCAGAATGCCCCTAGTGGTGGAAAGGAGAGGGAATACAGGCCCAGGGTAAGGAACCCTTACGTCACTGCATTCCCTAATCACCCAGCTGCCACGAGGGAGCTTGATCTCTCACACCTGAGAGGAGAGAGGGTGGAGCAGGAACCTGGGGGGTTTAATTGTAGCCCAGTTTATCCAGAGAACAGATGGAGAGGGAGACGGAGACGGTTGGAGAAGGAACACAGGAAGGACGAGGACAAGCAGGACACATGGTGAGGAACTGGATGGATTCCTGAGGTCTGAGAGTGCTGCAGCTGCTGACCAGAGAGAGAGCAACAGTTTTGCCTACTCCAGAAGGAATGGTGCAGTAAGGAGCAGGAACTCTACTTGGAGGACAGGACGAGCTGGATATTGGCCAGAGCAAGTAAATTTTATGATTTTTTCATATATTTAAACAAATAAATGCACAAGGAAATCACTGGCAAAGTAGGAAAAACAAAATCCAAATAGTACATAAAGGAAATAATACACCATTAGCCATAGTTAAGCCCACAATAAATTAATGTAGTGGCAAAGTGCAATCAATAAATAAGTCCAGGAGTCAATTGACAGGGTCCAAGCCAGTTTAATGTGCACAGGCCCAGTCAGTCAAAGCTTTCAAGGAACTGAGGGGAGCTCTTCATAGAGACATAACTTTTTATACCATTTTTCTAGCTTGATACATGAAAACTTTCCATTGGTTCTAGCTCAATACATTTGATACATACAAACGTTTCATTGGCTATACATTCCCTTCAGTTATCCAATTAGAAATCCCTGCGGAGCCTAGCAACCGGCCCCCTCCCTCGGGACCGTTCTAACAATGGTCCAGTTCTCAATTCTCCTTCAAGGCTAACCTTGGCTCCTGGAATGTATATTTTGAAACATTTCTGTTCTTTCACACACAAGAGAATAATAGAAGACTTATGAATTCATGTAAACTTCTTATTAAGCAATTCAAAACAGTTTTTCTCATTTTCCACAGATTTTTGGTTCTTTTCTAGCTATAATGGGGGTTGGAATCCAGGCCTAAGTTACAGGCCTTTCATAGTAGCAAGCCATGCTAGGCCATAGCCTACCACATTAAAAGGGGGAGGCAACAGGAAAATCTTTACAAAGCGGAAAACAACATAATATACATAGCAGTGCGAGACTTATACATCAGCCGAATGGGAATCACTAACAACCACTAAATCCTCCTAGCCACAAGAAATTCCAGTAATTGATTGGGTTCAAAAAAACACATATAATTTTTCTTTATAGGTAACATGATGAGGTAGGCTATGGCCTAGCATGGCCTGCTGCTATGAAAGGCCTGTAAGTTAGGCCTGGATTCTAACTCCCATTATAGCTAGAAAAGAACCAAAAATCTGTGAAAATTGAGAAAGATGTTTTAAAATGCTTAATAAGAAGTTTTTATGAATTCATAAGTCCTCTATTATTCTCTTGTGTGTGAAAGAACAGAAATGTTTCAAAAGGTGCATTCCTGGAGCCGAAGTTAACCTTGCAGTAGAAAAGTTACCAAGTTAAGACTATGCCATTGTCCAAGCAATCCTAAAGGAGGGGGCCGGTTGCTAGGCTCCGGAGGGATTTCTAATTGGACAAATGAAGGGAATGTATAACCAATGAGAAGTGTGCATGTATCAAGTTAGAACCAATAGAAAATTCTCATGTATCAAACTGAAAAAGCGGTATAAAAAGTTATGTCTCTGTATAAACCTTCGCTCAGTTACTTTGAAGCTTTGACTGACTGGACCTGTGCACATTAAACTGGTTTGTTGTTGTTGTTAAGTGCCATCGAGTCGGAGTCGACTCATGGCGACCCTCTGGATAGCTATCCTAAATTGTGTTCGGTCTTCAGTCAGGCGGCTCATTGTTGACAGACTGGTACCATAGCTGCTGTTATTGTATCGATCCATCTCATTGCTGGCCTTCCTCTTTTGCGTTGACCTTCTATCTTGCCAAGCATGATGTCTTTCTCTAATGATCTCTCTCTTCGCATGATGTGTCCAAAGTATGAAAGTCGAAGTCTTGTCATCTGAGCTTCTAAAGAAAGCTTAGGTTTGATCTCCTCTAGTACCGACTGGTTTGTTCTTCGGGCAGTCCATGGTATACACAGTATTCGCCGCCAGCACCATAATTCAAAGGCATAAATTTTCTTCCTGTCTGTCTTTTTCACTGTCCAGCTTTCACATCCTTAAGATGTTATAGAAAATAGCATGGCTTGAACAAGTCGAATCTTTGTATGGAGAGAGACATCTCTGCTCTTGAGAATCTTATCTAGGTCTTTCATAGCCATTCTGCCAAGAGCAATGCGTCTTCTGATTTCTGACTGCTCGTTGCTTCTTTATTGATAGTTGATCCAAGTAGGTTAAAGTTGTTCACGATTTCAATTTCTTCTCCTTCAAAGATGAACCTGTTGATTATGCCAGTTGTCATGATCTTTGTCTTCTTTACATTAAGGTGCAGGCCCATTTTGAGACTATGTTCTTTGATTGTGAGAAGCAAATGTTTCAGATCATCTTCACTTTCAGCCAGTAATGTGGTATCATCAGCATAGCGAAGGTTGTTGATGAGTCTTCCACCAATCTTCACACCTCTGTTATCTTCATACAATCCTGCTTCTCTGATGATTTGTTCTGCATATAAATTAAACAGGTAGGGGGAAAGTATGCAGCCTTGTCTTACACCTTTGCTTATTTTAAACCATTCTGTTTCTCCTTGTTCCGGTCGAACTGTTGCTTCTTGATCAATGTACAGATTTCGCAAGAGAACGATCAGGTGTTCTGGTATACCCATGTTTCTTAATGTGGCCCAGAGTTTCTCATGGTTTACACAGTCAAAAGCCTTGCTATAGTCGATAAAGCACAAATAGATATCCTTTTGGTATTCTTTAGTCTTTTCAAGGATCCATCTCGCATCCGCAATGATGTCTCTCGTTCCTCACCCTTTCCTGAACTCTGCTTGCATGTCAGGTAGTTCTTGTTCCAGGTATGGTTGTAGTCTCTTTGAATAATCTTCAGTAGAATCTTGCTGGCATGTGGGATCAGAGCAATTGTGCGATAATTTCCACAGTCAGTTGGATCACCTTTCTTTAGTATGGGTATAAACCCAGATCTTTTCCAGTCAGTTGGCCAGGATGTTGTCGTCCATATTTCGTGGCAGAGCCTTGTAAGTACGGTAACAGCTGCATCAGATTGCTGCAATACTTCTATGGGAATGCTATCAATGCCTGGTGCTTTGTTCTTTGATAAGGCTTTCAATGCTGCTTCAACTTCTTCTTTCATCACCAATGGTTCCCGATCATAAGGTACAGGTTGAAACGGCTGTTGGTCCACTTGATCTTTATCATATAAAACTCTGTATATTCCTTCCACCTTTTCTTGATCTTCTCAGCATCATTCAACATAGAACCTTGAGCATCTTGCAACATTCCAATTCGAGGCTGGAACTTTTTCTTTAACTCTCGTAGCTTTTAGGAAAGCCGATCTTGTTCTTCCTCTAATAGTTTTCTGCTTCTATTTCCTTGCAAGTGTCATTGTAGTACTTTTCCTTGTCCTGTCTTGCTGCACATTGGAAATCTCTGTTGAGTTCTGCGATTGTCTTTCTTTCTCCTCTGGCTTTAGCTTCTCTGCGTTTCTGGGCAATTTTCAGAGTTTCTTCCGTCATCCATTTTGGCCGTTTTTGCTTTTTCACCTTTTGTAGAGACTTCTCGCTTTCTTCCAACACAACCTTCTTGATGTCATTCCATAACTCTTCCGGAGCTCTGTCATTTGTATCTAAAGCAGCAAATCGATTTTGCAGGCAGTCTTTAAATTCCAGTTGTATATTCTCAAGGTCATATTTTGCTGCATTCATGAGTGGTTTGCTCTTTTTCAACTTTAGCTTGAGTTTGCATACTAGTAGTTGATGATCTGTACCACAGTCAGCTCCAGGTTTTGTCTTTGTTGATGTTACAGAGCTTTTCCATCATTGACTTCCACAGATGTAGTCAATTTGATTTTTATACAATCCATTGGGTGAGGTCCATGTGTACAGTCGCCGCTTGTGTTGCTGGAAGAAGGTGTTTGAGATGAATAGATCATTGGTCTTGCAGAATTCTATCAGTCTTTCTCCAGCTTCATTTCTGTTGCCAAGTCTATATTTTCCAACTACTTTGCCTTCTTCTTTGTTGCCGACTTTGCGTTCCAGTCACCCATGACTATCAGGATTTCCTGTTTGCATGTTCTGTCAATTTTCAGCTTGTACTTGTTCATAGAACTCTTCAATTTCATTCTCTTCTGCAGCTGTTGTTGGGGCATATACTTGAATTATAGTTGTGTTGATAGGCAATCCTCGTAGACGAATAGAGATTAAGCGTTCGTTGACTGCATTGTATTTCATTACAGTTCTTGCAAGTTTCTTCTTTATTATAAATGCAACACCATTTCTTCTTTGTCTTTCATTTCCAGCATAGTAGACCATGTGATCATCTGATGCAAAGTGCCCGATGCCAGTCCATTTCAGCTCACTGACACCCAACAGATCAAGTTGTACACGTTCCATTTCATTCTTGACCACCTCCAACTTTCCTTGGTTCATGCTTCATACGTTCCATGTTCCAATGTGTAAGACATCTTTACAGCTTCTGACTCTCATTTCATGCGTAGCTACATCAGCAGTCAGACTTCCCGAGGGCTGTGATCCAACCACATAATAAATGCTGTCTTTACTCTGAAAATTCTACAGCTCTTCCCCAGTAGCTAGATGAGTGCCTTCCGACCTGGGGCTCTCATCTTCCAGCACCATAGCACAATTTGTTTTGTTGTAACTATCCAACCCTGTCAATTGACTCCTGGCACTTATTCATTGATTGCACTTTGCCACAGCATATTCTTGGTGCGTTGGCCCCCGGGAAGTGCGAGTGAGTGGTAAATGGTATTCAAGTGAGGAATGCCACGTAATTCGCCTTGAGGTTTGGCCCGGTTGGAACGTTGGTCTGTCCCGACCGCGGGGGAAACCTCAGGTGCCGCCGGCCCTTTGTTTTTATGCCGGAGAGTGTTCCGCACTGCCTCGGGGGCCATCGGGTCCAGCTGGGCCAACCACTCCGACCCGGAGGAGTCCAGGTTCCAACTCAAGAAGACTGGTTTGGTTATCGGGGGACTCCGGATCCGGGGTGAGTAGGACATTTTCGTGATTTAATAGTCAGGACAGAAACAGCCTGGGACAGCGTCTTGCGTCGCGCAAGACTAATTTGGTAAATTTGAGTATAAAGTAACTGGGAGATCTCCGCACGGAGTTTGGGGCGAGACAAGGGGAAGCCTTGATCACCTCCCATAAAGGCAGTCCTAGTAAGCTTCCGCCTAAGGAAAGTGGAAGCTGACAGCCATGACCCTTCTTGTTTGGAATGAGCTAGCTAGTCAGGCAAAACCTGGACACTTGAAATACTGAAAAATTGATATCTTGTTGAAATACGCATGTGTGTGTGAGTGAGAGGTACTTTGAAATTACAGGGCCCCGGAGCCGAGGGAGGAGGCAGCGAATTCCTAATACGTTAGCGCAGTTACTGGCCAGGCAACCGCGCCAGGTCGCGAACAGGCAGGAAGCGGATGTGGTGTTTGTCTCCCCTACGTGTTATGTGGACTGTACGGACACCCATTCCCTGCAGCCAGGACTAACCTATCCACTTGTTTACGTTGTCTTGTACGTCATTAGTTGTATGTAGGGACGTAGGGTAAGTGATTGTACAAGGTACGTTTGAGTCACGTAGGAAGCGTAGGCAGGTAACATTTACAGTAAGGGAGGGATGGGAGTCCATGCAAACTCCGTTGGCATGTATGATCAAGAATTTCTGTAAAGGACAAGTTTTCGGGCAATTATGCCGTATAAAAATGACTCCAATCCAGATTAAAAATGTTATGTGAAAGGGAAGTGGCCCGCCATTAATTGCTTCTTGGCAACGAAGGGGAACTTTTCATTTGAGGACAGTTTTACAACTCCATCAGGCTCTATTAAGCAAGTATCCTGACCAGTTCCCCTATCATTGATTTGGCCTGGTTGTTTTAAGGTGTATGGGTGAAAACCGCAGCCCTCATGGTTTAAAAGCGGGCTATGAGGAGCATTGTAATTATATTTGTAGCTACGACTAGGGGGAACCAGAAAGGCTTAAGGAAGGCACGAAAAGCAGCCTGTGTATTCTGAACCCAGAGGCATCAGATATTCTTAGATAGGTTACCCCAGCACCCAACAGGGAATAGTGTTTTTTTTCTTCCCCACAGCACCACGAGCTGAGGCAGACCCAGAAGAGCCCCAGGAACATACCAAGGCAGCAGCCCACAAGAAGCACCCTACCCCGAGTGAAAGTCCCGAGTTCAGGCCCAAGCACAACGGAGGAGCATGACGGTCCTCTGAACGCAGACAGACAAGTGGGGGAAAGCTCTCCTGCCAGTTCAGGGTCACCATGCTAAGGAGGACTGATGCCGGGGAAGCTTATGATTTAAGAAACGCACCCCACAAGAAGAAGGCGGTGAAAGCAGGGCGTTTTAATGCGTTATGCCAACGTGCCTGGCATGGCCTGTAATAAATAATCAGGGTCGGATGGAACCAGGGACCCAACCAGCTTAGTTTATCGTGCCACTTCCTCCACTACAGATTTATTAAACTGGAAAACGCATTATGCTTCCTTACACAGCCAAGCCCCAGGAAATTAACAGATTTAATGTCACGTATTATGCAAAAACCATCAGCCCTACCTGGGCCCGACTGTCGCCAGCTCCTATCTACCCTCTTCACCCCTAAGGAGCGACCGGCCGGACTGGGGCAAGCAGCCCTCCGACTGGGTAGAAGAGAACCCAGTAGTGAAAGGAGAGGGGGGGGGGGAAAAAAATCACCCACAAGCAGCTGCGGCAGAATATCCCAACGAAGATCCCGAAGTGGGACCCAAATGAAGAAAGTGGGGGGCGGCGGACCTAACTAGATTCCGCAAAGGCCCCTCAAGTGCAGGGCCTGAAGAAAGGAGGCA